>JAZKJV010003115.1:0-598987 GCA_037367405.1 Ottelia alismoides | reverse complement strand
TACCTTGCATTACTTGAGGTGACAACTTCACCAAATATGCGCATGACATGTTGAAGCGTTTGATTGATAGAAGCAATGTGCATTGATGTTTTCATATACAAGGAGCTCCTTTACGCATGTACAAGATCATTATAGGACAACACATGACACAATTTGGTCCGAAAGATGAAAAGAAAACAGATAGTCTTGATTAGCGATGCATCATGTACCTGTCAAAAATGACAAACTCATAAAATTCCTTGCTCCCATGCTTATGTCATGCTATTTCACTTGAACACATATGTGGAAGAATACATAGATCCTTGGTATACATGTCAAGCATAATTTCACATCTACGAGGGATTGTTCTATTTGATTGGTGACAGGGACATGTAGCCCAAGTTCAATCATCCACTAGTTATTTTGGATGACACGTGGATAAGGAAAAAGGAGCGACCAAGGTCCAAGAGGGTACATAATGAGATGGATATGAGAGAGAAAGAGGACATTTCAATCCCAATGCGGAACATGTGGTGTAGAAGGCCATAACAAGAGAAACATTCCATATGAGAGGACTCAAAATAAGTGTAGTAACGGTGGTGGAGTGGGTCGTGATAGGAGGAACTGTCCTAATAGATCTTGTACGTGCACATTATAATTTGCATTTTATAAAATTATTATAGGGATTTTACACCCATAACCCTGAGTAATTTCGCAATAACATTCATAACCCTGCATAATCGTGAATTACATGAGAAACCCTGAGTAATACTTAACTCTTACATGACATAACCCTGGTCAAGATCCGTTTGAGTTGCCCGTTATGTTTGACGATTTCCGTTAAAAAATACGAAATTGCCCCTAATGTCCAATTTTATTTGCAAAACATGCCATCGACACCTGCAGCTCCAACCAACCTCCATCCAATCCCCTCCCCCACCCGCCATCCGCAGTGTCAAACCGACCTCCATCCCCTCCCCCCTGAACTGCAGCCACCGCCAACCCCCCCCCCCCCTCCCCACGGAGCCAACCCCCCCCTCCCCCCTCCCCACGGAGCCAACCCCCCCTCCCCCCCCACCCCCCCGAGGCGCCGACCCGACCTCCATCTCCCCCCACCCGCAGCCCCAACCCCCGCGACGCGAACCCGACCTCCCCCGCGACGCACCTCTGCATGACCTCCCTCGCGACGCACCTCTGCACGACCTCCAACCCGGCCACACCTCTGCACGACCCCCATCCCCCCCCCCCCCCCCCCCCCCCCCGCGCGACGTGAATCTGACCTCCATCGCCCCCACCCCCGCAGTGCCAACCCGACCACACCTCTGCACGAACCTGCTGCAACTCCCCCCCTTCCCCCGGGCCGCAACTCTGCCTCTGCACGACCCCCCTTCCCCCGCGTCGCACTCTGCACGACACCCCCCTCCTGCTGCAAGTCTGCAACTCCCCCCCTTCCCTCGCGCCACACCTCTGCACGACCCCCCTCCCCTCGGTCACCGCAACTGTAATATCCGTTTTTATTAAGGGGTTGTTTTGAAAAAAATGAAACTATAGATTAAAAAACTTCAAATAGAATTAAAGATGGATTTATTTATAAAAAAAATCATTGAACATTGGGATGTGCCGTTAAAAGGATAAAGGAAACAAACTTTTTAAAAAAAACGCACGGATGAAAACATCAATTGTTTTTTTTATTTTGAATTGTTGGCTGTTACTTCTTATCCTATGACTATGTAATTACTCTTTTAAACTCTAGTATGATGCGTCTCTCCATCTCACTCTCGACATTTTTAAAAAAAATATTCTACCATCCTCTCTGTGTTCTTTGCCTTCCAATTCCATCGTGTTGAGACCAAATTGCGTATAGTGCGTGATTCCCACGATCAGATCCGAAGAGTGGAAAACCTGCATCTAGGTATTTCTTTTATGAAGTCTTGTTGTTGGGTTTTGTGTCTTGTAAAAGTTTAGTAGCTGCTTTGATTGCCAACTTTGTGGTTTTGCGCTAATGAGCAAATCAAATCCTTAATTTATGAGTTCGAATAATTAAGCCATTAACTTCTTAGTGTTTTTTTTCCCACATGGATTGATTAATTTTGGGGGTATCCGTTAATCATACAATTCCAAAATAAAAGATAAAATCTTGATAATTGAGAAGTATATATCAGCCCCTATTGTAATTCTTATATAATTCAAGTATTTTGTTTTGTTTATTTTTTTCACAACATGTATTCAAGGGAAGGTCGGTAGTGGAATTACACAATACTTGACATATTTACGGAATCTTGGTTAATCAGACTAAATTAATGGCATAAGAAATGCATAATATAAATCCATATATCCCTTTTTCCGAAACAAACGGAACCAAGTTCTTTTTAAAAGGAAAACAATATTCCGTAAGAGAGCCTGCCTAGTTATTTATTTATTTTTGACTAAAGTCGCACGCTATGCGAAAATAAATGAAATTGTCATACACACAAAACGTAGAAGGTTGAATATACATTTGTATATATATTAAAATTAATAATGATGATGGTCACAAGTCTTATCCTTATAACGGTAATTCAAAATAAAGGCTTATGTAAAGTTTACCATTGATTAGATCCGAGTATACAAATTTTTATAATAACTTGAAAACAATTCAAAGGATCTATATATACTTGATCACACAAAAATAATAATAATAAAGATCGTAAATTGATTCTCTTTATCTTCATTTAAAATTATATATCCTTATTTTATTTTCTTAAGAATCAAATAATTAGAGTTATCATATATTCTCCTATAGTTTTTTTAAGCATCTATTTGTTACACGTGATTGTAACTTTTCTAACATAAATCACGTCAACCATATATCATGTATAGTTTAAGTATTGTTTTATTCCTGGATATAGTATGTATTCAAGGTATTGATATCTACACAAGTATTGTACGTACATATAGAATTGTCTAAATCAAACTAATTATTGATATTATATTAGGATGCATTAACATAAATTATCCAACTTTCGAAAAAAAAATTATAGACTCAATAATCGTAGGTTAAACTTGAAATATACAAACATGAACGAAATAAGTAAACTACTACATATATGTGTATGAGTCTTTATTTAACAAAGAAAAAAAACAACAATTAAGAACTGTGAGTAGATAAAATGTCTTATGACTTGTGCACGGGTTAAGATTAATTTCTTATGCTTAGGTGGCATTTGATTTTCGTGGACAAAGAAAATCGTGCAGATCAATCTATATTGGTTTCTTATCAAGGTATGTACATTAATTTATGTCGCATACCATTGTTATTTATACCCCACATTCGATTTTATTAGCCGTTGCAATGCTATTTTTTTATAATATCTCGTTAAACTGCTTTGATTATATCTATGTGTTTGCAACTTTAGGTAATTAGATGCTAAGTTGTTAGCCATAATTCTTATCTATGGATTAGTTGTTAAATGTTGCAAAGATAGATACATTATTGTCTTTTTATATATAGGTTGATTTGTAATTTTTTGTCCGAATATTTTTATTGAAAAATAAGTTATTATTTTTGACACCACCATTGTGCGGAAGTAGACATTGTTCATTATTGGTCCATTAGAGACTTTGACCTGGCCGGGTGCCGCGCGGACGGTTAATTCCGTCAATTGACCATTGTAGGCGGGTAATCCTACACTACTTCCAAACAATTTCCGCTACGACGGTTGACTCAATACTGATGTCCATTGCATTGGGATTTGGATAGGGGATCCCGTACTGATATTTGTTTTAGTTTTAAAATTTTGATTTAAGGGAACGGGATGGCTTCTATCCAAGCTCGGGCTGCCCGGTGTCGGCAGATGGTATTGATTTATAATTGATATGGATATTGATATTATGATCACAAAATTTGTGATATTCTAGGAAATTTATTGAATTGTCATTGTTATCCATGATGATTGGTATAATTGAAAAAGTCTTATTGTAGTTCATTGTTTATTTATTGACTTATATTCCTTATGCAAATTGTCATCGTATTACTCTTTACTACTCATTGTATATGGTTATGTTAGTATGTCTCATAAATTTTTGGTGCATACATAGTCAAATTCATTTGATTAATATTGAATTATAACCTTGCAGCTTAACGGAGGTCGAGGTTGGATTGCTCAACTAAATTGAGGAACCATTGCTTTATCCTAGTTCTTTTAGTTATTGTACGAGAGTTATTGATAGAGTTTTTATTTTCATTTTGTAATTCAGACTTGATAAGTCTTTTAATTATTGGTTAAGTTCCTTTATTCTTCCATTATGTATGACACTCTGAATGTTAATTATGGATTATTGAATTTCGTCTCGCTCCTGGACTCGAAAAAATTTATTGCTTTGGGATGCTTCCGTAATTTTCCCCATGTTTCGAGGTCCGGGACGTGACAGCAACTCTGCAACGCCACTCCCCCAACCCGCCCGCCGTTGCACCTCTGCAACCCCCCGCCCCGTGCCGCACCTCTGCACCCACCCCCGGGTCTGCAACTCCCCCCTCCCCCCGCGTCGCACCTCTGCACGCCACGAAACCCCCCCTGCAACTCTGCAACACCACCCCCCCAACCCGCCCGGTGCCACACCTCCACAACCCCCCGCCCCCGTGTCGCACCTCTGCTCCCCCCACCGTCGTCGCAACTCTGCATCGTCCCTGTAAGCTCCCCGCGTCCGCACAGCTCCCCACGTCCGCACGGTCCTGCAAGCTCCCCCCTCCCTCGGACCTCGCCAGCCCCCCCCCCCCCCCCCCCGCGCGCATGGCCTCACCCTTTCAGTCGCGTCCACATGAAGCCCTTTAGGTTGCAGGTGCTAGCTGAAAAGAAGATGGGATATATATTTTTTATTTAATGTAATCCCAGTCGTTAGATTGTTGAGTGGTTAGATTAACTCAATATCTGGCTGAGTTAACGAAGTAAAGTAATAGAAGGTTATAGGTGTAAGACGGCACACTTATTGAGGGTCATGAGTGTAATTCACGATTATGCAGGATTATGAATGTTATTGCAAAATTACTCAAGGTTATGGGTGTAAAAATTCCATTATTATATTCCATTTAATAATTTATGTTATTTATAATGAATTAAATATTTTTGTAATAGATGGAGTCGGGCCCAGTTGATCGGGCACTTTTACGACAACAACAAGAGCACCTCTGGTCTTTAGTTTGGGCGGGCGATATACTTAAAACCATTATTAATATTTGCATTCCAATTATGGAAAACGCATTGGCATTATATCTGCTGGCAGTTTCAGGTGACAAGATTACTATGTTGTAGAAGGCGGAAAAGCACATTGAGACATGTTCCCTTATATGGATGCATTGTTCCCAACATTTACCTAGCAAGATTTTTTGGAGTCATGCGGATGGATTTCATATATTTGGATTGGTTTCTAGTTACTGCTCTTGTGGATAGATGGTGCTCGGAGAAACATACATTCCACATGCGCCATGGAGAGCTGATTGTTACCTTGCAGGATGTTACTTACATTTTTTGTTTGAAGATAGATGACCTTCTCGCGATTGGTCCCACCAATTTTCCAACCGGGCGAGACTGTGCGGGCGACTGCTTGGAGTCTGCCCAGAATGACCCAGCATTAATGGAGCTCGTATACGCATGGGTTGTCTCCTTGAAATTCAATTCTGCCTGAGGAGGTTGGGACTCGGAGATGATACCATTCTGCAGTTCACATGAGCATATATCCTACAGCTCATGAGAGGCGTGATTTTCTGCCTGGGGGACAAGCCGTGAAACGAGGTTTCATTGAACTACCTTCCATTTTCTAGAAGATTTGGAGACTTGTAGGATTTATAGTTGGGGCTCAGCTTGCTTGGCATACTTGTACATGCAGTTATGTGCTGTATCGAGGATAGATGCAGTTGAGATTGATGGATCCTTAATTATGTTGCAGTTGTGGGCTTTGGAACGCTTCCCCATATCACCCATGTTGTTCATCATCGTTCTGTCTGGCAAGGGAAGCCTCTGGGGACAAGATGGCATGCAGAGTTTGGCATCACACTGGAGTCAACACATGCCATTCAACCGTATAAGGATGCACTGGACCTCCAACTTATGGAGCATGTATGTACTTAATCATGGTGTTAACCATTTATGGACGCTTCGCTTATTTTGTTAACATATTTGATGGTATGCAGGTGGTCTGGAACCCCTATACAGAGGAGGTGTTATCTCAGTTACCTCCATATTGTATGGACAATCAAGACTTGCATGCGATTCGTGTACCATTGATTCACTTTTGCATTGTTGAGCTACACACAGCGAACAGAGTCCTTTGTCAGTTTGGTGAAATTCTGGGGGATAAAAATGTATTACGATACCTCATCTCATTTGCATTCCATTGATTTACGAGGAAAGAGTAACATCTATTGGACAGAGTTCGAAGCAGTCTACATTAGACTGTAGAACATCCATGGGGACCACATTGTACCGATGACTCCCATTCCATGAGGACTGATGCTCCACGGATGAGGGAGCATGCCACTGAAACAAGCTTACGTCTATGTGAGTCTATCCAGAGGAAATTCAGAGACGACCTGGATGGGGAGGTCTTTGAGGAAGATGTCGAGTTAGAAGCTGCATCTCAGCGTCGTTCACATGTTTGAGGAAGTGGATGGGGACGAGTTCATCTACAAAGGACATACATGACTTTCGATGAGGGAGATGTCTCGATTGAGACGCAGCTAGACCTGGCCAACGGGATGGGGGCCCGCCTGTCCCGCTCGTTCATAGGCCAGGCTTGGGCTAGGAGATTTGGGAATGGGCCGACCCGACCCGACCCGCAAAAATAAAAAATACATGAATATAAGTTGAATAATACTTGTATAATATGATACACTTCAAAATTTTCATATGTGACATTAGTTTTAAATAAAAATTAATAGTTTGTACGCCAAGTAACATGTAAACTACTTATATTAGTTATATAAAGTATAAATGGTATTAATAAAACCATTTGTACATATTAAATACCATTAGAAAATTCAAGGATAAAGAGTGAAATGGGCCATGGGTCGGCCCGTGGGCAGGCTTTGGACATAGGTTTTTGAACCTCGGCTTGTTCGGCCCAGTCCATGGGCCCGCCCGGCCCACATTTTGGCCAGGTCTAGATGCAGCTATCACCGCAGTCCGACATAGAGTTCGAGACTCCCATTCTGTAGTGCGACCTGTCTAGGGAGCCTGTCACACCACCTGCACCGTGGAGGGATCGGGTAGTTACAGATGCAGGACCTTCGCATCATTCACCCCTCTCATTAGACTTCTGCAAAACTAAAGAGACGGATATGAGCCGCATTGCTGATATCAATTGACGCAACCAACTCCATGGATTTGAGACAAGCGTACCTGAGACATCAACGACCGATGAGAGACTGGTCAAATTGCAATACAAATGAAGAAGGTTGCGTAAAGGCTAGATCCATATCTGTGATATTTTTATTGTAATATGAGACATGTGTGCCACTTCTATATGAACTTTGTATGTACATGTCTCTTTTCTGACTTGTGTTGTTGACTTGAATTTTGTGGTTCATCCCTCTTTATGAATTCCCATGTTGTATATGAACATGTTGTCCAACTGATATATGAACCATGTATTATTGACTTGTGTTATATCTTATGTGGATTATTGTTCTCTGTTTAAATAAAATTTATACTTCTTAAAAAAGGGAAGCAGAGTTACTGCTTCTTTTTTTCGATTCTGGCCAAAAGCCGTCTCTTCAAGAGGCAGCTTTAGGAAGAGCCGCCTCTTGAAGAGGTAGCTTTTTCTTAACCAAGCTGGCTCATGAAGAGGCATCTTACGTATGGTACATAATAATTATTTGTGATCGTCCAGGGGCAATATGTTTAGAAACTTACCCTGGGACGAATTTTCTTTGGAAGATGAAGGTAATAGTCGTTGGGTGGTTATTGTTGGAGTCTTCCCGTTGGGTATAAATGGAGGTTTCATGAAGGGGTGATGGGTGAAGGCGAGGATAAATGGCTCTTAGTTGGGTGAAGGCCGAAGGGTTCCATTGCTGAAGTTGTTGGAGAAGATAATCGTAGGACTTCAACTGTTGATTGGAGGGGACATGATGGATCAGGATGTCCGACTCCTACATTAACTGCCTCCTCGGCCTCCAGGCTGGCCGTAGTAGAATGTCAGAATAACGTGAAGCCTTCACCAAAGTAGCCTAATCGAGCATCAGGAGCCTAGAGATCGATAGCATCACCGATCATTTGCGAGATTCACGACCTGGGAAGAACACATGTAACCTCCAGAAAGCATAGTCACCTCCGATGGGTTGAAGAGGAGCTATTCGATTGGGCCACAGCAGTCGTTCGATCCGACCGAATCTAATGCTCTGCAACCTCCACGTAAGGGAAGTTAGACCTCGGATAAGCACAGCCACCTAATCTCAGTCCTAGATTGCTCAAGCAAACACATGCGATTTACACATGCATTGGGAAGAAATTACTTCTCAAAGCTCGAACATTTTCCAGTTCCCAACAGATCCTTAACAGTTGCATCACATTTATTGAGAACGTGATATGATGTTTTTTTGCATGATTTCCTCGCAAAATATCAGATATAAGGTCGTGGCTTGTGCATGGGGCTGATCGCGTGCAGACTGTGATATTTTTTGCGTCGATACTCCTACCGTTCATAGGTATTACATGCTTTTATATTTTATTATGTATTACGATTATATCCATATTCACTATAAAAATAAGTAAATATCTATAAATTCTATATTAAATAAAATCTATGAATAAAAAATAAAAATACATATAAATACTTATTACTACGCCTTATACCGTATTAAAATATGTATGTAAAATAAGCTTGTTTTCTAATTTTAATAAATGGAAAATAAAAATTACATATTAACTTTAAAATCCAAAAAACTTTCATAAAAATATAAAAATTATATTAGATAGATTTTATCATGCATTAAAACATATATCAAAACCAAATAAAATCCTCAAAAATTCAAAAATACGTCACCAAATACGTTAATATCTTTTTGAAATATTAATTATTACTTTCTCTGCAATGAAATTTTTATTTTGGTAAACATTCATTGAATACTTTTTTATTTAAAAACCACCAACATTCTGTTCCTCGACGAAACTTATAAAAATAAAAGGTGATTAAAGATGAAACTACTCAGTAAATGTCAAAAATAAAAAACTAAATAATGTAATTTGATTTTATTTAGTTACCATTTTAAATTTATTACAAATATACATTATAATTTTCTGTTATTTTAATTGTTGCAAGTAGCCAACTTCATCTTTGGGGAAAAATCAACTATTCTTACTTACACTTATTTTCTTTATGTTTTTTTGGATTGTTGAGCTCTTTCATTATATTTTTTATAAGTATAATTAGAATGATTTGTTGAAAATGTTGATTTGAATACTTTAATGTAGAATTCATGGTAGCATTGTTGTTGTTTGTAACTCAAACTTTGTCTTTGATGGTCTTTTTTTTTTTGAAAAAATATGAATCTTCTGATGTTCGATGTATAATATAATACCAATTATTCATATGGTATGTATAAAAATCATTAATTAGTTGAGTATGATGCAGGTGAATAATTTTGATTTGTTACCAAAAGCTTTATTTAGTAATTCTTAAATATACATATCGCTTTCTAAAATTATTGATAATTGTATGTTACTATATATATATGTAAATTGCTTAGGATTAGAATCACCCACTAATAGTTTTTTTTTTATGAAAATTGCTACTTGTGGATCTTGATTGAATTGTTCTAAAGATGTTTTATTCGCATCTCTTTTTTTGTTTAAAAGTTTTAATTTATTATTTTAATGTTTTGCCAATTTATTATGTAGGAAAAAACACTGTTATGGGGATTTTATTAAAAAAATATTTATTTTATATTCTTCATATGATATTTTAATACTCACTAATTAATCCTTAAGTAAAAAATATTATTTTAGTTTATTTTCTTTAGTGATGTAATTTTAATGCACCGTTGGTTAACAAAATAAAGTTTATCATTCTCTTTTCCTAGATGGCAATAAAATAAAGATAATTTGTCTTGTTTATTTTTTACAATTTTTTAGGTACTGCAAATGAACTCATTTCTTCCCATCGTCGAGAAGCGCGGGCCCATACAATAATGTGTGATAAAGACAAGCTTTTTGAGTTTCAGAATGAATTGTGAAAAATATTTGATCAATATGTCTAGAGATGTCCTTCTCTTTCGTCTTAAACCTTCCTAATTCATACATTTCTTGTACTCGTATTTACCAATAGATGTGGACGTATTTGATGGAAATATCATTACTTGTATTTGTCACATTAATTTGATATCTCAAAATATTTAACTTGATAAAAGATGGTGTGATGTATTGTGGTGTTGTTCAAACGATTTACAAGTGTAACGTCTCGAGCTCAGATCTCCAGAACCGTTACCTGGAAAATTGGTCTTAACAACTTGTTGAGGTCGGATCAACTGAACCTTAGACAACCACCCAAAATACTTAAGTCTAAGTTGTCAAGCAGTAATCTCCATCACTCATAATCCACTCCCACACTTCGTGACTATGAGATGCGGGACTATATTTGGGGTGTTCCAACGACCACTTAGTATCTCTTCTTATAACATCAAACAAAGATTGAGGGGTAACACCCACTTCATTCAACATGTCCAAATATTTTTTGAATTAGCAAAATTAACCAAACAAGAGAAGCTTTATTTTGAAAATGCATTATCAACACTTGGGGCCAAAATTAATTACTACATATAAGTTTTGATATAGGATAAGTTCGTTGAGGAACTAAATTTTGAGAATTTTATAAACAATATGTTATTTATCCTTTACTAGGTTTCTTCTACTTGCATATGGTGTAATGATGAGATATTATCAACAAAGATAGTTTTGGTGGTTTTTACGGAGATTAACTTTTTTTAAGAAGAAATTTGGATAAACGATACATCTTACTCTTATATGCCTTTTTTTCCTTTTAGCTCTATACTAGTAATAACTTTTTGCACTGAACAACCTCCACAAGAAGGATCATATTTTAACTATTAATGTACTAAAATTGAAGCTATAACAACAAATAAATGTTCCATTCTTTGTTATATCTTATGATGTTGATTTTATAACAATAAATATTCTATGTTTCATATTTATCTTTAATTCTTGAAATTCACAACAAATGGCATATTCATTGCTATAAGTATATATCACGATGAATATTTATCAACCTTTTTGGTTGAAATCGGGCATCCACCATCGATAATTAGCGATGATGTGAAGGAAAATTCTTTGAATAAGTCAATAGAAAATCATTATTAATATATGAAACATTGTAATAACGAGACGACATTCATTGTCGACTTCTAGAATCAAAGATATAGCAATGGATACTCAAATTATTCTTCGATAGCTCCAATATATCGTGAAATATATCAAATAAAAGAAGAGAAATTAAACCAGATGCACTTATACAAATGACAAGCTTAAGTCAAAGTCTCATCTCTTTTGTTGTTATATTTCTGACATATTTAGAAAGAAAGACGCAATCGTATTATTTTTAATACAAAATTGAAACATCACAGGTTTAACATAACTAGAATAGAAGAACCAGTGAATTGCATCATCATTAGTTTTGTTCTTACATTGTCTTTACTTTATGGTTTAATTATATTTTGACTTTGATCATAACTCTCTGCTGATTACAAATTGGGATTTTATCACTTGTGCCCCTCCGAGATATCGCAATATCAGTTATACCCCTATCTTTTTGGTAATATCAGTTGTGCCCCTCACTTCTTGCTCCGTCATCAGTTGTGCCCTTCCGTTAGATTGACCGTCAAAAAATTAAATTAACCATGGTTTATTCAAACCATAGTAAGATTAAGAGGGGCATATGCGTCCAAACGCCCCAATACCCTCCCCTCCCCTCCCCCTCCTCATCCTCCACCCCTTCGAAGAACACCTTCTGGCCCGCTGCGTTGATGCTAACCACCACCACAGATTCCCCATGGCCTTCTCCAGGGGCTTGTATCTGAGGTTGCGATTTGCGCCGTAGGAGACCGTCCAGCCGGTGTAGACGCCGGAGGAGAGCCGGCTCTTGTAGAACACGTCGAGGATGTGGAGGCCGAGGGGGTCGTCTTCCTGATGCTGCTCGTCATCCGGGATCGTTCCGTAGAACGCCCTTACCAGCTCGTTCAGATATTCCACCCTCTTGATTCGACGAACATAAAAATTTAGTTTAGAATATGTACGAAAGAAATGGGATCTGGGGCTGCGGGGGCGCGGGGCCGGTGGGGGCAGGGGCTGCGGGGGGCGCGGGGGCCGGCGGGGGCAGGGGCTGCGGGGGCGGGGGCAGGAGCTGCGGGAGGGGCAAGGGGGCAACCGAGGAGGGGGTGCGGGGGCGGAGGGGAGATCTGGGGCGGGGGCGTCGGGGCGGGTCGATGGGCAAGGGGGAGGCGCAAGGAGGAGGTGCAGGGGGCAGTGCGGGTTGGGGCTGGGGCGCGGGAGGTGTGGGGGCTGGGGCTGGGGCTGGGCGCGGAGGGGAGGTGCAGGGGCAGTGCGGCGACGGAGGGGAGGTCAGGGGGTAGTACGGGGGGCAGGGGGAGGTGCGGGGGCAGAGGAAGAAGACGGAGACGGAGGCGAGGCACGTGAGCCGGAGGCTCGGGGGAGGCTGGACGAGAGCTCGGGGAGGAGGAGGGAGGAGTTGTGGAGGAGGAAGAGAAGGGAGGAAGAAGACTGAAGAGGATGAGAGGGTATAAAATGACCATATAGCCATTTTTTAAAATTAATACCGCTTATATCCTCGAAGTTAACGTCCGTTTGCACTGTGGATGCACGGTCACTAACCCGAGGGGCACAAGTGATAAAATAGCAAGAAGTGAGGGGCACAACTGATATTACCAAAAAGATAGGGGTATAACTGAAATTGCGAGATCTCGAAGGGGCACAAGTGATAAAATCCCTTACAAATTCTTGTGATTTTCTATGGACTGAAAGGATCAGTGTCCTCTATGCTTCTTTTTACTAGAAAAAATGCCAGACATAAGTCCTTTCGTATTAATGTTTAATAATTTTTGATATCCATAATATCACTGTTGATTGCTCCAATAATCTTTGTGATTTACAAAGTTCATGAAAACAAGATTTGTGTTTGAACACTAAGTTGACCACAAACCCATAGTTGGAGACCCTATTCTGCAAATTAACCAATTTTTGGTTTGCGTGGTTTATGGGCCACTGATGGGCCGTTGATGGACTGGATTTCAGTGGGGATGGGCTGAAGGCACCGATGTCGCCGTCGAGATATCAAAGAAATTATTATTATTAGATAAACCAGAAAAGACAATGGTTTCCATAATAGCAATGGAGGAAAAAATCTTACCAAATGCATCAAAGAAAAATATAGCGACAAGATAAAAGAAAATTTTTAATCGAAATAATGAATGTCAATCTTTGATAATTTTATCATCATTCAACTGCTTTTGAATCGTCTCATATCAAGTTGGCTCATTTCTTTATATTGTTATAGGCCTCTTGATTCTTCTTTTTCCGTATCTATATATTGTTTATTCGAGTAATTTTTTACATAAGTTAAAATTATTATTTATCTATTATTTTATTATTGATGGGAATTCTTTTGTTGAGACCCTATGAACCAATTAAAACTCCAGATTCATACTATAATTCCAATGATTTGATAAAGTTAGAAATTAAGCCCAAAGACTCTCTAATTAAGAAGAGCCATTTGACCATCACTCATTCAATAGAGTGGACTAAATGTAACAACTCAACAAGATTAAGAGAAAGAAGGTTGTCCTTCGGTTAAGGTGCATGATTTTGAAGGAAGAAAAGACGCTTTATTTAGGCAATCTCCCATTCTTTTATTTTTGTTCCTTCTTTTAGTCCGATTATGAGATCGGAATAAATATGAAAAATGTGCCTTTTTTGATATATTTTATATACCCCTTCCACGCTCTAGATAAAAACAACCTTTTAAATTGTTATAATTCTTTTAAAAGAATATATAACTATCACTTATTAATGTAGTATATAGATTTCGAATTTATTACTTGCTACGAATTTTGAGTTATATCAATGACTTTTGCGACAATTATTATTCGTTAATACATATTTAATATCGGAAGACACAACGCCGACATACACCTATTTTGAGTAGCATCGTGCTTCAAGAGTCGTATGTATTGCACAAATCATGTGTGAACATGAACTATTCTAGTAGCTTAATGACAATCGATCTTGAGTTGGATACTCTTCTGCTATCATGAAAGCTAGCACGAACCGTGGTAGAGATCGGTGATCACGTCGAATTAAAAAGGTCTCAAGGTAACTTCCTCATAAAGGATTATTAGAATGTGTAACTTTTATGCGGATGTAGGTGTTTCGATAGTCGAAATGGTTGAGACACTAAATATAAAGAACTTTTGATACACTAAATATATAGAATAGGAGTGAAAGGCGGGCGATCTGGATCCAAACACGATCGCATTACAAGTGATTCATTTACCCTATGAAAACAATCAACCAAACCAGTGAACTTTTTTTAAACAAATGGTAGTCGATAAAAGTCGAGAGCTTCCTTGATGATCGGGGCAGAACCGTTAGGAAAAATTCGCGTTCATCAATGGCTGAAGAGAGCGGTTAGTATTTAGGTCATCTATAAGGGTCCTACCTAGACTATTAAGAAGAATATTAAGAAAGATCGAGTCCTAGTCCTAACCTTTAAGACAGATGGAACCGTTGGAATATACCAAAGCCTCCAAGTAGTGGCAATAATGAAATGGAATGGTGTTTGGAAAGGGACATGTTTCCCTCGTTTTAGACCTATATAGTGAGAAAGACATCAAATTGTAGTGGTGTTTTGGTTGATGAGACATCGCCTTCTCCATATATTGTCCACTCTCTCACCCTAAATTCTATATTAGTTAGAGAGTAGGCATCAATCAATCCTTGTGACTATACAAAAAATTATTAATCGATATTTGTTTGCACGTAAGGACATATACACACACACATAAGTTTCAACATGAGAATAAGGAACGAATTGCAAAGGAAATTCACGTGAAGTTTGGATGAGAGACAAGATGGAAGTCGGTTTCATCACTCCTTACTTATGGGTTCCATGGATAATGAACGAATAAGTACATTATTATATATGAACTTTAGATTGATGAAATCATGTGATCATCTTATCTCGAGATTGTTTATTTCGAGATGTACTTATTCATTATCATATCTCCTTATTTTAGGATAAGAAGCTGATCCTTCGTCGAAGTGAAAACAGATGACTATGAAAATATGATATAGTCATCGAAAAAATACCAGTGTTATTGAAATCGGATCTGACTGATCGATTGATCCAGTTATACGATTTTTAGTTGTTTGATCCAAACAATACAATTTTTGGTTGACTCATTATTTGAGATCTGAGTCAATTAGGTTTCAAATTTAATCCTATCCAAACATAATATATATTTGGTGGGAGCTCTACAATGAAATTGACTTATCAATATTCGTTGATAATCGACTTATTACAACAAATAATTTAGTACTCTTTACCATATTTTATGTTCTTAAATTTATAATGATGAATATTCTTCATTGCAAACTTATATTTAATTCTTTAGCCTCCCAACGAATATTATGTTGATTAATAGATTCATATCTAGCAGTGAATCGCATAACAATTATCTATTAAAATTTTCTTATAATTGTTGCTAAAATCATGAATCATTTGTACAAATTTTAAGAAAAAATAAATTACGTAACCATAATTTTATAAACTTTTTGCAAAAAACATGACATTTATTGTGAATTACTAGAGTAAAAGATGATTTTATAATTCCATTGTCATAAATTAACATCACAAGATATGATAATGAACATTTAAAATATTTGTTATTATAGGTCAATTTTGTTGCAGTGGATTATACATATGCCTTTTTTTTATTACCAACGCTAGCTAACCAACTTATCTATGAAGTTATAAAGATATTTAGTTAATGTGTCATTTGTGTGTATGAACGTTTAGTCAAATATAGACATTATGTGCACAATTTTATTTTATTTTTAAAAAAGATCATAATTCATTCCATCAATGAAGCACAACCAGAAAGGAAAACACAAATCCAACGGCACCCGATATTTAGTACAACCGAAGAATACCACCCAAGGTCCAGGAGTATGCATAGAGTTCGCCAAATAACAAAAGGCTAGAGTCTCGTAGAGGATAGAGGCAAGACAACGATCAACAACAACAAAAATTATCGAAACAATGGAAGTTGATACTTCAATCAACGACAGGTCACAGTGAAGCTGGGTTCGCCTTAATGCGGGCGTGCTGGCTACGAGTCCTCGATCTCGGGCGTGTGTTATCCGTCAATTCTTTACTACAAGAGAAAGGAGAAAACACGGAGGAATATTCAAGAGTTGGGTGTGCCAACATGGATTGAAGTTTATGATAAGTGGTAAAAAAAGGAGCATACATCTTTCACAATTTTAGCGATTGGATGAGAGGTACCCTAGAATGTCCTTGCATATCACTCCTTCCAAATCAACCACAAAACATATGCCCCATCAACAATAGAAGGGGGCGTTCGAGAAGAAGTTTGGGATCTCAAAAAATCTTTCTAAACAGTGCTCAGAGCTACCGATATTAAGAAATCTAAGAGTTTACTTTGTAAAGGGGCAACACAAGAACAAAGTAAGATGGGTTTTCAACAATAGATGTACAAAGAATGCACTTAAATGGTTTGTTGGCAGTGCAGTGTGTCTACCACCCGAAAGATCATGGTTCGAATCCCCCTCTTGCAGGGTTGCGCTAGGTAGTCGACAACCAGCGTCAAAATAGTCGACTCTTTCAACATGAATTTGAGCAAAAATCCATGTAACCAACCCTACTCATAGTTTCCGTGGTGAAATAAAGTTGTTTGTTGAAGTTTGTTGTAATCAACCATCGGGGTTTTTCTATAGCTTAACCAATGTTTTGGAGAGCATCGAATTATTAAAAAGTTCAAGGTTTGTAATGCCCCAACCATCGTTCATCTAGAGTCTACAAATGTGCTCACCGCGCTTCCTACCGATGTTCCTCCTTGGAGTTACCATGCCAAAGTGGGTGTAATTGGTTGCCTTGATAGTTGATTGACTTTTTTAGAAAATTATCGCATTAGATTAATCGAACTTTTGTTGCAACAACTCCTAACCTAACTATCACCTTTGCGATGATTGGTGATTGAACATATAGAGTTTAGATGTCGGTCGTTTTCAATTAGGGAGTGCTCCGTCATTGTGTTGATGAGAGAGAGCTCCATAGACGAATGTGACATTGTTGCAATAATTGTACTAAAAATGAGTCCTAATCTTTTAGGTACTGTTCAATCCCCCCTTAACTCATTCCCTCTCTCATATGTGGGTTCCGCTTTTACCTTTTTTTAAAATATATTAAATAAATCAATTTTCTTTTATCAATTATATCAGAAAATAATATATTATATCATCATATCATATAAAAATTATAAACCACTCTACTTCTATTCGGTTTTCCAAACTTCAATACAATCGCGTCACAATAACTACACATTTTTTCAAACTTCAATACAATCATATCAAAACAAATCCACTTCAAACCCACCCTCAGTTTAACCCTCTATCCAAACACAAAAACATGTTACCCTCTACCAGTTTAACATGCCCTAACCCGCGTAACAAACGCATCCTTAATATCTGTATCATTTCGTGCAAGCCAATGTGGATAAAGAAGACGAGAGATCTATCACTTGTTCTTTTTCTATTGGCTAATCAATAAAGGAGCAATAATATTGTAGATTAAGAGATAATAAATGATATGACTTATATTGGAATTGTTTATTTGAACTAACACAACGATTCTACGTTTATTTGTTTCTATTGATAGTTTTTTAATTGGTATTCACACGTACCGCTCCGACAATATGCAATTCTAATTCTTATCCTTTTTTTTTCAATAACACGTGTGCCTTATATTTATAAAATTTCACATTACTCTCCTTTCGTTAAAGTCAAATAAGAGCATAAGTGCAACGTAAATTTTGTAAGAATGTATGAACACAAGGATTATTGCAAAAAAAGGTAGGGACGTAACTGTAATTGTAGAATCTTAGAAGGATACATGTGTAAAAATCCTTTTAAAAACATTATTTCCTTGACGATTTCAATCCATCATTTAGATTTCTTCACAACTCCAATCCTCTTGTTAATCTTTTAGTGGTGCATTTTAAGCAGTCGATTCATTGAGGTTTGCAACAAACATCTTTTCTTGCTGCATTCCTAGTAATGATTTATATAATAATGATATTACATGTCTTAATTTATAGAGCATGTAATAATTATTACTAATTTTAATAGTAATTGATTTTTTAAAAGAAGATAATGGAATATAACAACTATGTGGCAATAAATATATTATTTGTTGAAAAATTTCAAAAAATATCATCAACTTTTACAAGAAATGAAATTTCATTTATTTTTTATCTCCCTCTTGCATTCTGATTGGTCGAGAGCTAATAGGTTGGATTGCTGAGATGTCTAATCCCTCTCATGCATTCTCATTGACTGAGAGCTATGGACTGGATTGCTGAAATATTTGATCCTCCTCTTGCATCCTGATTTGCTAAGTGCTAATGGTGGGGATTGTTGAGTACCATTATTGTTTTTTGCTACATTATAAAAGGGGCATCGGTGCCATTAATATCGTATCCCAAATCACTCAAGCAATAATAGAGCGAATTTGATGTGAGCAAGTGAAGTAGGCACATTGGCTAACGGCTATAAATCATTATCTTGTGTGATTCTGCATGCTTTTTCTTTTCTGTCCGTGATTCTATTTGTATTGTGCTTGATCGTATCATTCCCAACAACTACATCAATGTCGTGGTTTGAAGATCAACCTCTACACAGATGGCGGAAGAATCGAAGATCAAGATTGAGAAGTTCAATGGATCGAACTTCACGTTCTAGAAGATACATATTGAAGATGTTTTGTATGAGAAGGATCTCTATTCTTCCAATCGAAAGGAAGAAACCTCTAAAATCATGAAGGATGATGAGTGGAAGGTCCTATACTTAAAGGCTCTAGTAACTGTATGGAACGACCTTGCTCCATCAATGGCTTTGAGTATTGCAAATGAGATGACAACAATGAATCTTTTTGACAGCAATGACAACAACAATGATGACGACAAAAACTAGTAATCTTATTATTATTATTATGATAATTATAATATTGACAACATATAGCTAATTTTGTCTGTCAAAATATTGAATCATGTATAATCTGGAATTCTATACCCATAACCCTGAGTAATTTCGTAATTACAATCATAACCCAACATAATCATGAATTACATGAGAAATCCCGAGTAATGCTTAACTCATACATGACATAAGCTCGTGTTATATTTCATTTGGGATAGTCGTTATATTTGATGGTTTCCGTTTAAAAAGATAAAACTACCCCTAAAGCTCATTCTTATTTGCAAAACATGCCATCGTTCTCTCCATCATCTGAGAGGGGCTGGGAGGCGGAGGTGGTCGGTGCGGGAGTTGGGGGTCACAGGAAGGTAGAGGCTGAGGGAGCTACCAGGCGTCCGGGGGGCTGGGGCTTCCCTCTCCTGCCGCACCACCTCCTTCTCCCTGCTTCGAAGACGACGAAGCAACCACCCCCCTCGTGCCGAGCTTCTCCCACTTGCTTGAAGTCCCCCACCCCCCGCAACGTCGCCGAGCAGTGATCCTTCCCCGTGCCCAGCTCCTCCTCCCCTGCTCCTCCCATGCTCGAAGCCCCCCTCCCCCGAGCCTCGCCGCCGAGGAGCCCCACGCCCAGCTCCTCCTCCCCTGCCCCACCCCCAAAGCTCTGCACAGCTCCTCGTCGAGGCCTCGCGCCTACAAGCCCCCGACCCCCCTCCAGCTGTCGTGCCCCCCCACTACCTCCTCCTCCCCTACTTCGAAGACCCCAAGCAGGCCTACCGTGTTGAGCTTCTCCCACTTGCTTGAAGCCTCCACCCCCCAAGAATCGATCCTTCTTTTAGTTACTGAATCTATGCTTGATCAATCAATTTGTGATATTATGAATCCTCATTTCTAGTGGAATCGAAATGATCTCTGGATTGATCATAAGATCCTCTAGAATCCCTTACTTGAATGAAAATGGATCTTGTGGAATCATATAAAATATTTGATGATACATTCTGTACCTTGCTAAAAAATGGATCCTTGTTTACCAACCACACATTGTCTAACCAAATCCAATTCTCTCTTGATACGTTCCTCAAAAAAATCTGATTCGTGTTAATTCTTCCCCCTTCTTCCCCCGGCTAACGAAGAGATCTCGACGGAATTGCCATATATGAAATTCACAGCTCCTCCTTGAGGCCCCGCGCTTGCGAGCCCCCGACCTCCCTCCAGCTCCCCCTCGACACCACCACCTCCTTCCCTGCTTCGAAGACCCCGAGTAGGCATACGTCGAAGCCCCCCCCCCCCCCCGGACCTCCTCCTCCTTCCCTACTTCGAAGACCCCGAGTAGGTCTGTTTCGAAGCCCCCCGTCCCGCCGCCGAGGAGCCCCGAGCCTAGCTCCACCTCCCCTGCTTGAAGCCTCCCTCCCCTGACGTCGAGGAGCCCCACGCCCAGCTCCTCCTCCCCTGCTTGAAGCCCCCCTCCCCCGATGCCGAGGAGCCCCACGCCCAGCTCCTCCTCCCCTACTCGAAAGCCCACCCCCTCCCCCGAACACCCGACCACCCACCCCCGCACTCAAACCCCCCTGTAGGCTTCTGCATCGCCACCCTCCAGCTCTCGTACCCCAATCCCCACCGAAGCCCCCCGCCCCCAGCCGTCCTCTAGCTCGTGTAGCCGTCTTCCAGAATCCCTCCTCTTGTTCGTCAGATGCGACCCAGTCCCTGCTGCCTGCCATCCTTCTTTCCTCACACCTGCAAGTCATCGAATCCACTGGAAAAATATTTTCTTTTTTTTGATTAATCCCAACCATTAGATCATGGACGGGTTAGATTAACTCAATCATCTAGTTGAGTTAATGAACTCAACTAACGGAAGGTTATTGGTATAAAACAGAGCATTTATTCAGGGTCTTAGGTGTGATTCGCGATTATACAGGGTTATGATTGTAATTGCGAAATTACTCATGGTTATGGGTGTAAAAATCTCATAAAAAAACAATGACTATAATATTAAAATTTAAGATTCAAAATGATATCGTGACCTTTTTTAGTATTTACCCCAATATTTTGGGCCTTCGAGTATTTGAAAGTCGTATTTACTTTAATTTTACAATCGTTTATTTTTTATGACGATTAATTCATATTCAAAGACAAGATAGAAATATACAAGGGGTACAACATTTTAAATTTCTCTTTACAAGTCTTCTCATCCACGAACAATATTGACATCGATATGCATCATGCATGAATTCAGCACGATGCAAATATCTTTTTTTGGCATAATTAACTAAACCTAACGTTTCAAAAAGTCAACTTCACGAGTTTATTTTTTTTAATTGCCTTGATAAAGAAATTGTTTAGTTACGTGCATCCCTCTTTCTCTACACTAATATTGCTGCCATGTAGCGTACATGTAACTATTGCCAATAATAGACTCATGCAACTAATTTAGGAAGGGCAATTTACGACGAGGTCCCTAAACTTCCTGAATGATATCAATGTGGTCCTTCAAACTTATAAATGTAGCGAGTTGAGTTTTAAATTATTTTAAAGTTAATAATGTGGTCACTCGCTAGTCAAACCAAGTTTTCTTTAAAATATGTCTTGAATTGTTACATTTGTAAGTTTGAAGACCACACTGATATCAAATGGAAAGTTTGAGAACAACCCTACAAATTGTTCTTTTCTATCCTCTAGTCCAATAAAACAAGAATAATGAGTAAATTTAACTGTGGCACAAGTTGTTTTAGTTCTTCGATTTCCAATCTTACACCACTAAGAAATGTAACTTTTAGCAACACAAGGATCACCTGGCATCAACATTGACTACAACAAATTTAACCTAAAGTCATGAGCAATTTTTTATTCGTTGTCGTATCATCCGTAGTTAAATATGCAACAACTAATACTATTCGTTACTTCATTATTTAAATTTTCAAAAGTATCATATTCGTTGTTATATTCTTAGCAATGGATATCATAACAATAATTATTCGTCGACTTTTTGTTTGAATCATTATTAAATTTAGCAACGATTAATCAAATTTTAACAAATAAATCATCCGATAAATCGTTATTGTAATAATCTTTAGCAATGAATTTGATACGCGCTGCTAATTTTACAATGAATAATTATAATTATTTGTGTAAATTTTATATCGTAAGATATGACAACAATATTTAAATTATTTATTTTCTTGATTCAATTTTCTTGTAATGACCAACATAGCTTTCATTTCTACTAGAGTATTTCGAAATATGTCATCTAAACTTTTTCTCCTCTAGTTCGATCATGCCACTAGTTCAAACAAATCCATGTGAATATGGGATACTAGAGAAGCATCATTGTTCTCAATATATCTCCTGCATACTACATGGAGATGTCTCACCCTTACCTTCCATCAAATCCACCACATAATGCTTGAACTTATTTGTGTGTGCGTCCATTGTACGTAGAAAATAATGGATTGGATTAATTTATCTTACATGTTGTTTTTCATATCTTTCTTCAAATCACTCAATTGGGGATAAATTAGACATGGATATATTCAAATATTCACTTACCTTGTGTTGAAGAGGGTTTTTCACGGATCTAAAATATGTCTCTGGGGATGCAAACGAACGAATACGGATGTGAATTCAGGTCATACCATAACTATATTCATTTTATATCACGAATATGAATACGAATATGAATGTTACACGAATGTAAAAAATCAAGATCCATATCCTCAAAATATGAATACGAATACGGATACGGATATGAATCTTTTACGAACGAATGTGAATATCCAACGAATATTGCATTAAAAAATTATATATAAAAGTGTACCTGATTATTGGGCGATCACTTCCGCATTACTTCCATCTTATGACTTGAATCTGAAATTTAACTTAATATGATAAAGTGTTTTTGAGCATCTTCCAACTTAGTACTCTCATTCCCAATGGATGGGTCGGTATTCATTATTTTTCTGCAAACATCGTAGTTAACAATCAAGCAAGCACAAATATCATTCCAATTTATTTAATCGCATTACAATTTTCTAACTAAAAAATCTTCTAATAAGTTCAACTATATTCTAATTTCTTTCTAACAAAACATTTCATACACAAAAAAACATTACAGGAATATGAATTTAAGGTTTGTTACCAGATTGGTTGCAAATGGAGGCGGAGGGTGGCAGGGGGGATGTCGTCCTTGACTTCCCGAGGGTGGTGGATGGCTGCAAGGGGAGCATAAGAAGGTGGTAGTGGCGCAAGGGGGCAGAAGGGGGCAACAGGGCGCAAGGGGGCGACAGTGGCACAAGGGGCGGAAGGCCGGAAGGGGCAGCAGGGGCAGGGCGCAAGGGGGCGTAAGTGGGCGGCAGTGGCGCAAGGAGGCGGATGGGGACGTCAGGGCACAAGGGGGAGGCAGTGGCGTAAGGAGCCGGAAGGGGACGACAGGGCACAAGGGGACGACGGTGGCACAAGGGGCGGAAGGGGGGGGGGGGGGGGGGCAGGGGCAGGGGCATGGCGCAAGGGGGCGGAGGGGGGGGGCGCAGTGGAGCAAGGGGGGCGGAGGGGGCGGTAGGGCGCTAGGAGGTGCAAGAGGACGGGAGTGGCATAAGGGGGCGGCAGGGGCAGGGCGCAAGGGAGCGGAGGAGGGCGGCAGTGGCGCAAGGGTGCCGGAGGAGGCGGCATGGCGCAAGGGGGCGGGCCGCGGTAGGCTGCAAGGAGGGCGGAGGCCGGCTGTAAGGGGGGCAGAGGCCGGTCGCAAGGGGGAGGGGGAGAGAGGCCGGGCACCTTGGGGATGAAGGGAGGTTGGCGTCCAGTGTCTGTCAGGGCCGTGGGTGGGGTAGGCGGCAGGGGAATTTTTTTTGGAGGAAGAGGAATAAACCCTAGGTCCCTAACCCATTAACCCAAGCATATATTTTAAAATATAATATTAATAACGAATATTCATATTCATAACCGTATCCGTAATTTCGTTTGTATTCGTATTCGTATTTGCTAACCAAGGATTTGTATTCATATTTATATCCACAAAAAAATGGTTTCAAATATTTGTATTCGTATTCGTATTCTCCCGTTTTATAAAAACAAGATCCATATCCTCTTAAAAACGAATACGAAAACGAACCAATACGAATATAACCACATCCGTTTGCGTCCATATGTCTCACACAAGGAGGAAACACAATCGTTGTGGCGACCCAGAAGAAACCCGATCTTTAGACAATAATTAACCCACAATAATGATTAAGCAATAAAGAGCAAAATTTGTGGAGTTAAACTTTATTATAAATCCACAATAGATGTGTACAGTGTAAGTATGTAGAGGTCGAACACATGGGGCAGAAGGATAGATTGGGCTATGAAGCACAAAAATATGATTGTGACTCTTTTGTTTATGTTTCTTTTTGTGTTTTTTTAAATTTTATTATTTTTTTATATTTTTTCTAATTTTATTTTCCTATATTTTTTTATATTTTTAAATTTTGTATTTTCCTTTCCTTTTTTAAATATAAAATACAGCTATATATAGGATATATATACAAAGTAAGCAAATATAGTTATAAATACAACAAAAAATGTTCAAAAATTAGAAAATAAAAAATTTAAAGTTTTTAAATATTTTTACTATTTTTGTGATTTTTTAGAAAATTCTGCTAATTTTTATATATTTTAAAGTAAAAATACACTAAATAAGGGTTTAATTAAATGCTCAAAATTAAAAGGAAATTACAAACAAAAAATCAAGTCCAAAATTTTCCAAATATATTTTAATTTATAAATATATATAGAAAATTCAGAGATAGAAAATATTACTTTTGGAGTTTTTAATGATTTTTTAGGTTTTATAAAGATTTTTAGGTATTTTTAATTTTTAGGTGTTTTATTTTTCTAATTTTAGATTTTTCAATTTTTAGAGTTGAAAAATAACTAAATAAGAAAAATATTTTTTTGTAATTTTTCAAAAATTCTTTGTATCTTTTATGGATTTTATAAGCTAGATAGGGAATAAAAGGGCTATTTTTTATTTATAATAAGTAATAAAAAGTCCCGAAATTGCAAAATAAATATATAGCATTAAAGTGTGTGCAATCAGAAGTCGACAACTATTTTTTGGTAATTTTTCGAGCAATGTATCTAATTAAAATAAAGAGAAACTACAATACAAGTATTTCTGGACCTATTACAAAATCCAAGACCTACGAGGGCCTCAATGCAAAAGCACATGCCTCACATGGACGTACACGTGAGGTGCGTTGGCAAGGGACCAGATGGAAAACAATGATAGTTTAGGGGTGTTTTTGAAAAAGTTCCAAAAAAAGCATTACAAAAATATTACAAAACTAAACAATAAGGCGACAAAGGTGCGAGGCTAGTTTTGTAATTACCCCACTAATGGGCACAATCCAACGGCTAGGCGCGATCCACTTGTCACGCGTCGCCTCCAAATGAGCCGATGACGCTTCGGCTTTGACGATAACGATTAGATCTTGCACAAGGATCCTACGGCACTGGCTCAAAAGATCCGATTGTTGTTGTACAATCTGGATCTGTCCCTCGATCGGACGGCAACACGGCGATGAGGAAGAACATGCCGCAAACACGACCCTGCTGGGCTTGGATCGGCAAAATCTTGAGGTCTGTGGACCTTCTCCGCTCATGAAGGCTTCAAGAGTATCCTGATGTCCCCCCTGCAGGTGGATCGGCTCAAAATGACGCGGGACGGTCTCGATCGATCTGGGGATGAAGATCCACATGGGAGATACCTCCCGCCTCGATGAGCCTCGAAGAGGCCCTTCTCTCCGATTCTTTCCTGCAAGAGCTTGTTAGGCCAAAAAAAACGACGCTCGAGGGAGCATTAGGAGGGAGGATGGGCCAAGGGAAGTGTTGGATGGTGATCTCCGACGTGCGATGGAGAGAGGAGATCTATTGACCAGATCTGTGAGGGATCTGGGTGTGTGGAAGGGCATGGAGTGACGAGAGGGTGAAGAGGATTGATGTGGAGGTGGTGGCGTGGTCGGAAGACGGGTGGAGCACATGTGGGAGGTTCACCGGAGAGGAGCTCCGACAAACTACGAACGGGAATTTTAACGCTAAAAGATGGGATTGAACGTTAATCTAAGAACATAAATTGAATGCTAAAATAAAACCTAAACTAGAAAGCGGTAAAAACTACCTTGACTAGACCTAGGCCGAGGAGATGGAACTCACGGTAGAGGTGGTCGCCGGAGATGGAGGAAGCACCTTCAGACCTTGCCCTTGCTCGCCTCTGACAGTTGGAGAGGAGGTTGTCACCCTCCTCTATCCAGAGCATACAAAAGGGGGCAAAAACATGGGAAAAATGATTCAAATTGGAGAGGGAAGGCGACATGAGCTTATGTACAGGTGGTGGAGTCGAGGTGTTCATGGACAGATCACGAGCGCTACAATGAGGCATGGTGAATGATCTATAGTCGGTGTGGATCCTGGAGCTATAGTGAAGATTTTCTATGAAGGTCCTATCTTCATCGAGCCACTGAATCAGTGGCTAAAAAATCAAGAAAATAGGCTAGAACCTAGGTCTGAGGAGTTGACTGACGGTCAACTCCAGACTCCACCTGGTTGGTCCACGTGGACCAACCAAGAGAAAACCTGGCCTAAAAAGATTGGAAATTCAATATTAAATATAAAATGATTTTATTAATTTTAAATTATAAAATAAAGATTGTTTATTATTTTATAAGGTATTCTATTGTGATTTTTATTTATTTTTTAGAAGTATATAATTACAAGTTACTTTTTAGGGTTAATATATAAGTATATTTATCTATGTTTTAAAGCATTTTATTTTTATTTTGGGATTTTTATCGGGAAGACCCTATAATCTTTGCTAATTACCTCTACGACCTTTAAAACAACCTAATTCTTCCCTCAACTCGGTAAACTTGCTAACCTTTACCCCACAGACCTCGTGGTTAAACCCCCATCCATTTAACCGCTAAAGCTGACCGGATTCCGTTCCCTCCCCCTCGAAGCCCCCCCACCCTGGTCGCCGCCTCCCCTGCTCGAGTCCCCCTACCCTGCTCGAACCACCCGCCCGCCACCACCCCTAACTGCCGCTCGATGCCCCCTGCCTCCTCCCATGCTTCGAGTCTGACATACCCTGCCCACTCCCCTGCTCGAAGCTCACCCACCCCCTCCAGGTCTGCGGAGTCCTCCTTAAAGCCCACCCCCTCCTGCACCGCTCGAAGCTCCACCTCCCCCTCCCACTCTCCCGCTCGAAGCTCCACCCTCCCTACCCACTCCCCCGCTCAAAGCCCCCTCCCCTCCAGGTCGACAGCGTCTTCCTCGAAGCCCCCTCCCTCCCGCGCTGCTCAAAGTTCCAGCCTCCCCACCCACTCCCCCACTCGAAGTCCCCCTCTAAGTCGGCGGCGTCTTCCTCAAAGCCCCCTTCCTCTCACGCTGCTCCAAGCTCCAGCCTCCCCGCCCACTCCCCGCTCGAAGCACCCCCCCTCCAGGTCGGCGACGTCTTCCTCAAAGCCCCCTTCCTCCCACGTCGTTCAAAGCTCCACCCTCCCCGTCCACTCCCCCGCCCGAAGCCCCCTCCCTGGACCTCCAGGTCAGCAACGTCCTCCTCAAAGGCCCTCCCCCGCGCCACTCGAAGCCCCCCCCCCCCCGATCGAAGCCCCACCTCTTCCAGGCGAGCCCCCCGGCCCCCTCCCTCCAGGTCTAGCGCCGCCCCTCGAGCCCCCTCCCCCTGGAAGCCGACCGCCTTCAGCCCAGCCCCCCCCCCCCCCCCCCGCTCGAAGACCAGGCCAGTGCCCTCGTCGAGGGAGGAGAGATGGAAGAGGACTATTTTTTCTTCTCTTGGTTAATTGTAGCCGTCCGATCGTAAATTGGTTAGATTAACTCATTTTTAACCCAAGGAAGTTAACTCTAGATGTGTCAATTTAACGGTAGGGTTCGCGGGTAAAACGAGGCAAGTTTATAGGGTCGAGGGAGGAATTAGGTTGTTTCAAAGGTCGTAGAGGTAATTGGCAAAGATTATAGGGTTTGACCGGTAAAAATCCCTTTTGTTTTATGTTTTGATTTTATTATTTTAGATTATTATTTTATAAATTTATAACTTATTTTTATATACATAAATATATATTTATTATATTTTTCTTATATATTATATACACTTAATTAAATAGGAGTATGATATATATAGGTATAAGTATAGGTATTTTACCTGTGTATTTTATATAAGTATTTTATTTTAATATTTTATTTGTATTTTTATTTTAGTTTTAATATGTACATGTACTATAAATAATATTTACAAAATTATAAAAAATATAAAATTAAATAAAAATAATAATTAATAAATAAACTGATTATACAATAGGGGTCTAAACCCTAATTTTCACACATTAACTCCAAAAAATATGAAACCACTTCATTGAATAGCTTATTAAAAGTTATATACAATTAAATGTGATTATGATATATTTTGAGTTTTTATTTGAGAGATATGGTTATGTGAAGTTTGGATTTTGGAATCTTGTTCAAAGTATAACTTTTACATAGTATACTATTTTTGTATGGAAAAAAATTTGTATTTTTCTATATTTTATTATCTACATCTTTCATGTACAAAGTTTCTTTATTTGAGGTATAAAAAGTAGAAAATAAAATAGATCAACAAATGACTAAAAAATGAATGAATAAATGGGAATTTTATTGTATTATTTGCCCTTATCTCCCCCTACTTTATTCCTTGCCGACCTAGTCATCAAGATGCCTATGTCTCGAGGTTTATTGTCATAAAATATCTTTGATATTTTATTATTTTTCTTTTCTTTTATTTATTATATAATTTTATCACTAAAAATAGTATTTGTACAACAAAGCATGAATGCTAATTTATATAATTTAAGAGTATTTACATGCATTTACTAGGATTTTTAAGGCCAAAATGATAGAATAAAGGGGATGAAATGGAGATTCATCGCCTTGTTCGAACCAATACCAAATATGGGTATGCATATTCAAGTATGGATATCATTTGTAACAAATTTCCGAATAAGGTTATGTTTATCGTAATAAAAAAAAGATCCAGATTCAGATCCGAATATCCAAATGTTTTGGGATGAACCATCAATTAAATTCATAAGATCTCGATACAATGATGTATTGTCAAAAGGGTATTTCGATCATTTTGTTTCCGTTTAAATTTGAATTCCATTTTAAAACATAGATTACCATTTTATGCTCATTTTAATTTTGATTTTTTGTTTTATTTTTTGATTTGTTGATTTCTGAAAGTGTTCTCGGCAAATGCAATTTGATGCAAATTTTTATACTATACGAAATAGATTTTTTAGATTTGACTTTGTAAAATTCAAACCATGTATTTTTTTACATTCTCATTCATTAGTTTTTTTCCTATTATTATTTTCAATTGTAAATTTTGTATTGTCCTTTGTAACATGTCATAAGTATTAGTAGTTGCTTTGGGGTGTGTAACATCGTATGGATCCTTGTAATTACTTTGAGTTCCGTTGTAATTTTTATGCATTCCTTTGTAAAACTACGTGGCCGCTTTGAATCATTTGAGTGCGGATCTGCAACAAAAAATCGACTACTAGAAATTGATAGAATTTTAAAAAATCGAGGTTGTAAATAGTGATCGAGATTTGTCAAAACAATCCGAGATTTGTAAAAGACAACTCAAGATTTGTAAATCATGTCTCGCCTCCTCTTCCAATTCAAAGATGCTAGTCAAACAACTACAATTATATCAAGGATAGCTTTCAAATCTGATCAAAAAAGTCACAGCAAACATGATCATCAACTAACCATGGTGTCGTCTTACAATAAACCTTCAATCGTCAGCGCACAAAACCAAATGGTATCAGAGCCTTAGGAAAACTGAAATAAGATCCTAAAGCTCGCACCACAACCTATAGCAATTCAAAGCAAACTGAAACTACAAAATCAATTTATCTCAAGAATAAATTCTCACAACAAACTAATACCTACCACATTCAAGATCTGCACTCAAAATCAGATACCCACATAAATATATCCCTCAAAAACAAAGAAAACACTAAAAAATAAAGGCAACTGAATATCCATCCGAATATCCATCACGGCCATGCTTCACCTCCTCCTCTGCCCACCGCCGCTTGATGTCACTTACTATCGAGGTCAATCATTTGGAGTGCTCCCCCACCACTGTCACTAGTAGAAAAAACCTTCCTCTTCACCATCATTGTCGCCTTCGAGAGAGAGAGAGAGAGGGAAGGAGAAATCATATCATATAGTTGTCACATTCTATAATTAGAATTTAACAAAATGATCAAAATAGACTTTCTAACATTAAATAAAATAATTAATGCATAATTAATTTCATCCGTGTGATTAAAAATGAAGATGAGATTGAGTGCTTACCATGGGGGTGGTGAGCCCCAATCTCATTTGAAGTTATTCCTATATGTGTGTGTAATATTATATGTTGCCAATAGTGGAAGCGCGCACAAACAAGATCAATCACACAAGCACGGAGACATACATATCTACAAGGTTCACCCATAACTGGGTACACCCTTGGGCGGCGATGATGAATTTTCACTGTGGAGAAAGAAGGAGTATAAAGGATACTAAGAGCCATAACTCTAAGGAGGTTATATACTAGTCCCCTGTAAACGGATCCCTGATACAAACAGATCCATATACTTGAATACAAATAGAACCACTCATATAGAGAGACCTCTGTCTTATTGGGGTATGGTACGATAGGAGGGCACATATGACAATTCTTCAATCTGGAGTTGGTTAGAATTCAAGGAATATCAACAATATCCACCTTGTATTGAATCCTCTGAGAAGCTTTGCCAAGCATCATCGTGTCGTCACCCGGTCCACCTCGAGGCTATTGTCAGCATTGAGAAAGTCAAACATTGTTTAAATCTTATTTAAACTTACTTCAAGGAATTGCCTTTGTGAACATATCGAGCAGATTATATGATGTGTTGACCACCTTCACCTTGATCCTCTTCCCAAAATGAAAGAAGTGATATTTGACATATGTATGCTTGGTTGTCTCATGATACGCCTAATCATTGGCTAAGCATATTGCATAACTACAATCACAACATACTATAGCATGATCCTATTGTGGATCGAGATCTCCAAATAAGCCCTTCTGTCAGATGCCTTCTGTTGAGCACGGTTTTCTGGAGGTCAGAAATTGATGATAAAGAAGTCGTTGTTATCCCCAAAAATCCCACGTCAAACAAATATTTTTTTATTTTTGCCACTTATTAACCTGTTTAGCGGACAGGGTCGAACTCAGTAAGGCTACAAATCCCGAGGGTTATTCAATTAATCAAAAATCAAATAAGAGAAAAACATGAATCTCAAAGGATAACTATCCTTAGTTTTTGTGATTTTTTATCTTTATTATTATTATTATTTCTATTTTTTTATATTTTCTGATTTTCAAATTTTAAAGCGATTTTGATTTTGTAATTTTTTTATTTTCAAAAATAATATAGATCAATATTCATAAGATCAAAAATACACACACCAACTCTTTTTGTATTTTTTTCAATTTATCAAAAATACTCGGAAAAATCCAGAGAAAATATTTTTGGATTTTAAAAGTTTTAAAATGTTTTTGAGAATTTTTGTGGAATTTTTAGATGCTTTGTATTTTTCTAAAAATCAAACAGTGAGAAAATGTGAAATTATGCACAGACTGGAGTAATTTGCAACTTAAAAATATTTTAAGTACCTAGAACTCCTGGTATTATTTTTAATATAAACTACAAATCATTGTCTACAATCAGAAACTGAAATCATAATTTTTGAATTTTTTCTAGAATTTTCTATAATTTTTTTAAGATTTTTAGTATTTTTTTAGGTTTTATAAAGGATTAATGCGTGAAATATGCAAACAAATTAAAATACAATGAAATAAAACTACCCCTTTTTTGGAATTTTCGGAGTTATTTTCAAATTTTTATGAAATTTTGAATTTTAAACAGGGAAAAATGACATGTTTTGATTTTTTAATAATAATAAATGAAATCAAAATGCAATGGAAATTTTATGCTAGATGGATATGCACATCAAGAGCTTAGCATAATTTTCTCAGAATTTTTGAACTAATAAAAACATTTATTTCAATAGAAGAATCATGCAAGTCAATGTTTGAATAATAGGGACTGAAATGTAAATAGTTTAGGTTCTTGCATTAAATAAATACAAAAAATAACAAAGTAGAGAATGTGCAATTTACCCACTGTGTTGCGTTCGTGGCACGTGCTTGAGGATCTGGTAGGGGTGCTTTTGCAATTTGTAAAACTTCCAAGGCGCTTACTGCAAATTTTCCTTTTTTCTAAAACCTTAGCAAGGGTTCCTATTCTCTTAGTTTCTTCAATCACAAGGAAAGGGGGTGCCGCCCCTTGCTTCTTCTTCCCCAAGCACAAGGGGTGACGGGGCACGGATCAACGGAGGAGGACACGACGTGGGCTCGAACGGGCGCGCAGGATGGGACGGGCGCGCACAGGCGGCCGAAGGCGGAGGGGCGTGGGCCGGGACGGGCGCGCACAGGCGGAGGAAGGCGGGCGACGCCGATGCGATGGCTGGAGGTTGCGCTGGTGGGACGGGCGTGCACAGACGGCTGAGGGCGGAGGAGCACAGATGATGAATCTCGTATTCATCATGCTAAAAACTCTCTATTAAAACCTCTGTCTTAATTAATCCAATAAAATCACCTCTAATTCTTTGATTTTATCTTGTACTATATTGTGTATAATTACCATTAATTTATTGTATTTAGTTTGCCTTATTTTGTAATTATTTTATCACTCAAAAACCCCTAAAAATTAGGTAGATAAGTCGACTATAATTCACTGACCCGTAAAAAGATTGAAAAATACAAAAAAAAATCAAAACCACAAACTTGGTTTTTTTTATCCCCTTAAAAATACCCCCAAAAATAGCTTTTGTACAGATGACCTCTTTTGGCTTTTTGCCCAACATGAAAGTTGTAGATCTCGTCGAGACGAGCAACTTTCATATTTTGACTTTTTCCAAATTCGGCCTCTAACTATTTCTTTTCTAATTTTCTTTGTTTTTATTTTTTGAATTAATCTGATTGGGCCACGTGGCGCCCTCTGGGCCGCCCACGTGGCCCGCTCCTCCTCGCACACCCGGCGGCCTCCTGGGCCGTTGGATCCTCTTAAACCCACTTCCATCTCAACCGTTGAACCACGCTCCATCGCCCACCGTCAGATCAAGCCACCAGATCTGATCTCGACCTCTCTTTAGCGCCTCGATGACAACCGTTGGATCAGCCTCCATCCTTCGCCTCTCAATGCGCCACGTCTCCCTTGTACCTCGGCCGTTTGATCATATCCATCATCCAACGCTCCACAATACTCAACGTCACCCCCTTCGCCCTTGCCCTTGGATAGACCCGGCTCCTCATCTGAACCGCTCATCACCGCCTCAACGCCAACCGTGCGATCAAATCCTAAGGATCTGATCACAGCCATCTGTCCGCGCTCGTATGCTGGCCGTTGGATCACATGATCCAACGGCCCACAGCTCGTCTCCTTCCTCCGAAAGCTTCGTTCCCAGCCGTTACCACTCGCCCAACCCCCGCTCCCCCTTCCTTTTTTGGCCAGAGCTCCGACCATCCCCGCTAGCTCATAACGCCTCCCCGACATTACACGAAGATCCACCTTCTTCGCGCTTCCATTGATGCACCTCCATCATCACTGCTCCACCATTAAATTCCCCTTCGAAACCCCCCTTCTACCCACGTAACCGCCGTTCTCCTCCGCCTATTTAACCCCCTCCTCCGCCACCGCTACACCTCGTCCACCATTTTTGGGCTCCAGCCTAGTCTCCCCCGCCCCTCCGGTGACAGCGGAGAGGGCGGGGCGTCAAGGCAGCGATGGCTGGAGTTCGGTGTCGACCCGCGGCAGCTCCGCCGCGTATCGGTGGCTCTCGCCACCCCTGAGCTCCGAGGACCGCAGCTGGCCTTGCGGGCGACGACCCGAGGACCACCTGTGCCTCTGCCCAAGCTGCTTTCCCCCGCCAACACCTCGCTCCGGCGAGGTTAATTTTGTTCCTTTTTCTCCGAATTTTTCCTACCTTCTACGATCATCTTCAACACCGTCCGACCACCTCTACACTTTCGCCATCCATCAAACAACCTCGCCGATCACCTTACTCCTCCTCAGAACCTCTCCACTGCCGATCCAGTGCCTCCGTCTTTCTGGCAGAGGACCCACCTGAGCCACCGCCTTCTCCACCTCCGACGGCTCCCCATCTCACTTCATGCACTTCACAAAGCACAAGTAACCGCTTCGGCTATCACTGACCAATGCAGGAACCTTCAATGGCCGGAAAAGGTGTCGAAGCTCCTTCGAGCTATTCTCTGACGGCGAGGCTCCACCGTTCTCCCCCTCCGACCAATTTTGGAGCTTCGCCGCACCTTCAGGAGTTTCGCCGACCCACCAGAAGTCTTCCCCAGCCTTCAGAGTGCCTCACGAGGCATGGCGGAGCCAAGGGCAGCTCGCCGGAGTCCCGCCTTCTCCGGTGGGCTGCGGTGGAAGATGATGATACAGTTGCCGTCCGATCGAAAAGATCGGACGGCGGTGATGACGACGTGTGGCAGCCCAAGCCTCCCTCCGATCCAGCTGCTTCGGGCTACTCGAGCCTATGGCCAAGCCTCCAGCACTTGCCACGTGTGCCCGAACCTGCGGCCCGACCCGAGCCTAGCACTCACGTGCCTTGCACGTGGGGGGGTGTGGGTCATTTGCACGTCAGTCCCCGAAAGAATTGATATTTACACTTTGGTCCCCAGGCACGTGTCTCACGTGCGTGCCTTGGTTATTTACAGGGACGCCCTCCAGGTTTTCTGAAATTACAAATATGCCCCTGCGTGCATTGGGAAAATTACAACTGGGCCCAGGCGGTTTTCTTTATTTGCATTTAGGTCCCTCCAGGGACCTAAATGCAATATTTATCCTTTATTTTTCTTGCATTTTTATTACCATTATGCCCTTGCACTGTTTTTAGCATAACTTGAGCATCGTAGGTCCAAATTGCATGATTTTAGTGTCGTTTTGATCTTTATTTTGTCCTCTACCTTCTAACGTATCTATTTGTTCCATTTGGCACTATTTTAATTTAAGTACTTTTTTATGTGATAAATGGGACCATGCTATACTTGTTTTGCTTGATTTAATGACCGATTTTTAATGATGTGTTCAAAATGACTCTAACTTCATTCTATATTGCGTTGCTCTCATTTTAGGGTATAATTGTAGCATTTGATTCATCATGCGTATTCCTTTGCATTATTTGCCCATGCATCACTTTAACTTGCATAAAAACAAAATAAAAAATGCATATATCATAGCATCGCCTTGCATTGCCTTGTAAATTGCATATGGACCTGAAATTGAGATCGAACTTCATGAATCAAAATTCAATAGCTATAATTAGGCAGTTGTATCCCTGTGTTCGACCTTGGTACACTTACCAAGTGTAAATATTCCACAGCATTCAAAAGTATGTGGTTTTTGCTGAACAAAATTTGCCTCCTGTACTACAGCATTATTTATATTTATTAAAGAGGCGAATTTTACGTACATCGGCTGAGACGGGCGCGCACAAGCGGCCGAGGGCGGAGGGGCACGGGCTGAGACGGGCGCGCACCGGCGGCCAAGGGCGGAGGGGCCGCCTGTCGCGATGGCGGCCTGCCGCGGGTCTGGAAAACGTCAACCGCGCCAAGGGCGGAACGGCGATGGAGGCCAAGGAAGAAGGGCCTGGGGCAGCGCGGCTACCCGCTTCTCTCTCTCTCTTTATTTTATTATTATTTTTTTGTAAATTTTATTCTATTTTGTAAATCGGAAAAATTAAAATAGTAAAAAAACTTTTTTTATTTTTTTGTAAATCCAAAATATTAAAAAAGAAAATGAGGAATGCTTATTTATTTATTTTTTGTTTGTTTATTTATTTTTTTTAATGGTCCTACAAAACAAACGTTAGAAATAAAGAAAACAAATGTTTTTTTTATTTTTTTATTTTTTTATTTATTTACAACTCGAAAAAATGAGCGAGGATCCAGCAAAAATGAGAGATTCGAATCCATCTCTGGCCACTGTACGCGGCTGGAGTTGAGAGATCGTGGACGATAAAAATAGAATGCGGGGAGATCAAGAACGTGAGATGAAAAATCGAGTCGAAGCGGATCAAATCGTGATGATTTTTTTTTCTTTTTTTTGAAGATCTAGAGAATTATATTACGATGGAATTAAAATACAAAATTTAAACTATGATTAACTTAAGATAAAAAATGAGAAAAATGATGGATCTCACCTTAGGAGCGGAAATAGACCGTGACCGCTTCGACAAAGGCTGATTCGCTGTCACCGGACGGCTCAGAGGCTAAGCACTTTTCTCGAAGAAATTTTCTCTCGGAGATCGGGCTCCTCTCTATAAAGATTGATCAAGTTGGAATGAGGAAGAAGGAGCCATATAGATAGAAAAGATAGAGATGAAATTTGAATTTTTAAATTTTTTGGTGGAAGAGATAAGAGAAATGAAAATTGAAATGAGATAAAGATAAAAAGTGATAAAACCATTTACAAAATTATCTATTTTTATAGTTTTCATCACTTTATTTATTTGAACTAAAAAATATTATTTTTTTATGGTGGTTAAATAAAAATAGTAAGTATATACATATATTATATACATATATGACATTATATACAAGGGTAATTGAGGAAATTAGCTTTTTTGTTTTAAGAAATTTATTATTTTTATTTTTTATTTTTTATTTTAAATAATTAGTAAAAAAATATTTACAAACATATACAAATACAATATGTACAAAATACATGGGAAAATTGCACAAACCACCCCGGAAAATCAACTTTTTACTCGTAACTCCAAAAATTATGAAATCACAGCTATTTTCAAGATAATTTAATTTAGAATTCAATGGAAGTGAGATTGGTTCAATTTGAGTTCATATAGAGCCGGAATTGATCTTTTAGTTAATGCTTAGTGGCTTTTTCCAAGTGTGGTTACTTCTATTCTGTACATGATTTAATTGTGTAATTATTTTATTAATTAGAAGACATTTTTATTTACAACTTTGGTTTTGAAAGTTATTTGATTTGAGGTCAATTAAGGTACAAATAAATTAGTGTCAATTTTATACAGATATACACAAAATAAGTGAGAAGTATTTACAACAACACACACACATTTTTTTGGATTTTCTGCTTAAGGACCTTATCTCCCCCTACTTTATTCCTGGTCGATCAGGTCAAGTCTTGACCTTCTCTCGGGGTTCGGGTTAGCTTGTATACAATCTTCCTTTTTTATTTTCTTTTCTTTATTTATTTATTTATTTTAGGTTAAAATTAGTAAGAAGTGTACAATATTTACACACACATGCAAGTTAGTAAGAATATGGAGTTAGTGTTTTATGCATGTGTTTTATAAGGTATTTTAAGCTAAAATAAATGAATAAAGATGATGCATCGCATATTCATCACCTTCCTTTGCAGCTTCTGTCAAAGTCATGTACTTTTCTATGTCGTAGACAAAGTAACTAATGGTTGTAAGGTAGCCTTCCAACTGATGACAAAACTCCCCTAAGTGAAAACGTAGCATGTCATTTATCTCCTTTCATCAACATCTGCAGCATAATCTGAATCTAGGTATATAGCAATCAAACACTCTAAATCACTTCTATAGATGAGGCAAATGAATGATGATCCTCTCAGATAGTAGAAAATCTACTTGACAGCCTGTTACTGCTCCTTCCCTAGATTTTCCATGAGTTTGCTAACGACACTCACGACATAAGCGACATCAGGTCTTGTGCATACCACAACATACGCAAGACTCTCAACCACTCTAGCATAGGGAACATGTGATACGTGTTCCTTATAGACATACCAAATCTCATTAGAACTTTCTCAATGTTATTGTTTCGAGATAGGAAAAGCTTCCCTTCCACACGATCTCTAATGGTCTTCATCCTTAAAATTTTCTTTGTTGCGTAAAGATCCTTCGTGTCTAACTTTGAACTAATTAGCTTCTTCAGATCATATATGATACTCTTATTCTTGGCAACAATCAATATATCGTCATTGTACAATAACATATAGATGAAGGACACGTCCTCCACCTTTTTGTGGTAAACACTACAGTTGTGTGGGATACTTTTGAACCCATGATCAATCATGAAGTTGTCAAACTTCTTATACCACTATCTAGGAGACCGCTTAATCCCATACAAGAGCTTCTTCAATCTACATACATGATCTTACTTACCTTAAAATGTGAATACCTCTGGATGGCTCATAAGAATGTCTTCTTCGAGTTGACCATGCAAGAAAGATGTCATCACATCTAATTGCTCCAGCTCCAAGTCTCAATGTGCTACAAGAGTTAGTAGTACCTTAATGGATGTATGTCTTACAACGGGAGAGAATATCTCGATGTAATCGACACCTTCCTTCTGACTGTAATCATTCGCAACTAGGTGTGCCTTGTATATGTTGCCTTCGCTGCTGAGATTCCCCTATCTTTTTAGTAAAGACCCATTTGCATCCAACGACCTTCCTCTCTTTGGTAACTTGACAAACTCCCATGTTGGATTCTTGTGAAGAGAATCCATCTCTTCATCCATAACAACAATCCACTGCATGGATTCAACCCCTACTATAGCCATCCTGTAAGTGTAGAGCTCTGGAGACTATGACTCCTCCACAACCTATAATAAAAATGCAACCATGTCTTCAAATATGTATATCTACAGAGGATGTTTATCCCTATGGAGCTGATCAGTAGCAACACTTGGTTGCCTCTCTTCTGATTGCTCAGCTTCAGGTTGTTCAACATCATCCTGATCAGAAGTGGTGTGATCAACTGCTTAATCGGTACTTGGTGTCTGTTCAAACTCCACCAGCTCATGTACATCATCACCGGTACCTATATCAATAGACTCACTACTCAAGTGAAACATGAAATTCTCATCAAATGTAACATTAATGTTAATAATAACTCTATGCTCAGAAGGGGACGGATTCTGCATCCTTTTACTCCTGCATCATGTCATGTAAACACCCCTTTTCTTCACCCTTGATTTCAGTTTTCCTTACTAATGTGCTAATAGGCAACACAACCAAAGACTCATAGAATAGATTAATCAACATGATTACCAGACCATACCTCCATAGGTGTTTTGCAGTCAATAGCGGAAGCATGACTCCAATTCACCAAGTAACAAGATGTATTCACAGGTTCCCTTCAGAATGCTCTACCAAGTCCAACATTAGAGAGCATGCACCTTGCTCTCTCTAGAAGCGTCATGCTTAATCCTTATGCAACTTTGTTCTATTGTGGCATATCTCTGACGGTGTGGTATATCACATTGAACTCATTGAACTCTAACAAATAGAACCCCATCCCATTATTTGTATGAAGACGCTTCACTTTCTTAGAAGTATAGTTCTTTATCATGATCTTCCACTGCCTGAAGGTATGAAATGCCTTCTTGTGTTTCATCATGTACACCCAAAATATTATGTAGTAATCGTCAATAATAAACAGAAAATACAGGGCTCCCCCAAAGATGGGACCCGTGAAGGGACCCAAAAATCAACATGGATGCAGTCGAGTGTCTCCTTCATCCTATGAATAGCTTTATTTAATTGCTTCATATATTATTTCTCAAACACGCAATGCTCACAAAACTCCAGCTTGGATCCTTTGAGATCCCTAATGAGACCCTCATGATTGAGGATATTCATCACCGACTGATTCACATGTCCCAGTTGCATATGACACAATTCTGAATCTTATCTCATGGATCATGACGCCACTACAACAGAACCCATAACTATAGAACTCTGCATAACGTATAGGGTTTTCGTCTTGTTGTCTTGCTGAAAACCACCCTGGCTTTGACAACTTGCATGACTCCACCTTTAGCAATGTACTTATATCCTTTCAAGTCCAAGACTCCAAAGGATATCATGTTCTTTTTCATATCAGAAACATGATGTACTTCTGTCACTGTCCCCGTGACTCTATCATGCATCTTGATCTTCACACAACCGATCTCTACAATCTTGCACATTGTATCATTCCCCATGACGACATTTTCACCGTCTTCATTGGGAGTCATATGGTATGAACAACCTGAATCAATAATCGATGTGTTATCTATCATCTTTTAATCTATAACCATGAGAACCAGATCATTTTCGGGGTTTGCGCTTCCCTATGCCAAGGTAGCAACTGTGGCTTTCCTTTCTTATTTAGTCAGACCTTCTTCCAATGTCTAGGTTTCTTGCAGTGATTGTAGTTGTCCTTAGAATTGTGATTCTTTGACTTGGACTTCTATTTTCCCTTCTTTGGCCAAACATGTAGCATTAGAGTCATGCTTTCTGGTAGCCATATACCAAAGTTCACACGTATGCGGACTCGTACGAACTTCTTCTATGGTTATTGAATCTCTTACCACAATTAATGATTGAACAAAATTCTCATATGAAAGCGAAAGAGAAACCAACAAAATCAATGCATCGTCCTCATCTTCAATCTTAACCTCTATGTTTCTTAAATCCATCAATGATGTATTTAAGCGATCTAGATGTTCTTTGAGAGGTGTACCTTTCTACATGCAAAGAGATAGATAGATAGAGAGAGAACAGACGTTGCTTTAATAGCAACTTGTTGGTCAAAGACTTCATCATGTACATATTTGGAGACTCAATCAAAGACTTGTCATGGTTTTCTCATCAGTGACTTCCGCCATGATTTCATCCATCAAACACAACGTGATTGTCGAGTCTACCTTCTCTTCCTGCATCGTCAACTCAGAGGGTTTGAGTGCCTTCGTCCTCCCCTATTCTAATGGCACCCACATTCCTTACTATTTCATAAGGGCATCCATCTTGATCAGCTATAGACTGAATTTGTTCCTCCCTATGAACTTCTCGATCTTCAGATTGTGTGATGTCATATTGATTGATGATATTGAGTCTTGATGGAACTCGATGATCTGATACCAATCTGTTGTGAATCACGGAGGCACACACAAATAAGATCAAGCACGAAGACACATAGAGTTACAAGGTTCGCCCGTAAATGGGATACATCCTTGGACGGCGGCGATGGGTTCTCGCTATGTGGGGAAAGAAGGAATACATAGGATACTAAGAGCCCTAACCCTAAGGGAGTTTATATACTACTCTTGTACAGATGGATCCCTGATACAAAATGGATCCATATACTTGAATACAAATAAAACCGCTCATACATCGAGACCCCCATCTTGTTGGGGTATGGTACAACAGGAGGGGTGCATACGACGGTTCTTCAACCTAGGATGGTTAAGCTTCAAGGCATATCAACATTATATCCAGTAAACAACTAAGCTAAACTCAAGTCCATGCATCATGCATCCCCTCGATCTCTAACAACCACTACATCTCTTTGCCTCAATAACTTCATAGGAATTTTAATGGGAAAAACCTCAAGTATGATTCAACCACTCGACGATTATATATGTAAAGTAGCCCCTATGTAACTATAACTGCTATTGATTGGCTAAGTATTTTGATTATCTTGTGTATGTATTGTAATGGCATCTTTTTTAAATCACTTCATACTTGGTGTTTATTGGATTCAAATTTGTAATCTATCTTTATCTAGTTTCATTGTATCCTATATTAAGTCGATAAGTATTCATATTTTCTCTTTATTCGATCCGGATTTGTATTTGACGAATGTTCGATTTGAAGTCGTATTTGATTATCTTAGAATATAGTTCCCTAACTTCATATTCGAGTCATATCTGTATTTTTATTCTATATAGATGAAGTAAATATGCATATGGAAATAACTCATTTGATCCGTTTTCATCCTTGCACTCGATGTTGTCATACTAGTCTACCTAATGAGCTTATGCACATAAATAGTATTCTGAAACATTGGTTGTCCATACTCTTCATTTAACAATAGGAAAATATACTGAAATGCTTACATTTGAATATATTTCTCTGAAAATTATGAAAAATTATATCTTGTTATTATTCTTCTGCTTCGATGTAAAATGGGAATACAACTCAAGTTGTGTCTTTAGTAATCATTTATCATGTATGTTGTGCTTATTCCTTAATCCATGTATATGCAATGATTAATAATTATTAATAAATTGGCGTAATAAATGATAAAAAATGTTAGTACTTTAGAGACGTTGCAAAGGTTCTAAGCTAGTACTTTGTCCAGAACCCTCTATGCATAGTATATAATCAATTTTTAATTATACAAAGTAATCAACATATACAGTTTAAAGTTAATAATATTACCTCAACAAATAGTGAGTTGGTTCACGGCTTATAGAGCATATCCTAGGAGTGTAGAATAGCCTATATTGTGGTTGGAGACGGACCCTAGTCACATGTTTGGTGTAGTGACATACATAGACATCGTATTAGTATGATGCCCTAACTGTTCCAAATGATGGTGAGTCCAACTAACACCTTTCCTTGACCCCACTCATTCTCGTCTATTGAATCTGAGCCACAACTACTACTATCTCCCTCTATTTGAGTTATTAGGATCCCTCAAAACCACAATCATAATAGGGAGACATTTTTCTTACCTTTACTTGAGCTCTTAATAGTCTAAGACAGAGGCGATGTTCAACCAAATTATGGCAGAGGCAAGCTAAAGTACCTTCCCTGGTCTTGATCCTAGTCAGACTGACCTTGTCTAAGCACCATCGTCCATGAAGTATCCTCCGTCAGTAGGAAGTGTAGATGCCATTACTAAAAGCTCTCCAAGCTTTGTTCCTAAGCAATCCTATATGCAAAGTTTGCTACCAAAGAATATTTCATCCTCCTCTTTTCATCCTTTCATTTACTTTAATCAATTAGCCAGTGAATCGTACTAATTTTTCAATTTTCTCAAAATCTCTTATTTGTATTCATTGACTCTGACATATAAATTTACCCCCATCTGCTCCATAGTCGACCAACCCGATCATCTTGTGAGGATAAGCACATTCTCATCTATAATCCACCCCACTTAGGAGGGACTCTCGTTCAACCAATATCCTATTCAACGAAGCTTCATCGGAGCTGCATCAAAGGTCCAACGAACTCGTTTTGCCAAGTCTCTATTGTAGGATTTCTTCCTATCTCCATCCTAATCAACCCCACGGAGACATGTAAATGATTCTGAACAAGCTGAAAAGGACCTAATTCAAGGACGTCTTCCTACATTGTGTTTAAGAGGGATCCACGTCCGTCGAACTCATGATATTTCTTTTCCATTATTTGAATAATCGAATTATGTTTAAAATGCAACGCCTCTTGCTATATTTCTACATTGATTCTGGGTATCTAGTGGTGATTTGATGACTAGTTTGATAATTGGAAGAAGTTCAGTTCATTGAGCTCTCAGGAGCCATCCTATCACCTCGAGACCATGTGCCTATAGAATTTTGAGACAAATTTGTTGGGTTGTCGATTAGCACCATGCATCACTTCCTGGATCGAGGCAGAGGAACAAAATCATTAGTGCTTCGCCAACCTAGCCATGCCCTCAAATGCAATCCACTAGAGAATAAAACCCCAACACCTGAATCATGCTAAAATCAACTTGCCATACTCTCTCTCTCTCGATCTAATCTCTACCATTCATAAGTGAAGCGTTATGAAAATTGCAAAGTACCCTATGTAATTTCATATTGAAGCTAAGTGGTCTGATAGGGGGTCCACTAAAAAGCATGTCGATTTTCCTTATTTGCAAACAGGTTCCTCACGACCTTATTTGAGATAGAAATTAATTATTTAGTCCATGAATTTTGCATATTTTATTTTGGACCAAATTACATCATATTTTGGTTTGAATTTTCTTAGGGTTGTGTGTACTTAGGAATTTCCAAACTCTATAGAAATTTTTATTGGGTGCTTACTTGTTTAAATTCACCGAATTGCTAGAAAATCCAACTTTGAGAGTTTAGATTTGAAATTCTCCTACTATTAATTCTTTAACATACATAAACACCATAAAAATCACACATAAATATTCATTTTAGGCTTGAAAGGATTTTCCCCTATTCACAAATGTTTTTTTATTAATCACAAATCATAAAAATAGGCCTAAAGAAAATTACCCAGAAAAATACAAAAATAAAAACTATAGAATAGACTTAAAAATTCGGTTAAAAATAAAAAAAACACTTTGAAAGTTTTCAAAAAAATATTATGATGCGCATTTTTTTATAACACATCTAAAAATACAAAAAATCATATATATATATATATTTATTTATTTAAAATATATTTAAAATATCTAAAAAACCTGTAAAAATTTAAAAATTTTATAAAATGAATATGTTTATATATAATCAAATCATTTACCCTATAAAATTACTCATGATAAAATTCACCACTATTTTGTATTGTTATGGTAATAAAAATTTATAATATTGTGTATTCAATATTTTTTTTCAAAATTATTATTAACTTAAAATCAAATAAAATTATATAAGATGCTGTAAAATTTCCAAAATGCTTTAACTCTTTAAAATTCAAAAAAATCATTATCAAGTATAAAAAATGCACAATCCATTACTGTGTTAAAAATAAACACCATCCCTTTTTATTACGTATATGTGGAATTATTTTAAATAAAAAACATTTAAAAATTCTTCTAAAAAGAAAATAAAAATTCAAAAATTCAAAATATAAAAATATAAAAATATAAAATCCAAAAAATATAATTGTTTGTCTCTATTTTGGCAAAAAAGACAAAAATAATATAAACATCTAAAAGAAAATACAAATTGCTCAAAAAAATACATGAAAGGTACCTAAAGGAGATCCTAAACACTTTGTTTTCTCACATATTTTCTAGCTTTTGATTTGTCTCCCTCACATTAAACTTGGATCACACCAAGTAAAAGTTAGAATAATTACACACTAATTTCTTTTCTAAATAATACAAACGATTAAAAAGCGTTCACCAGCACGAGAGGTGAGAACTCAATGCTCGGGGTGGTAATTTCCATGGTGTTAGTAGTAGCAAGTATGATTCGGATGTACTACCACCCGCAAAAAACACAAAGGGAAGCAAATCATACCTTTCTTGAAGAATAACAGTTCCATGGACCATAACCCATGCAAGGATTAGAAGATGGTCAAGGGCATATTTTCTAATACTGAAAGGAGAGTGGGAAGGGTCCTAAGTGTGCTTCTATTTGTCCACCATAATTCTATTCATAGTACAAATACATAAACAATCTTGGTACTAATGTAAAACATTTCATAGTTATTTAAATCGTGGCGGATAAGTTGCATAAATGAGGTAGGAAGTTCAGATTGGAAATGACAAACAAATTATTTTAATGGAATTAAACAAATTACATATGAATTTAATGTAGGTCAAAATCTTTAGAGTCATTATGAACATTCAAAAGAATTATCATGATCAATGGACAACACAATACTCTTCATGGTAAACATTTGTACATTTACTAGTTGTCATATAACAAAAATGCTAATTTGTTAAATTGATTTATATTTTAAAATAAATGAACAATGGTCAACTTGAAAAAAGTAGCTTTAAAAGTGTTGTCCTAAACTACATCTGTAGGAGGATGTGAGAGAAAGTAGAGCACATTCAACTTCAACCATTCCAAGAGAAGGAACAAGAAGAGAGAATCCAGGAGCTACAATCTTGTATATGTGCATACAACTTAAAATTAGAGATGAAACATGTAACTGAGGAGCATGGCAAAAAAGACTACTCGGACCCTCCCCTCATTGACCTTGCATATATTTCCAAAATGCATGACAATCATGTGGAGGAAGATGTCCTTCATAAGTATATGGCTTCCAATAATACCAGTGTACTTAGAGTAAGTCCAGATCAAAATATAAGTCAAGACATGGACGTAAATGTTGACAATTACCTGGAAAGATTAGGTCGGATGACAGAACCCTTTGAGAGGGTTAGAAATCGATGATATAATTTCCACTTCTACATCAAAATCAAAATAAAAAAATGATAGCGATGGATATGATGATGATGCTTCAGTTGGTGGTGGTAATGTATAAACATATTCAGAGGAGATGATAGTGTAACACATGATAGATGATTCGAGGAAAGACTATAAGTAGGTCGAGAATTTATGGATTGATGTACAGATTCATAAGGTACATTTCTACCAAGCACAAGTTTAGGTCTTTTAAACCCTACGGTTTATGAGAATATCACAATTATGGGAGCAATAAACAACATGAAAGATTTGATATCTTCAGTTGGTTCATTGAGTATGAATGTAGGAGACAATTCATATTATGGCGATGGAGCAATATAAGGCCCTTTAGGTGAGTATGCATCACAACATGAAGAAAAAAACACATGGAATGTTCTCTGAATAATTTGTTAATTCGATGGACTTACAAGGGTAACATTGAAAACTTTTAAGGGTCTCGTCAAAGTTAATAGACAAAGGGAGGGGGGAGAGGATCCTCTGCTGTAGAAGTTTTACAGCAGAGGTGTTGTAAACTCAAATAATTTTTTTTGTAATTTAGATTCTAAAATCTAACCTTATAGATTGAATCTTAGGTTAATACTCTATATATCCTTCAAATTTCGCTTAAATCCGATATTATTTGCTATTTTATCTTAATAGTTCAAGATTCGAATCTTTTTTAAATGGAGTTCAAGTTGCTTAGATCTTGATCGATTGTTTGACCATTAAGATAAAATAGCAAATAATGTCGGATTTAAACGAAATTTGGAAGATATATAGAGTATTAACCTAAGATTCAATCTATAAGGTTGGATTTTAGAATCTAAATCACAAAAAAAATTATTTGAGTTTACAACACCTCTGCTGCAAAACCTTCTACAGCAGAGGATCCTCTCCCAAAGGAGGGAAGTTAACAAACATGGTCTATAGCCTAAAGCGATTCGGATATAAATGAGTATATATGGGCTAGAGTGTAACTACTTTATTTTAATGGAGTGCACATTAAAAAATCTTTTTATTTCGAGAGGAGAGGGAGATGTAATCGTGATTTATTAAAGGAAAGTGGATGAAAGAGATAGAAAAGGTCAGTAACAAAAACTTATAAAGGAATCCTTTCCATTTGATTCCAATCCATCCGAATTATAAGGAAAAGGATACCCGTCCAAAGGCGGCCTCGTAATTAAGCACAAGTTAATCATCACATACAAATTTGTAATGCTCCGCGGGTCACCAAACCGTTGGCTTCTTATAAGCTCAAGCAGGCAGAGAAGCCTGTGGGACAAAGCTGCAAGAAAGCTCGAATCTTTCGCATGCCATATGATTTCTGAAGGCGGGAAGAGCAAATAGGAAGATTCGGTGAGTGTTCCATTCCATCTTTGTTGAGTTATCGCGCCTCTTTGTTTGCTTCTTGTCGGAGGAAGATGAGTGAAGATGATTTGTTTTGGATCATGATCGTATCGTGCTCTTCTTCTCGTTTGATTCCGTGGTTCTGCGTGATGGGTATGTCAAACATGGACGTTTGCTGCTGTTTTCGATCTTGGAAGGCGTGGCTTAAATTTGAAAATGAATTGCTGAGTTGGGTTCGGCCTCATCTCTTTTTTTTGTTCATTTTCGCGTTTATCGATATTTTTGTTGTTGGGATATTACTTTTGTTTTGATTCTGCCATGAATCATATGTTTGGGAGTTCTACTGTGCTGCGCGCGCGTTGGTGTCGGACGTTTTTATCTGATCATTCAACGTTGCGTGAACTGTTTCTGCCAGTGGTAAAACCCATCAATTTTAATTAACAGAAATGGATGAAAAAAAAGATGTGCACTATCACTGCATGTTAATTACGCTCTTCCATGTTAATGTGGATTTGCGTCGACTCAGGATGAAGTACGCGAAGATGAAGGGTTAGCTCCTTTTCAGTTTGCGCCAATGGACCCACAATGCTGTTGATTTACCGAAAGCTTTTGTTGGAATTCCTTTCCCCCAAATTCTTGCCAGATTCCTGTTGCTAAAGTGTTTAGGTGAATCTGGTAGATTTAGTGGAATTTTATCCACAATCATATCAACTGCCTTTGGGAAACATCAGCATATTATATTTTTCTCTTGTTCATGAAACCCAAAATTTCAGTCGGGAGTTCTTGCTATGAGGATGAGCAATAGAAGTCCAGAATTTTGTTCAAACAGTCAATTAACTGGTCTTATTTTCAGTTTACAGGGTCCAAAAAGCTGTCTAGGACTTGCAGTTAATGCCGTCCTTCAAGTTTTATGTTTTGTAGACCCGAAATCATTCTGATTATTTTTCATATGTATTTATCTAAACCCACATTTTTGTTTTTACTTTATGTGAGGAATTATATCCCCATCTTCTTGTTCTGCAGCATTCCTTGATAATTTTGTTTATTGGTTCACCTTCTTGTTCTTTGTTCCAGTTCACGATTAAAATGGCTGCAGAAGCACCTGTATGCATCTAAAAATGCCTGCCTTATGAAGACTGTATATCTATTTATCATGTTCTCTGCCCAGTGCTAAGGGCCTGAGAGTGATTGCTATGTTATAGATACCAACTTAGAGACTTGTGGTCAACCATGGTGATTGATAAATCGCTTCTTCTGACTTATCTCTACCTTCTCAGCTATATCTTGCTGTCATCGGGAGTTATCATGTACAATAAGGTAATTGGTTTGTCAATTCTCGTAATACTTATGTTGTAGTGATAGATCGCATTCGAATTGTCATTTTGGGTTATTGAAGATGATGCATATATGTTCTTTAGAGGAGATTGCATGAATTATATTAACTTAATTCGATATTTGTTTTTAATCCAAAGAAGAATCTGTTCAGGAGAATGTGATGAATCATTCTCACCATTGCTTTGTTAATTATCTCAGAATCAGATGTAAATTGCATTTTATTCCCAGTTATAATGGTTAATGAACATAGCTAGTTGTAAGTTTGCTTTGCAGTGCATTGGTTCTACATAAAGTTGTCCATATCTTTTTTCTAGCATTCTTTTTAAATTATCGAGGGATTCTGTCAAGCAAAAAAGGTTTTCTGGAGAAATTCCCTCATTTGTATGAGTTAAATGGTTGTCTATCTCGGAATAGGGAGACTTCATTCTACAATAAGCAATTCCAGGATGAGGTCATTATATCATGGTCACACCAACAATTGTCCTTCATTCTACAACAGTCACTCCTTCTTTATCCCTCAAATTAAGCAAACAAGAAAGAGGAATAAACTCCATATATTCCTCAGTTGTCCTTATTTCGTATTCCTCATCCTAATGGCCCCGTCTTGATTAGAACCCTGATTTGTTCCAAGTAGTTTTACATTAAAAGGGAGCCTTGGTGCAACCATAAAAGTTGTCACCGTGTGAGTTAGGTGAATTTTTTGAATTGTGGAATTAGTCTCTTGCAGAAGTAGAAGTTAATGTAGCATGCTGTATGCGCAAACGTGATCTGATCCTATTGAAACTCGCATGTAGAAGGTGGCTTTGTGTAATAGGCTATCTTTTAGAGTGTGGGTTCCAGAACTCAAAAGCAGGCTTATAATTGACAGTTTTCGAACACTTGACAATGCTAATTTCGATATTTACAAATTTTTATCTGAAAGTTGGTATGCAAAAAATAATAATCAAATGGCTATTGAGAGTCTTAATTTACAAAAGTTGGTTGGTGGAAATCAGTTTCCAATATCATGTGGAAATTATCTTCCCTTGAAATTCGAGTTTAGATAATCATTGGAATGAAAACGTAATTATCAGAGTCCTTATTGTCAACAAAATTGCTCTTAAAGCATTACTTAGTTCTTAAAAAAAGTGAGTAGTTCCCAGAGGCTGATGTTTCAAATGCAATTTAAAAGTTTTCTGAGGATTCAAATAAAACTGAGGAAATATAATCTATCCAAATGTTTTAGAAATGACCATAGCTAGAATAAAATTTCGAAAGTGTTGAAATATTAAACGCGGAAGCGATCAAAGCAATAACAAGATAAAAGAAGACTTTGATTTTACGTGGAACCCTACTCCGTGAGGAGCGGGATGAAACCACGGGAGAACCGCCTGAAAGGGCTGATTTTGCATTTAACTTTCTCAAAGGTTACAATGGGTGTGGGGCTCTTCATATAGCCCCACCAATGTGACCAAAAGTCACCACTCCAAGATGTGGGACTAAACACAATCCCACCAAGACCATTCTTCAACAGAAAGAAAGGTGAATTAAAGAGTTGGTGAGTTTGGAATTTAGTTCAATGTTTGAAATAGTTGTCATTTTCTGGTAGAAAATTAGCTTATAGTCAATAGCTCTGGTTAGCTAGCCCTATCATTGACAATTTAGCCAAAAAAATGGCCTCTGGGAAACTTTCCTTCACTCGGTTGAGGCACTTGTCGAGGTGGTAATCAAAGAACACAACAGAATTCAGTAGAAAAGAGGATTTACAAGAAAGTTTCTCATGATAAGAATGGTGTAATTTAGTAAAAACGAGGATCTGTAGGAACACTTCTCATAATAAGTGTTTTTACAAAGATTATAATGATGCATCTCTGTCCAAAGAGATTTTTATTTCTCTTGAGCCAGAGTTCATAACTCAAACTTTTACTGATGACAACGAATCTCGGTAGTCATCATTTGGCTACCTAATAATAGCTCAATCATCTGACATAATTTTCTGAGAATTCCCATTTTACTTAAGGATCCATTCAGCAGTATTCTCTGTATATAGTTGTGTTAGGTTAAGGAGTGAGTTGTCGTACAAGTTCTTCTGGAAGAGTGCCGCCTCCTGGGTTTTTTTTCTGTACCTTGTACTTCCTTTTCTCTCGTAGTTGATCTACCTGGAGGGATTTTTTCATGTAAATCTGTCTCTCTCATGCAATTGTAATGTGGATTGTTAATGTGAATCAATACCTAACAAGAAGCGAAGGTGTTAATTCATCTTATATGCTTTTCGTGGGTGCATCCCTGTGCAGCTGATGCATAGCAACCATAACTCCACTAAAACGGCACAATCAATGACAACATCCTTGTAAAACTCAACAAACTTGAACAGGCTTTATAAATCATAAGTAAGCTTGTCATAATAAAATTATCTGCTTCATGTTTCTGGTCTCTTCATTTATCAAACTCATTATATCAAGGTTTGGGAATAAGATATGAGTTCTTTTATTTTTTTATTTTGTTCTCAGTCTATTCATTGTTTACAAAGTAACGCCTTTTGTTTCATCCATTAGAAATAGCCGTCACCTTTTCTTTATTTTGCATTTTTTCTGTGCAATCACTTACCAGTTTTAGTTATCGCTTGTGCTTCTTTCTTCATTTTGTACATTTTATATTGTACTCATCTCTATTTGCTTGGTTAACCTTTTGTGGGCCATGCGCTAAGACAATTTTTTGTTGTCAATAAACAGTGGGTCTTATCAGAGAAATATTTCAATTTTCCGTTCCCGATAACACTAACAATGATTCATATGAGCTTCTCTGGTGCTGTAGCCTTTTTTCTTGTACGTGTTTTTAAGGTATGTCCTCTTGTCGGTCAAACTTTGCAATGGGGAATATATATGTTTAGCTGGTCATGATACTTAATGGAGTAAGTGCATTGAATTAAAAGAGAAAATCTTAGGTGCTGTTAGAGAACATTTATAGAACGGTCCAAGAACATGCAATAGAAATAAAACACCCTTTCCTGTGTGATTTACCAATTTTTAAATCCGTTTTTGATAATATGGTAACAATATCTATACTAAATCATCAAACATGTTTGGCTTACACAACTCTACAATGATAGTTACCTATATTTGAACGTTTGTACCATATCAAAAAATGTGAACTTTTATCTAAAGAGAATGCATAAGAAGTTTTGATATAATTTAGCTTGATATCATCATATATATGCTTTACTAAGTGATGGGTGTTGCATGTTCTTTCTTTCTTTTTCTGGATATGTGCTCACTGTGATCAAAATTACAGGTTGTAGCACCTGTTAACATGACTTTTGAGATGTAAGGACCACAAACCATTACATTAACCTGCTCTTTTATTGCATGACTTTTGAAGTATTCCTCTCATATGTTGTGATTCTTGCAGCTATACTACATGTGTGATTCCCATAAGTGCATTTTTTGCTTCTAGCCTATGGTAAGGGCTGATCTGTTTTCTATTTATTTTCAGAATGAAGTTTTACATGGGTGCTTATCTTTATTCCGTCGTATGTTCAAAGCGAAACACATTCATGATTTTTGTAAGTTATATCATTCATGGTTTATGAATTACATCAACAAGTAAACTGCAGTACAGGTGCAAATGAATCAAACCTAAGGTAAGCCTACTATTAAGGTGTGGTCTGCATTTCCTTGGTGATATGTAGCTGAAATAGAACACGGATCAAACAGCTAAACACGAAGCAATCATGAAGCACGATTTACGAGGTTTCTCTTAAGTAGGCTACATTCTTGATGGAGGTGGTGAGTCTCTCTTTGGTACGGCGGTAGAATTGTAGTACACATAACGAAGAATATATCTAATCCTTAGGGGCTGTTCGGCTATTGGGTTAAACCACCCTTGGGGTGGTTTAACTCCCCTACCCCATATTTTCTCCCTCTACGTGGGTCCCACTTTTTATCTTTTAAAAAAATTAAATAAATCAATTCTCCATCATCAATTCCATCAAAAAATAATATACTATACCACCATATCATATAAAAATTATAAACTACTCCACTTCTACTCACTATTTCAAACTCCAATACAATCACATCACAATAACTACTCACTTTTTCAAACTCCAATACAATCATATCACAATAAACCCACTTCTAACCCACCCCCAGTTTAACCCTCTATCCAAACACCAAAATCCAAAAATGGGTTACCTGCAACCAGTTTAACCCACCTAAACCCACTATCCAAACACACCCTTAGGGTACATTTGGTTCGGAGGTTTTCTGGCAGAGGGTAACCCACCCCAAAAGTGGGTAATCTGGTGGATACTCCGTTTTTTGTGTTTTGGTGTTTGGATATAGGTTTTACTATTGTGAGGGTTTGTTGTGATGTGACTGTATTGAAGTTTGAAAATTGATTAGAAGTTGAGTATTTTATAATTTTTAAATGACAAGTTGGTATATTATATTTTTTTGTTGTAATGGATGAAAGAGAAATGTGTGATTTGATGTATTAAATGAGAGAGTGGTTTCCGGGTGGGCCTCACATGATGGAGAATAAAAAATAGATGGTGGGGCTCATGGGTTAATGGGGATTTTAGTGGGGAAGCCTTGGGGAAAACCCAAGGGTAACCTCCAACTTGAATGCATCACAAAGAGATCTATGTAGCACCCACATACAAATGGTTCCTCTTAAACGGGCAGATCCACACATCCCAACTTTTTTTTTTGAAGCCAAGAAAAGGAGGATACACTCAATGGTGTTCACCCCAATATATTAGAAAAAAACGAGAGACAAAGGTACAACGAAAGAACAAAAAAGAGCGACTCAGTAGAGGAGGCGAGAAACCTCCAGACCTGGGCAAAAAAAACAAAAGAAAAAAGATATCACAAACTAATCACCACTCCAGTCATCCACCAAACCCCTCGCGTGAACGAGCACATTCTCCAAATACAAGCGTTGCGAAGAGAAAATGGCCTCGTTGCGGCCAAGCCAGATCGACCATAATCTTGCCACCGGTGTCAAAAGCCGCCTTCTAGCCATATGTCTATTAAAGAATAGAGAGTCACAGAAGGTCTCCACATCGGAGGCATTCACCCAAGCCACGGGGGGGGTCTTCCCAAATCCCCTGGACCATAGGGAAAGCAAAGAATATATGAACCAGGGATTCCACATTCGATTCACACAGGACGCAAAGATTGGAAACTGAGGGCATCAACCTTGAGCATCGATCACGCGTCATTAGCCTCTTTCTGCGGACCAGCTATAAGAAGAAAACAATGCGCAAGGGCAGTCCCAAGCTCCAGAATAAACCACAATCTCTCACCAGGGGATCCGAGCGAGCATGCAAAATTTCTATCAGTCCAGCATAGGCCTTCCGAGTCGAGAAGCCACCATCCCTCCAAATCCAATGATCCAAGCCCACGGAAGGCGAATCCGCATGAGCTAGGACGTCCATCAGAGCAAGAAAGTTCAAGAACCTCTGATCAGAGAAATTCCCCCTAAAGCGAGGAGACCAAGACTCATTCTCCCAACAGCAAGCGACGGAGGCATCCTTGTTCTCTGCCAACGCAAAGAGCCGGGGGAAGCGGATAGAGAGCGGATCCCCCCCAACCAGCTGTCCTTCAAAAGGAGAAGGCACGGCCGTCCCCCAGGACCGGCTTGAATCTCGCTCTGTTCTTCAAGAAGACCTCCATAACACTACGCCAGAACGGAGAGTGCGCACTCACCACCCCCGCCCTGTCCTCCCCAGCCCACTCCCTCCCGTGGAGCTCCCTCAATATAACAATAAAGAAACTTCCATCTGTTCCCCACACCCTGCTTTCCCACTTAAGGAAGAACGCATCATTGACCAACTGGAGGCGCCTAACCCCCAACCCTCAGCCTTCTTCTCCCTCGCCACCTCCTCCCAAGCAACCAGGTGAATCCCTCTCCCAACAGGACCCGATTTCCCCAATAAGAATCTCTTGAAGCAAGATTCTAGTCTCCTGCAAATCCTAGCAGGCAGACGTCGAGTCGACAAAAAGTGCACCGGAATGGCAGCCAGGACCGATTGAAGAAGAACCAGCCTTCCGCCTTTCGAGAGGAGCGTCGCGCGCCAACCCGCCAATCTCGCCTCCACCTTCTCCACCACCCCACTCCAATCCCTAAGTCTTGTCCTTCCAACCACCAAGGGAAGGCCCATGTAATCAATCGGAAGACTCCCCAAAGCAGAGCCCAGAATCTTCGCAAAATCCAAAGCCATACCCTCCGAAAGATCAAAAGGAATAACCTTCGATTTGGTACCATTTATGCGCAGCCCCGATAATTCGCTAAAAAGGTCCAAAGTCACCGACATGGCAGCGACCTCAGTAGCGCCCCCTTCAATGAAGCACAAAGTGTCATCAGCAAATTGAATTAACGACACGGAGATGGCCCCCTTAGAAAAGCCCTTGGAGAGGCCCGCAACAACCACCCGGTCCACCATACGGGCCAAGACATCCGAATCAAGGACAAAGAGTAGGGGGGCCAGCGGGCATCCCTGGCGAAGGCCCCGTCTCGGCTGAAAGCGCCCCCCTTCCAAAGCGCCGTTGAGAAATAGAGAAAAAGAAGCAGTAGTCACGCATCGCCGCATCCAAGAAATCCACAGCTCCGGGAACCCGCGTCTCCTGAGGACCGACCAGAGGAAGGCCCAATCAATGCTATCATAAGCTTTAGCAAAATCTATTTTCCAAAGCATCCCCTGTCTCCCCGAAGCTTTCCAATCAGCCACCAATTCCGACGCAACTGCAATACAGTCAGAAATTTGTCTCCCCCTAATGAAGGTCTCCTGAACGGAGGAGACAAGCGAGTCCAGCACTCTAGAAAGTCTCCTAGCCAGCACTTTAGCCACAAATAAATATATGGCGTTTGAAATCGAAATGGGACGAAAGTCCCCAATGTCCTCCGCCGCATCTCTCTTCGGAATCAAGAGCAACAAGGCTCCGTTCAGCCTATCAAAACCCGCATTTCCTTCACAAAACTCCACCATTACCTCAAGACTTCACCTCCCACCAAGTCCCAAAAGTCTCGAAAGAAAGCCACAGAGAAACCATCAGGCCCCGGGGAGCCATCAAGATTAAGATCCCACACAGCCTCTTTAGTCTCCACCAGCGAAAACGGCCTAATAAGCATGGCACAGTCCTCCTCGGAAACCTTGGGCACTCCCAGCCCCAACCACTTCCAAGAGCGCGTGGAGCATGTCGACATGACACCCCTGAAGTGCCCCATAATGGCAGAACCCATAGCATTATCCCCAACGAAACGCTCCCCATCCACAGATATCGCGCGTATTGAATTATTTCGTTTCCTCCCACTAGCCACCCTGTGGAAGTATGCCGTGTTTGCATCACCATCTTTGAGCCACTTTAGCCTGGAGCGTTGCCGCCATTCAATAGCTCTCTTCTTGTCCTCCTCCGCCACCTTTTTTTGCGCAGAGGACCGCTCCTCGAGCTCGTCCACATTGAGTTGTCTCTCACTTTCAACAGAATCAAGCCTCGTAATAATCTCCTCCGCCTCCGTTCTAAGAGCCACTCGCGCCACCCGTGTCTCCCTCTTAAAGCGCGCCAATCTCTCCCGCAAAGAATCAAGCTTGTGGCAAAGTCTCACAGCCGCAGACCCCTCCACAGTAGAAGAAGCCCACTGGTCGGCCACAATACCCCTGAAAGTAGGCTCAAGGATCCAGCAACGTTCGTATCTAAAGAGGCCCTTGAGAGAGAGAGATTCACCAGAATCCCACATAATCGGCGAGTGGTCGGAGAAAGCCCTGGGTCTAGAAGAGACCGAGCAAGAAGGAAATCTTTCCAACAAAGCTCCCGAAGCCAGGAAACGATCGATCCGGGATCGAGAAGTGCCGCTCCTCCAAGTATATCTTATATCATATGCCACCAAGTTCTCCAAAGCCAAGGAGTCCACAGTCTCCTTGAAAGACAAAGACCCCGGGTCACGCCCCCCCCCTTGCCCGGGGGCGATCAGATGAGAGAAAAGTCACATTGAAATCTCCCCCAATGATCCAAGGGAGACCCACAAAAGCACGCCCCGCGTCACGCATGTCCTCCCAGAGCTCAGCTCTCTTGATATGACATCAAGGCCCATACACACAAGAAAAAGCAATGGGAGAGGCCGAGTCATTCCTAACCAGCACAACAGAAAGCATATGTCCCCGAGATGGTCGAATCAAGCGTAAGAGCGGCCGATTTCCACGCAATGAAGAGGGCCCCCGCCGCTCCCACCGCATCCAAGGCCGTAAAGCCATCCCAACTTAAATAGGACTCGGAATCTAAATATTTTTTTGGAGGAGTGCACCTACTCCCTCTACACCCTGCTCCTTGAGTTCACAGACTAGGACCCCCATTTTATGACAGTGTACACTCGCCAGCGATGAGGGGTAGGTCACCCAACATGCTTTACCATTTATCAGGTAAAATAGACGAGGTAGGATTCAAGTCAGCTCAAGTAAGCCTTTCAAACCAAGCTTGAGAGGGTTGATGTTTGTATCCACGTCTATGATTATTGTTATCTTCTTTTGTTATAATGAGTTGCTCATACTAGACAACGTTAACATTATGTCGGTCATTCTTAACATTGTTTCCCGAAGAAGAGGAACTAAGATCCCAATTAGGTAGGCAGACTAAAATCATTTACGGAGAGATCATGTTCGAGATTGGTTTCGTGATGACTTGTATGACCTTGAACTGCATGCTACGTTTTCTTGCTACAACTCTTTTGATGCTGACAGGGATCACGTGGCTGCTACTCGTGCATTCTATCATCAATCTAACTAAAATCACTTCATTCACCAGCATCAAGAGAACCTAGAAACAATATTTCTCACTGTTTCTTTCATCAATGCTTTCCCTCCACCAAGGGAACTCTTAGGGAAGTAAGATTCATGTTATGTGAAGGCGACATATTTAGTTATATATAGCTTTCCATATATGGGGTCCATAATTCATGTTTTATGAAGGTAAAATCTTGAGTCGAGTATATCTTTTTGGTTACATAATTCATATATCTGTAACATCTTTGTGTTGGGGAGTGGCCCAAGAATTTACAGTAATTGCAAAAACATCGAATTTTTTTAGGGGCCATATTATGAACATCGTACATAACCAACAATCCATGGTGGAAGTATAAAGCAACTACTATCTAGCAGAATCATCAAAATGGGAGTGTATGTATCCAGCACCCTCAAAGGTATGCGGTTAACCAAAAAAGTACTACTTAGAACAACTTCTCCATGGAATTTCTTTGGGAGGTTCCTTTGGAATAACAAGTTTCTAGTGACTTTGACAAGGTGCCTTTTTTCTTTTCCGTGACTCCATTCTGTTGAAAGATGTAGTTGCATAAGGTCTCATTGATAATTCATTTTCCCTATATTTAAACTTGTGATTGTTGAGAAATATACTCGTGAGCATCATCAAATCTAAACCTCTTTGCCCTCTTTCTCGTACTGAATTTTCAGAAATAATAGGTCTCCATTGTCTTTATTGACATTGGAAGGGCCCCAACCATCAAAGTAAACGAGTTTAGATGCCGCATTGTTTTCTTCTCAGAAACAAGATAAAGACATGCAGTTGCTTAGTTTCCAAGAGATATTGCATACCAAATAATCTAAATTCATAATGTTAAGAAATATACAAGGAAGATGACTAAGATGGTCACGCAACCACATAAACAAATGTATATTATTTATATCTTGTTGTGAATTGTGGAAGCGGGATACACCCAAATGATCAATCAAGCAAACATGAAGACATACATATTTACAAGTTTCACCCATAACTGGGCTACGTCCTTGAGCGGTGGCAATCGATTTTCACTATGTGGAGAAAGAAAAAAGTATTGAGGATGATTCAAAACACTAACCCTACGGAGGTTTATATAGTACCTCCTAGACAAAAAAATCCTAAAACAAATAGGATTGCAAATCCTAAAGCAAACAAGACTTTGAATTCCAAACCAAATAGGACTTTGAATTCCAAATCAAATAAGACTTTGTTTGCGGGCTTAAATAAGATTTAAGACATATCAATAATCTCCATCTAGAATTAAATGTTTTGAGAAGTGTTGCCAAGCTTCATCGTGTTGCTGCCAACCCCGCCTTAGGGCTACTACCAATTGTAGAAATTTAGCAAGTCCAAACAATGTTTGTAACTTACTCCCGACAACTGTAGACATGTGCGTGACATACATGTTCTTCCGCTTGTTGCCCTTGATGACAACTACCCCAGATTTGGCAACATGCATAATATCCTTTAGAATCCAAGACTCCAAGGGATATCAGGTTCTTTCTCATATCATGAACATGGCGAACTTCTATCACCATCCTCATGACTCCATCATGCATCTTGATCTTTATAGAACCAATTCCTGCAATCTTGCATGATGTGTCACTCCCCATGACGATGTTTCCACCATCCATCTTCTCATAGGTGCAGAACCAATCTTTATTGAGAGTCATATGGTAAGAACCGACTGAATCAAGAATCCATGTATTGTCAGTCACCTTCTGATCTATGATGGTGTGAACCAAATCATCTTCAGAATCTTCGCCTCCTTGAGCCATTACAGTAATTTATGGCCTTCGGTAGTCTTTCTTTCAATATCCATGTTCCTTTCAGTAAATGCAGATGCCCCTAGAACTGTGATTCTTCATCTTGGGCTTCTGTTTTGTGTAGACATAACCAGTATGACTCTTTTCATAAGTCATAACCAAACCTACAACGTCAGAGTCTTGCTTTCGGTATCCATATTCCAAAGTTCACGCGTATGCAGACTCACAAGAACTTCCTATAGGGTTATCTCTTCTCTTCTCACAATAAATGATTTAACTTCAAATCCTAAAGCAACCACGACTTTGAATCCCAAACCAAATAGGACTTTAATTGCATGCTTAAATATGATTCAAGGCATATCAACATATCTTATACCGTGTCCTTTATCATAGCAATAAGAAAATTTTGGTCTTTATCGGTGCCTATATAAGCAATTATGAACCAAATAAATTGAAGAGCTCTCGAGTGGATCCATTTATCAGGACTCGAGTCCAGTTGATGTTTTTTGGAACCGGTATGCGGTGCTGCTTCGGGATGCAAGCAATCCCTTGTTGAAGCCCCTTCTCTGTCCCGGAAGGGGGTATGGTTATATCTCTTGAATCAATGATTGTTAATGAAGCTTTATCGCTATGTGGGTCTATATAAATGGCTGTTGAGCAAACCAAATATCGAGCGAGCGATACGGAGCCTCCTGTAACAGAATATGTTAATCAGGCCTCTCTACCCCCCTTGACCAAGCGGTAGCTGAGTTGGAGTTTATCGTTGGACAGGCTACTCCATCGAGCGATCTTTTCCCCTCAAATGAGCATGGGACTGCTTTGCCAACTTCCTCCTCCAACTCTTCGGTAGCAGGAAGGGAGAATGGAGGAAGAATAGAACACTATAGAAATAGAAGACACTCAAATGTGGTCGGTAGAGGGGCTATGAAAATTTCGGTCAATGAGGTTCAGGTAGCATTGGCGGTGAGTGTGATCCGAACTTGGAAACAACTCAGTTTCTTTAATAAAAATTTTAACTTGGAATGTGAGAAGTTCGGGTGACCCAGAGAAGTGAAGTTCGATAGGGGTTTGTTTGATCGATTGGTGTTATGATATTGTATTGTTGCAAGGAACAAAACTCTCTTCATGTTCCAACAACGTTTGGATGTCTTTAAGCGATGGTTCTCTATCATAGTTTAAGACGATAGATGTAATTGACACTACAGAGGCAATGGTCATTGCTTGGAAAAACTCTCTTTACCCATGTCTCGGAGGTGAAGGGCATATGCTGAAAAACCTCAGGTCAGGCACACAATTAGCATTATCTTGTGTTTATAGCCCCTTATAGGATCAAAGACCTAATCTATGGACGGATCTTCATAGTGCTAGAAGCTTGTTTCCTGAGGTGGCCTGACTAGTCGAAAAGGGACATTAATGTATCTCTCCCTTCTTCTGATCAACTATGGCTGAGATGAGGTCAGGGTTATGGTTCCATCAAGTTCGTTAAGCTTAATGATGACCTGGAGCTCGAGGTAATTGATGCTTTAAAGTTCAACACAAGATTTACATGGAAAAGTTATGGTTCCTGCTCTAATATAGATTGTTTTCTAGCCTCTACTGAGATTCTTGAGGCCTTCCCTCTCTTGGCCTCTACTTCCAGACCTTGTACTAGGTCTGACCATACCCCAATGGTTTGGAACTCTGGTGTTGAGTTGACACCACGAAGTTTTTTCATACTTGAGTGTGCCTTGCTATAGGAGGAGAACTTCAGAGACATGGTCTCCAACCACCGGTCCTCCACAGTTTGTTCAGGCTTTGTTGCTGCATGTTTGTCCAGAAGTTGACTTCTTTACATATAACGCTTTACATATTTAAGAAGGAAGTTAAAGAGGCCATAAGATCTCACTGAATGGAGGCAGAAATAGTAGTCCAAAGAATTGATGGACTAGAAGATGACAAAGATCTTGTAGTGTAAGAACTTAGAGATAGAGAGGCCCAAAAGATAATCATGATTGAAGATAAGAAGATAATTACATAATAGAAGTAACGATCGAGACATTTGTGGCTCAAAGAAGGTGATGCAAATACAATGTACTTCTGCAGGATATCCAACAGAATATGTCATCATAATCTTATTAGATACATCGTGGTTAATGGGGGAAGAGTGGAGGAAGATCAGGAAATGGGACAGGTGGTCGCAGAGCATTTCCATGATTTCTCATGGTGTGCTGCAAATAGGCAGTAGAGGTGGACTGGCTTGGGGGCAAGCCAACTTTCAGAACAACATGCAAACAGTTTGATTCAAAGTTTTACAATAGAGGAGGTTAAAACAACAATATGGAGTTTGAATGTGGATGGTACACCTAGGCCTGATGGGTTCCCCGTTTTTTTCTTCGGTGAGTTCTGGACACTGGTAGATAGGGAAGTTGTGGAGGTTGTGGAAGAGTTTGTCGGAGGCAATGCTAGGTTCGAGAGGGTCAACAGGGCACTCATCTTTCTTCTCCCAAAGAAAGATGTGTTTGAAAGGTTAGAGAAGTTCTGTCCGATTGTACTTTCCAACGCAATTTACCTAGAGGTAATAAAGGTATTGGCCAACAGATTGAACAGAGTCATGGATTACATTATCTCGCCTCTCTAATCGGTGTTCATACCAGGAAGATAGATTAGTGATAGCCTGGCAGTGGCCACAAAGATAATAGTAGATTGTAAGAGACGGCATATCCGAGGTATACTATGGAAGGTTGATTTTTCCAAAGCATACAACACGGTTGATTGGCGCTTTCTTTGGATCGGTTTTGATGAAACAAGGATTTCCAAATACTTGGGTCACTTAAACGAAGGGGTGTGTCACTACAACTTCATTTGCGGTGTTGGTCAATATACGACCAGATGGGGAGTCTACCAACCATAACATGACATGAGGTAGGGATGCCACGTGACCTCTATGCTTTTCGTTATCGTCGTGGATGTTCTGTCTTGTATGGTCGAGCATGTGATGCAGAGTGGTCTCACAATAGGATACACACGTGACAATATACGGGTTTCTCTCCTACAGTATGCGAACAACACTATCTTTTTATTGAAGGTGGGGGAGAAGACTCTATAAGGATGGTTGCAACCCTTGAAATCTTTGGGGAATTTCCAGGGCTTGTTCTTAACCATAGTAAATCTACTGCTATTCCATTTGTTTTGTCAGAAGCAGAGGCACAAGCATATAATGAAGAGTTGGGCATGGAGTATGGGTCTCTGCCGATCTGATATCTGGGTCTACCTCTGACCAGTGGCAGACTTAAAATGGATGATTGGTTGCCGATTGTTAGAAGATGGAGAGAATGTTATCGAGATGGAGGGCATTCATTCTCTCGAGGGCAGACATCGGGTGCTTTTAAAAGTCGTTCGCTCGGCATGTCATGCATTTTTTATGTCGGCGCGCCTCCTTCTTGTTGGTATTTATCGTCGACTAGAGATGATCATGCGAAGATTTCTCTAAGGAAATTCTAAACAAAATTGGTCTGGAGTTCCTTTAGCAGACTGAGAGACGGTTACTCTACCAAAGGCGACATGCGGACTTGGGGTTCTCCGGTTGGAGACCATGAATGAGGTTGTTCTTTTCAAAGGTTAGTAGAATTTGAGGTAGAAGAGAGGACTTATGCTGCAAAATCATTCATTGTATCTATGGCATCGGGGCACAAGGTAACCTCTCAGACCACCCAAACTTCGTCCCTTAGAAAGGAATCAGAACAGTGATGCTATAGATTTCAAATATTTGCATCCAGTCCTTGGCATTGGGAGCTCTTTCGCTTTCTATAGATTTCAAATATTTGCATCAAGTCCTTGGCATTGGGAGCTCTTTCGCTTTCCGGATGGACAACTTGATGGGTAGTGGCCCTTTTGCATCATGTTTCCCTCGTTGTTATGCCTTGGCTGCAGATCGAGAGGTACGAGTGACTAATTGTTGGACTGACGGTACGGGAGTTGGATGCCTTTGTTCTTAGCAGATTTATCAGAGCAATGCTTTAAGGATTTGCTTCAGCTTTTGGATTCCCTGAGCAATGTAGAAAGTCCAATAGAGTGGAGAGACCATTGGGTCTGTAAAGGCAACATGTTTATGGTGAAGCGAGCATACATAGAAATGGACAAACCACCACCCCTTGTAGTTGACACATTGGTTCGTGACTACAACGTTATTTGAGGTTTAAAGCTTCCAAGCAAAATTAGCATCTTTTTGGTTACTGAGATGAAAATGCATCATAAATGGACCGTTGTGCAAGGTTCTTTGCAAGTGCTTTCAATTCTTTCCCATTGTGTGGTTTACATATAGAGATGGTAGAGCACCTTTTTTCCATTGTGTGTTGTCTTCCACTGTGTGGCTTGCAACAAAGCATTGACATGGAGATGTGCTTCTTCTACCAGTAGCAATTATTTAGGCGTTGTGGCTAGCTAGAAATGGTACATGCTTTTCCTCTCACCGTGTTTATGCTGATAATCTAATTGCTCACACCAGAACTCTCCTCGAGTCATGGTTTTTGTAAAATTTTCTATTACACCTTTTTAAGATATCTGGAGAGGGCACCATAACGTGTTTCTCCCTTTTTTGAGATGAAAAAGATCACAATCATCCTCCATGTTTTCGATTCTTGTAACATAATAATTAATAGAAATAATCAGTTAACATTTTGTTCCTTAGTGATATTGCTAACAAAGAGAAGATTGAAAGGCATATCAGGAACATGGAAGATATCATAAATCGTAGATTTATTTAGGGGATATATGAAAGATTGGAAGAGATCGTGAAGTATGGCCTGATCAACCAAGTCCTGAAGACTGATGGATCACAACAGCGATGACGAAGGCCGAGAATATGTCAGAACACCACCGAAGTTCACCAAACACCTTCAAAAAAATTAGGTGGAGTTCCTCACCATGATGGGTGATTTTTTTGTGTGAGGACTTGGTTGTTTAGACAACTCAAACAATCGGACCGCAAGTGACCTAAACCCTAGACCCTTAGGCCCCGTTTGTTTGGTTGGAAAGGAATTACAATGGAATGGAATCAAGACAAGAATGAAATTAACAATGGAATGTTAAGGAATAAGTTTTCCCGTTCCATTGTTTGGTTCATATTAGGAATTGAAACATTTGTTATGAGACACATTCCTTTCCTATGTTGGGAAAGGGAAAAGAAAAGAAAGAAAATAACCTTTCTTTGATATATTTCGTTAAGTAGAAAAAATAATCGGTATCCTCCAACCTAATTTTTCATATAATTGATATATTTCATATAAGGAATCAATAGTCAATTTTTTTTCATATTATTGATATATTTAATATATCCATATCCGTATCTGCTAGAATATTTTATTATCATATCTATATCCATATCCTAAAAATTTTGAAAATGTTATGGGTATCCATATTCGAAAAAAATAAACACATATCCATGACCGTATACGTATCTGCTAAAATATAACACATATCTATATACTAAAAAACTAAAGATGGTATTCGTACCCATATATGTAGTTGCAAAAAAACCCATTTCCATGTCCATATCCATTCCCGCAAAAAAAATCCTCATCCATGTCCATATTTGTATCCACAAAAAAAATTAAAATACATATCCATGTTCGTATATGTATCTGTTAGAATATAATCAGTATCCATATATTACAAAAAATTGAAAATTGCATCCATATCCATATCCACAATAGAAAAAATCCCATATCCCTATCCATATCCATATCTGAAAAAAATAAAAAAACATGTATCCATGTTCGTATCCGTATTCGTATTCGTAAAAAAATCGTCTCATATATTTTATCCATATAGTAGATATATTTATTATATATGTATTTGTATCAGCTTGAATATCTTGTAATCATATATGTATCCATATCCAAAAAAATAGAATTGTGTCTATATCTTTGCAAAAATCCCACATCCATGTCAGTATCCATATATGCATATATTTGTAACTTATCTGACATTTTGCATCCATATATTTGTATCCATGTCTAAAAAAAATCATATCCAATCAGTGTCCAAAAAAATATCCAAAAAAGAAAAACACATCTATGTCGATAACCATATATTTGTAACAATGATATATTAATTAAAAAATTGAAGAAGAATATATTCATTAGCATTTGTAAGGAATGGAGTCCCAATTCCTGGGGGGTACCTAGGAATGGCGATTCCCATATATGAGGGAATTGACTTTCCTTTGTAATTGTTATTCATGTCTTAATATGATCTAACAAACACAGGAATGGAATCGACAAAGGAATGGTGATTCCATTCTCCCCTCTATTCCTACACAAGAAACGGGGCCTTAATAGAATACATCATGTAGATGTTAGTATTGAGGCTAATGCGAAAGTTTTGAACCACATGAAACCAAATACACGAATACCCTCAACATGTATCAAATACATGGAGAACCTCTACAAGTTTTCTAATCTTCGATCCCTTGGCTCTCTAATATCATGCAAAAAACAATTATAACTATTCAACACAAGAAGGCGAGGATTTACATGGAATAACTTCTCAATGGAAGGGAAAAGCACGGAGGAGATGCCCTAGCACTCACCAGTTGCTAGGGTTGTCTTCACTTGCACAAGGAAAGTGTGGGGATGAGTTACCAGCAAAGGCGCCTCAATGATAAGATGCTTACTGAATATAGTCCATATGTTGCCACAATGACGTCAATATCTAAGAGGAGTTTATTATCAAACATGTAGTCTGTTACTACCTGTGCAAAAAGGGCTGGTAATAAGCGGAAAATAGCCAAACAGGGGTGTATTTTTTATATAAAAAATGCATAATACAAATACCCTCCAACTTGTGCCTTATTTGGAATCTTAATTCTAGCATCTGTAGCAAGTCTAGTCGTTGTAATACATAATTTCTGAATTGGTATTGGTCGCTTACACAGTTACATCTTTGTTGTTAGATGAGAAGATAGAAAAAGAGAGAGATGGGTTTTTATCTATAGCTACTACTCGTTTGCATTACTAACTTTAACAGGATCCTTTTTACTACTCAGGCGTGGTAAGAGCAGTGAATTTTTTTGTACAGGTTTGGTAACACTGCTTTTTTGTTCATCTCAGTCGCCTTCATCCAAATGCTCAAAGCATTAAGTGAGCGATTCTTTTATACTTTTTCCTTTATGCTGGTGTCTTAAAAATATAACGTCTTCTACATTTTTGGACGAAGCTTATTATTTTTTATTTATGATTGTTACAGTGCCAGTGGCAACTCTTTTTATGGCGGTTATTTGTGGCACTGACAAACTAAGGTGCGACGTATTCCTCAACATGGTGTTGATCAGTGTTGGGGTTGTCGTATCTTCATACGGGGAGATCCATTTCAATATAGTGGGAACAGTGTACCAGGTCACTGGCATATTTGCAGAAGCACTTAGGCTTGTCTTGACCCAAGTTCTTCTCCAAAAGAAGGGCTTGACTTTAAATCCAGTTACTAGTCTATATTATATCGCCCCCTGCAGGTATTTTTATCGTAAATTTCTACATTTGGCTTTCCAATCTTTGTCACAAATAAAAGATGCATGATCTTTCATGTTTTTCGTCTATATGAACTGCAAGTATGTGGTGTTAATATCCAAAATTTTGTTAACTTGTTTAAGTCTTGTACAAACGAAGTCAACTTTAATGTGCATGCTAAATTGAATTTATTATGAGATGCTTTTGTTATTTTTTCTTATGCTATTTACCATTTTTCACTGTATTCTTCCTAAAAGATCACATTGGCATGAGGTACTTGGTTGTCTATACTAGCTTCTTCTCTTTTATAAATTGGATTTACACTTAATATCATCCATGTTGTGTTAGGATTAGGAGTAACATTAGGATTAGGAATACTGAAGGAAGTGGACTCCTAATCCTATTGAGAGTTGAATTGTATTCTACATAGAGTTCTTTTAGGAATCTGACTATGGGTCTTGTTCTTGGGCTTATATATAAAGGGGGTGTGAGCATTACCACCACATGAATGACCACCTATAAGGCAATGATGAGAGAGAGAGAGAGAAGTAAGAAAGTGATAGAATGGAGAGAGTTACACACGTTCTTCTTCATAGTGATTTTCTTCTATGGTGATTGCAAGAAATAATCGATCACTATTATATTGTGTTGTTTTTGTCAAACTAATAAACGGTGGATAAATTGAAGTAGAATCGATAACATTCTCATCTTAATGAGTACGATCGTGAGTTACATCCCCTTTTATATTATATAATACGACTAATAATAGAGTGATTTGTTGAAACTAATTCCATTTGGAGATGCCACGTTTGTGGCATTAGAATGTGAAAAACAATTATGGTGGAGGAGGCTTGTTGAACAAGCTATGGATGACACGTTGACAGACCCTTGCTATCAAGCATGTGCTTCTCGAGTACTCTCGTACTCAAAAAGGATATCGATGCTATGATCTAGTTGGTCATCATTACAACATTTCAACGGATGCCACTTTCTTTGAACAAACTATTTACTTTACGAAGTATGTCAGTGACATACCTTTGGAGCTATCACTACCGTCGATTGTTTACAAATGAAAAAATACTACTCTACATGCTCCTGTACCATTGCATGTTTATTGTTTGCAGGATAATGTGCCTTCTTCAAGTGTACCCACTATTGCTCCACTGGATGCTCCCCAGAAACTCTTTATAGCTCTATGGAAATCAAAGAGGCACTGTACTCTTCATCCTATGTCATATTTTGCTTCCATTGATGGTTTATCCAATTGTGGTAGAAGATTTACAGATGCTCTAAAATGATGATCTTGTTGATTCTCTTCAATCTCCCGACGATCATAATATTGTGACATCATTGCCCTTTGGCAAGGAGACCATCACATTGGACGATATGATGGCTTCATTTCATGTGATCTTGTTGAGTTCTCTTAGGGGCACAACATGAGGTGAGGGGTGAGGCAGAATAGTCGGATTTGATGCAGATTAAATTAGAGAAGCATATGTCCCGTTATATATTAGGAGGGAGAAGAGACTTTCGAGACCGTAGATAGAGAAAACAAGATCCATGTCATCCTACACTTGATTCTATATAAACAAGTGCGAAAAGATCCTATAATGATTTCAAGAGTCATCTTTTCGCGGAGTTTGGAGCCTTTGGATAAAGGACGTTGGAACGACTACCAGGGCTACTCTAGTGGATGAGTCTAGAGCAAGAAACCCAGTCACATCTAGTCTATGTCCCGACTCTATTAAAGTAGCTCTCTGCTCCTACTCAAAGAGACAATCATATTGTGATGACATTGCTCGGTTGTTTACTTCTTGTGAATGAGTCTTGATGGAGACCGACAGATGAGGCAATAAATGATGAAGGTCTTGTAGTTCAATCAGATGCTTCTATTATACGAAGGAGGGTTCCAAGATTGCGCCAATAGGATTCTACTGCAGTCTATGAGGGATTCTTGTAAGTGTGCTTCAGAGAAATGAAGGCAGATTCAGGATGGCTTCTGGACTTGATATGTTCTTATCACTGTGCTCGTCCAGGAAGCGGTTTAGTACATACCATGCATGCATTGATAGCACGGTCAAGATGGTAGATGGAGAGGTTCACCACATCAAAGAAGACAGGTCAGTGTAATTTCACATGTTTGGTGGAATGATGACTATGATAGGTATTAATCGCGTTCCTACAACAAAAAAATATGATTTCACTAGGATCGATCGAATCATAAGGACATCTAGTCATCATTGGAGAAGGAGTTCCCATAGCAAGTAACGGAGTGTGTATGGTAATATGAGGAACGAAGATGCCGAACAGGGTGCACAAGCTCAAGGGAAGGGCCGTGACAGGTGATGGAGCTCTAGTTATTCCCAGTACGAGCAATACCAAAAGAGAATAACATATCATCTGTATCTTTGTTGCATAAGCGTCCAACAAGGAGAAGCAAGTGTGTTTTGCTTTGGCACACTTTCTAGTCACGAGGGATGTGTGGTGGTGCCACGTTAGAATACACAACAATGCTTTAAAGGAGGTATGCTGAGAGAACCCAACGGTGGGGAGCGACACCGAGAGGTGGTGAATTGCTGCTAAGGAGACTTGCAGATGACAAGTATATACCAATGAAAACTCAACATGACAAATCTATATAAATTCCTTTTAGGAATAGGACTATGGTCTTCTACATTGGCTATATATAGAGGGGGGTGAGGGCATTGCCACCACAGAGTGCCACAAGAGAAGGCAATAATGAGAGAGAGAGAGAGAGATCAGAGAACAAGGGAAGAGAGTGCGGGAACAAAGAGAGTTTGTATTTGTTTTTATTTATAGTGATTAGTTGGAGAGGTGACCTATTATCGTTATATAGTATTATCTTATTATTCACGGATTTTTATGGTGGTGATTGATTGCGCATATACAGTTGTATCCCAGCATGTTCATTTAATTTTTATTTCTTGTGACGCCAATAAATTCTTACTCCCATGGCTAAGATGCCATTCATAATTTTGTGCATTAACTAACTATAAATGTGGTATCTCTTGAACGTAAATGTTTATGTTTGATGCTTCTTAGATCTTATTTTTATAACTTTTTGGGTGCTTGCATTGCAGCTTCTTTTTCCTGTCCATGCCATGGCTTCTATTAGAGAAGCCAAGTATGGACATGTCACAGATACAGTTCAATTATTGGGTATTCCTCTCCAACGCCATTTGCGCTTTAGCCTTGAACTTATCCATATTTCTAGTAATCGGAAGAACAGGAGCAGTTACCGTTCGAGTTGCCGGTGTTCTCAAAGATTGGCTAACAATCGCACTCTCTACAGTTGTATTTCCTGAATCTGTGGTCACTCAACTAAATATTATCGGCTATGCCATCGGTTAGCATATCAGCATTCGACTCCAATGAAGTTCTATGTTTCCCCCCTCTTTAAGTATTCTAATTTTGTCAGCCATACTTGCATCTGCAGCTCTCAGTGGTGTAATCATGTATAACTATTTGAAGATGAAGGACTTCCGGTTATCCAATCAACTTCCAGTGATTACTCTTCCGGAAAGAATAATAAAGGTCAGTTACTAAAGGCTTTTTCATACATTATCGTTTTTTAGAAGTCCTGGAAATGTTTATATTTACCCCAGCTTGCTGAGGATCAAATGGACCTCGTCAGGTTGCAATCAGGTTGGTTAATTTGATCCCAGACCACAAACCCAGGATGGCTCGCGTTTACCTAATGTATGAAACAGAGCCAGGATGGGATCAGATCAATCAACCCAAACCCAATTTCTTTGCTATCAACTGTACTTACTATAACAAATGTTGCAGTAATGGTAATGCTGCAAGGAACAACTCTATCTGCAGGAGAAGAAATTCTATAACTTGCTTCTGAGCAATGGAAAGAAAGGATATTATGGATGAAAAAGTGGAGGATTCCGTCCTAACATCGATGATGAAGTGCCACAACCGATCCCCTTGATATTCTTGTATGTCAGCGAGAGTTTGCTCGGCAGGCACCAAGCATAGCCTTATTTTATACATGTATGTGAATTGGACAGAGCTATATAAAATGCATATTTGAATTCATATGATTCGTGAGCGGCACGATCGAAATTTGCTGAGCATGTAAAATCACATTGATGAAATCTGATGATTTGATCTCAAAAATCTTGTAATTAGTAATGGTTATAGAACTTATTTGGGATTGATCTCACTCTTGATGCTGAAAGGAAATACAATCTTGCAATAGGATGCACAAGTCACTTTCTGTTATTTTGTCTCAGCCGCAGGTTTGTAGCAATGAAATTTAAAAACTTGATTAGCAGGTTACACGATTTCAACATTTATATTGAATCAAGCAAATCTCACTCTATAAAGAGATATGACTATTTAGTTCGTAAGCATGAGAAGAAATGTGAGACAGTTTGAGCAATCATCGATTATCAAAGTCCATGAAAATGAACGACTTCTCCCAATGTATGACGTTAAGATCCAAAAGAGGAAAGTATACCCTTTTCTTCAAAGAAGATTGCTTCATTGCCTTCAAAGATAAACTCTGGACCTCCAGTTTTATAAGATCGAGCAGTTGCCAGTGGACTAACAGAAGAGGACTTTCTCTGTTACTGCGTTGTGTCCCTGAGGGGGACCTCCAATGTTGTGTCTATGAGATATGCCATCCTCTGTTATTGGTTGGTTCTTTACTCCATTGACTTGTGCTCGAATTATGTGCATATTTATTGTTTTTTTATGCGTGGATTTGAGTTTGATTTCCTTATTCCATCGTTTTTTTTAGCTGTGGAATTTTCCTATTCTGTCAATATGTTATCAGATTCTAGTCTGTTATGGATTGGATTTATGCTGTTGATTGTTTGGGCTATCTCTTTTCATTGGTGAAGGGGTGGTTTTCTTTGGTTTTCTTTAATGCAGGGTTTCTATATGGTTTATAATTTTCTTGACAATTTGCTGGATTTATGACACTTGCAAATGAATTGCTCTGTAGAATTAACTATATGTCCTATATAGGAATAGGGAGACTCCTCTCAAGAGGAGGCTTAAAAGGATATAAGAGAAAGATAATTCAAGAGAACAATAAAGAAGAAATAGAAAAATAGGAGAAATGGGAGAGAGGGAAGAAAACCATTCATGCACTATTGCTTGCATTTATGCACTAATCATATATCATACATATGCATTACATATGCACACGCATTCACTAATTCGCATTCATTAACATATAGATCATGCATGAAAGATCATCTAGTATATGTATACATTTATATTTTTATGCATATGTATGCATGCATATGTTTAGACATTCAACTAATTTCATGTATGTGAGTGTGCGTTCGTGTATGTGCATGTGTCTAGAATGCATGTATTTATGTTTGTTTGTATGTGTGTGTATTTGTATGTGTATGTTGTGTGTAAGTTTTTAATGAATTCTAGATTCGTCATATTAACATATCAAAAGTAAGCAAAAATTGCATCTTAGAAGCATGCATTCACGTATAAATAGGTCACGTTTAATACGCATCTCTTCTTAAACACGTGTATGTACAAAATCTAGAAAATCGAGTTATTGATAATTTGTTGTTGAGAGGAGAGAGAAGAGAACAGCTACATAAAGAAGGGAGAGAGGAAAAGGAAAAATACCCAAAAGGATAGAAGAGAAAGAGAATTCAAGAGAAAATAACGATGAAAGAGGATAATAGAAGAAAAAGAGAGGCAAAGGGAAGAGAATCGCTCACGCTTGCATTTGTATAGTAACCATACATCATATATAAGAATAGGGAACCTTCTCTCAAAGGGAGGGAAATTGCCTCATTCCACCTCTACCACTTTTAGATGAAGATCCCATCTCAACTCCTTTTCAATAGGAGGCCTCCCTTCCCACCAAGCGACAGAGCTCCATCACACGTGCGATGAAGCCCCTTCGATGGCCCCTCCAACTGGTCTCCATGCTAACTCCCTCACATGTGTGCATTGTCGAAGGTGCTTTACTCGGCCACCTCCCTCACATCAAATTTACCATCAAAGACCTAGGGACCGTTTGGTTGCATGGTTGGGCAGGGCTGGGTTGGGCCGGGTGAATAGTAAACTGTGAGGAGGAAATACCCTTGTGAATAGTAACCAACCCAACCCAACCCTGCCCAACCCTGCAACCAAACAGGCCCCTAGTGTCAAGCCCTCCACCCTTAGCAATCCATAGCCTCCCCCACTACCTCATCCATCTCCACCTACAATGGACCCCTCCTAGCACCAAGCCCTCCTCCTACCATCCCCTTCACATCATGGAAGGCCTAGCGTTAATCCCTCTTCCTCTTTTTGTGGCTCGTCACTGCCTCGCCTCCTCTTCCCGCTTTAGCTCTGTTCTAATGATGGAAATCGATTTGAAAAAGGCATATGTTTGTTGATTTTTGCTCATAAAATTTTCTGCCTTTGTAAGTGTGTCATTACCAAAGTTGTACAAATAAATAATTAAAAATAACCATGAAACTTGCAAGATAGATAAAAAATTTTATGAGAAAAAAATCAATAAAACTATGCCTCTCCAGTCTATTCCACCAGCAAAACGTCAATAAAAAAGGTCGACATTGCCTTTCATCATAATAGGTGTAGTGGGAGGGCGAGGTAAGGCAGCGGAGATTAGGGGTGTCTATCAAGTTCAACGAGCCGAGTTGGCCTCAACTCGGACTCGAACTCGATAAGAAACCTGAGGCTCGAACTCGGGCTCGATAAGGGTCGAGCCCCAGATCACCAACTCGAACTCGTCGATTTCGTGCTGACTCACGAGCCTCTTATCGAGCCATGAGTTTCTGAGCTGGCTCACGAGCCTCAAAATGAGCTGGCTCACAAGCCTCTTATCGAGTCATGAGTTTTTGAGCTGGCTCACGAGCCTCAAAATGAGCTGGCTCATGGATCTCTTACCGTGTCATTGTTTCATTTTATATATTAAATTATGCAAATGCCATTTGTAACTTTGATTTTTTATACTCTTTTCTGTAGCTTTTTGGGCAAACAAATTGTTAACCTCTATTTTTATCAAACTCAATGTGTAAGTTTCAGTATATATGTTTTCAACTTTTTATTAAGAGGGGAAACGAGTTACCAAGTTGAGTTTCCAAGTTGAACAACGCCCAACTCGGATTCGATAAGATAACAAACCATAAAACCCAACTCGGGCTCGGGCTCGTTAAGGTTTCGTGTCCGGATCGTGAGCCCTTAACGAGTCGAGCTCGAGTTGAGCTCATCGAGCTCGAGCTTTCCTGACAGCCCTAGCGGAGATCCCATAAAAGGAGGAAGACGGATAAACTCTAGGTCTTTTGACGATGTCAGCATGCAAGGGAGGTAGAGAGATGAGTGCTTGGTGCTAATAGGGGTCTATCGCAATAATTGGAAATGGGGAGGCGATGATGGACCACAAAGGAAGGAGTTGGGCTTGACACTAGGGGCTCGTTTGATTACCAGGTTACCTTAAGGGTTTGTTTGGTTTACCCCTATGCATTCCTCGATTGAAATTCCATCACAAACCAATGTAACACCACATTCTTTATTCCAACATTCTCCAACCCTCCTAACCATCCAATCAGTTACGATGTATTTGCTTGCTATATTAAATATTAGAAATTCTTATTAGAAATCCCCACTAGATGAGATTTACAAAATACAATATAGATATGAATATAAGTATAGTTATATCCTTATCCATTTTAAAATATGAATAAGAATGCATATATGAAGATTGGCCGACATGAAAAATGGGTTATGATATCCTTAAAAATGAATACGAATGCAAAACGAATACGAATCAGATACGAATAATAACAGAAATATTTAATATATTAACTAATATATATATGTGTGTTTGTGTTTAGGATGGTTTACATAAAATTAACATACTGGATATTTTCATTTCATAAAATTTTTGTCAACAATGGTGAATGCAATCATAAAATATTGGTATACATAGGTTATAAATAAAATATATTATTATACTTATGTACAAAAGCGTATATACATATATCAGTGCGAATATTACCGAATGCTAAAGTGATATCCTTGTCCGCGTCCATTTTAAAATGAATGCGAATATGAATGTCAAAATTTGTATAAAATGGATATGATAGTGGGTAGGATACATATATATTTATATTCATTTTCATCCCTAATTATTATGATAAACTTACAATTGAGTCTTCTTTAATTTGTGACGATCTCCGATCCAAGAAATTCAAATTTCTAGCAGGAGTGTAGTATTTATTTGTTCTATCACGATGACTATTGCCACTACGTGAAGTTTTATCGTGATTAGGTAGGTGGAGTTAGGCACCTCAAGGGATTGAGCAGGCACTCTTGGGCTTCTGAATAGATACCATGAAGGTTGCAACTCCAACGGACGAGATGGGTGACACCTTGTACTTAGCAGCCCAATTGCATTTAGAGTCATCCGATGGAGTTGGCATGTAGCATGGTTGGCTTTCTTGGAATATCACTAGGTTTGGCCTCATCGAATATTGCTTCAAGTGTAATCATTGTGAGAGGTGTTCCCGGATGTGGGTTGAAGTTAAAGATTTGTGTTATACGATCTTTTCATGCTCTAGTTTAAACAAAGGTCCTTGTGGTTTAATCAAGATGACTACCAAGTTCCCGCATAGTGGAGACTCGTAAGTTTCGTACTAACGTGTGTCTATTTGCGAGAAATGATCTATGATCGACTATCAGTATTTGCATTTTATATAGTTGTGGACTTTAACCAATTGAGGGAAAAACCGAGAGCAATTTCATCAAACCCTAGAGCTCTCTTATATAGGAGAAAAGCTCTATGGGTAATTTACAGAAACGAGACAATAAAACTAACATACTTATTCTAACACTCCCCCTCAAGCTGGAGCATATATATCTAACATGCTCAGCTTGGAACAACAGAGATGAAATGGACCCCTAGCAAGAGCCTTGGTGAACATGTCTGCAATCTGCTCTCCTGATGATACATAAGATGTCGAAATAAGCCCTTTTTCTATCAAGTCCCGTGTATAATGACAATCCACTTCAATGTGCTTTGTCCTTTCATGGAAGGCTGGATTATTGGCTATAAACAAGGCTGCCTGATTATCACATTTAAGATGCATAGGAAGAGGAACATCAATAGTTAAATCGGTCAACACAGATTTAACCCACATCATCTCAACACTACCTTGGGCCATTGCCCTATATTCTGACTCTGCACTGGACCGAGCCACGACAGTTTGCTTCTTACTCTTCCAAGCTACTGGTGAGCTGCCAACAAATACAATAAAGCCTGAAGTTGACTTTCTATCATTAGGGCACCCAGCATAGTCTGCATCAGCACAACCTGTGACGGATATAGAGGTATCTCTTCTAAACAGAAGACCGGCACCTGGAGATGACTTCAGATATCTCAAGATCATAAAAACAGCATTCATGTGAGCCTGCATGGGTTGCTCCATGAATTGACTTACCCTACTAACCGCAAAGGATATATCCGGTCGGGTAATAGTAACATATAACAGCTTCCCCACTAGCTCTTTATATCGTCTCTTGTCAACCTCCTCAGAGTCATCATCATAGAGTTTGACATTAGGATCCATAGGAGTAGCAGTTGGTCTACACTCTGCCATACCTGTCTCAGATAAAAGATCAGTAACATATTTCCTTTGTGTCATTACCATGCCTTGCTCATTTCGCGCAAACTCCAACCCCAAAAAGTAACGAAGTGTACCCAGATCCTTCGTAACAAACTGCTCGCTAAGAAAATCCTTGGCTGCTTGAATGCCCTGCTCATTACTACCAGTGATAACAATATCATCAACATATACTCAGATGATCACAGTACCTCGTTGGTCTCTCTTTACAAAGAGAGTATGATCTGCTGTAGATCTGACAAAGCCCTTCTGTTCAATCAACTCCGAGAGCTTCTGAAACCAAGCCCGTGGACTCTGCTTCAGGCCATATATGGCCTTATGAAGACGGCATACCATACTTGACTCCCCCTCAGCAGCAAACCCTGGTGGTTGCTGCATATAAACTTCTTCCTGCAAGTCACCATACAAGAACGCGTTCTTGACATCCAACTGAAATAGGGGCCAGTCACGGACAACAGCAACTGCAATGAGAATCCGTAAGGTAGAATGACGTGCTACTGGAGAGAACGTCTCCTGATAGTCCACCCCATATGTTTGGGTGAACCCACGAGCAACCAACCTGGCTTTGTCTCTATCAACCGTACCATCAGCCCGATGCTTAATTGTAAAGACCCATTTGCTGCCCACTATTGACGCACCTTGTGGAGGATGCACAATACTCCACGTACCACGCGACTGCAACGCCGCCATCTCCTCCTCCATAGCTAAACGCCACGGACTGCTCTGTAGTGCCTCCTGGTATGACCGTGGGATCTCTACAGCCGATAATCCAGCAACAAACTGGCAAAAGTCTGTGGATAGACGCTCCAACGAAACATGAGATCCAAACTCTATCCCATACTTGGGATTCACCGTCCTCGCACGCTTCGGCCTTCGATGTGCAATAGGAATATCTAGGTCATCAACTGGAGGAGTGGGAGTACCATCAGAACCCTGTATATCCAGCTGTACATGCAAATCACCCGTGCCATCAGAAGAACTCAAATGATCAGTACATACCTCGGGCGTGCTGGATCATGGAGGAGGCACATGAGGAGGGGGCCGACGCTGATAGACCTGAGGATAAAATGTAGTAGTTGGTGGTGGTGGTGGTGGTGTTGGTTGTGGTGGTGGTGTAGGAGGAGGAGGAGGAGGAGGTACATAGATATCGTCCCCTTCTTCTGAGTGAGTGAGTCTGTCACCTGTAGGAGAAAAATACATAATGGACTCAAAGAAGGTGACATATGCACTAACATAGTACCGTCGTCTAACAGGATCAAAACACCGATAGCCTTTTTGGATTTTGGAATAACCCATAAACACGCATTTGACAACTCTAGGAGAGAGCTTGTCAAGACCAGGAGAGAAGCAATGAACAAATGCAACTAATCCAAAAACACGAGGCGTAAGGGAGAAAAGATCCTTCTCGGGAAACACAATCGAGAAGGGGACCTTTTCCCCTAACGCAGAAGAAGGCATACGATTCACTAAGTAACAAGCAGTTAGAACCGCATCTCCCCAATAGGAATGAGGAGCACAACTCTGAATCAAGAGGGTCCTGGTGATATCTAATAAATGACGGTGTTTCCTCTCAGCCACCCCATTTTGTTGGGAGGTGTAAGGACACGACGTCTGATGCACAATACCTTGAGCTTGAAGAAATCGAGAAAGCTGAGAAGTGCAAAATTCTAGAGCATTGTCTGAGCGTATGTACTTAATTCTGACAGAGAAAATGTTTTTAACTTCATTAATAAATGACTGAATAACAGGACCAGCATCAGACTTATTCTTGAGAAGAAAAACCCAACATAACCTAGAGAACTCATCAACAGCAACAAGATAAAATATGTGCCCCTGATGATCAGAGACACGACTAGGACCCCAAATGTCAAAGTGGAACAACTCAAACAGACTATAACTACTCGGACTTTGGCGACTCTGGAAAGAAGACCGGTGGTGCTTCCCAAGCTGACAGGCCTCGCACTGGAAAGTAGAGCGAGGAGAAATCTGAGGGAGAACATGAATCAGCTTTTGCAGAGGAAGATGACCAAATCTCAGATGCCACATATACGGAGAAACAGACCCAGTGCGTAGAGAGGATGAGACACCAGCATATGAAGACTGCACTAGTCTGTAAAGGCCCCCTCGCTCACGGCCAGTTCCAATCACGTTGCCCGTAAGTATATCCTGAAACACAAGAGCAGATGGATCAAATATAGCACGACAATGTAAATCTTTGGTGATTTGAATAATTGACAGCAAATTCATCGAAAATTTAGGTGCATAGAGAACATTAGAAAGTCTCAAGTTAGGAGCCAACTGCACCTCCCCCTGACCCGTAATAGGGGAATAAGTACCATCAGCTATCACCACCGATCGTTCAGATCAAACAGGATGAAAAACACTAAACTGACCTCTGTCACCACAGAGATGGTGTGATGCACCTGAATCCATGATCCATTCTGATAGATCCGCCTTGTAACACGTAGTAAAGGCAAATGTCGTACCTGTCGTGGATGCTGAAGCAGAAGCAGCCACCTCCGAAGATCCTGAAGGAGAACTGGTAGACCCAGATGTGCCAGGCATAATCTCTCTCAGTTTTACAACAAACTCATCAAACCTCTGATCAGGTAAGCTCCCAGTCTGCTCTGCAACTCTAGCTGACGCTGGAAACCCATGCTTGGAGTAGCAGGTCTCCTCAGAATGACCTGTCCTGTGACAAAAAGTGCATGATCGACCTCGACCACCACCTCCTCTACCACGGTTTGAGCTACCTCGTCCACGATATGATGTATGACTGCCTCTACGTGAAGCTGCCATTGCTGAAGATGTATGCTGTTGTACTGTACTGCCAGAGGATATGGATAGTCTGCTCAATCTCCGATATGCCTCCTCCATCGGAGGTATCGTAGCATCAGTAAGGATCTGAGCCCGAGCCGCATCATACTCCGGATCAAGGGCTGCAAGGAATACCCCAGTCATCACAGAGTCTCTATATGCTTTAAGCTGTTCTGGTGTAGCTGTCAACGGTATGTACCCATGCAGCCTCTCGAACATACCCCTCAGAGAAGTATAGAGAGTGTAAAGCGGACGACCATTCTGCTTTGATGTGAAAATATCATGCTGGAGCTGGAGGATCTTAGACTCATTCTTTGCCTGAGAGTAAGTCGCGGCAAGAATGTCCCATATAGCCTTTGCAGTAGGCTGGCTGGGAATATCATTGGCTATTTCCGTGGAAACAGTCCCGGATAGCCATACTTTAGCATACGCATCATCTGCCTCCCATGAGGCGTGTATCCCAGTCTTGTCACTTGGCTCCTCTGTAGTGAGGATGTGCTTTTTGCCATTACACTGCATAAAACTCATGAACTGCATGGCCCACAGTTCATAATTGGTTCCATCCATCTTGGCAATGGGTGCGGAACCTCTGAAGGCACCCGAGGATGGAACATCCACCTTGTTGTCAGACATGATGACAACAATTTCTATAGACTGGGACTACAAGAGACTTAGACAAAGAAAAATGTCTACTTGGACATAAATGAAGGTGGTTGTGGACGTAGACTCAATCCACAACCCCTTGCATGCCTTGAAGTTCTTTTCTTTCGGACGAAGTCGATGCTACTGCTGACAGATGCACGGGTCCTGCGTGAACAAAAGTCTCGCCAAACAGAGAGGGCTACTGGGCTACAGGACTACAGGGCTCATAATCTTGCAGCACAACAGAATCTCGCCAAACAGAGGGGGGTCTCGCGCAGGAGTCTCGCGCAGTCGCGCGTACAGAGGAATCACCAGGAGATGAGGATGCACGCACAACAGAATCACCAGAGGAGGGCTTCACACGCGAGCAGGAGGTGGCAGAGGCGCGTGGGGGCACTCCGGCAAGGAGAGGCGACGCCGGTCGAAGGGGCTATCGGTGGGGAAGGAACTAGGGCACAGGCTCCGGTCTAGGACCGTCGCTCTGATACTATGTTGAGGGAAAAACCGAGAGCAATTTCATCAAACCCTAGAGCTCTCTTATATAGAAGAAAAGCTCTTTGGGTAATTTACAGAAACGAGACAATAAAACTAACATAATTATTCTAACATGCATAAATCTTAAAACCAGTGTGTGCTAGTGTTTATTATGAAATTAAATTAATAAAGGAAACCATTGAGTTGGTCACACATTCCTTGATTACCATAGACTACTATTTACTATGATTGCCATTTTCTAGATAATTGGTCATAACATCATCATCATGTGAACCCGACATGTGTGACCGAGCATCAACCCCAACAAAAATAATTTTGAGACCGAGCTTCTCATCATCATACATTCATACTTGCACCGGACATGGTGCGTATCACTTATACTAATTTATTCGCTTCCCCGTTATTTTCTATTTTCTTTGAAAGATAACGTAATGCGATATTTTGAGAAGTTTTACTTAAATATTTATCAGTCATATACTATCGATGTATCTTGATTTATGGACATGGTGATTAACGAGAATGGACAATGATGATATGAATTGGCATTAACTGTGGTATGCGATAATAGTGCATAATCTTATGATATTATGTACCTATTGATTACTACATCTTATTTATGTTGATTTTGTTATGCATTAGCCTACCAACATGGTGCCTATAGAGTCTCTCATAGTTCTGACCACCTTTGATAGTAGGAGCCGTGATATTCGATCTTCTACTTCCGGATATGTTGGCTAATCCTACATATAGGTCATGGTTCACAATCAATCACATATACAATCAAAAAATAATAATAAGAAACATACATGAGAACTTGGTTTTTTAGTTCGATTTCGAACATGTTTAATGCATATTTCTCCATGTGGTTTGTCCATCTAATAACCAACATTAAGCACGTTAATATTCATATGATTTTACGAAAGTCTATCATGATCGATAATAACATGCTCTTAGCTAGAAAACTTAAACTATCAAGAACACAAGTGTAACTTTTCGGCTGATGTTTTAAGTTTAGTCGTATATTCTCACATTAGATAGCGAGAATACAAGCCTTTGTGTACTGTACATATGCAAGATCAAAAGAATATATTAATTTTGGGATTTTTACCCGACAGATCCTATAATCTTTTGCAATTACCTCTACGACCTTTGAAACATCATAATTCCTCCTCCGATTATGTAAACTTGCTAATCCTTACCCTACAGACCCTGTGGTTAACACCCGTTCATTTATCTGTTAAAAGTAACCAGATTCCATTATGTTCTTTTATATTATACCCATTTTATTTATCAAATTTACATTGTGTGCCACTCCATCATCGGAGAGGAGCTGATCCTCCTGCGTCGCTCCCCCGCCAGCGCCAAGCTTTGAGCCTCGCCGCTGCCGCCGCTGAGGAGCCTCGCGAACAACTCCTCATTCCCCTGGCCGCCGAGGAGGCCCTCCTTCCCTCCTCCCCTGCTGGCCCGTAGGACCCCCCTCCCCCGGATGGGTGTTTCCCTCCTTCCCCCTCCTCCAGCCCCTCCACCATCCCATCTGCAGATTTCCTCATGGCGGTCTGATGGGTCCCCGCCGTCTCCCACTCCAAGTTCCCAAAATGTGGCGCCTTTCTCATCTTTGCTCATGTTACAATCGTAGAGTCGATCTCACCTCCAAAGATGAGAGCTTTCCATCATTGCGGATGGAACTTTGCAGGAATTTTTGTCTATTCTTTTTTTATTATTTTGGCTAATCCTAACCATTCGATGGTAAATTGGTTAGGTTACTCAAGACTAACACGAATAATTGACTCAAATATAGTTAAAATTGATGGCATGGTTTGTTGAGTAAGACAGAGAAAGTTTACGAGGTCGGGGGAGGAATTAGGATGTTTTAAAGATCGTAGAGGTAATTGGAAAAGATTATAGGATCTGCCGGGTAAAAATCCAAACTTTTTTTATGTGTAAAACGAAGATTTGCATAAACCAATTTTGAGGGGTAAGAAGGGTAAATAAAAAGTGCCCTGGGCTCCTCCCACCATCGGAGCAGGGGGGAAACTCGACGGTCCACTGCCCTAAAAGGCGCACACACACGCCACCACCTAATTCAAACAAGCTTCAACCTAAATACTCAAATGATCCCCACCAACATCTCCGGCGACGGTAACGGCCACCCGCCTCCGAGCTACATGGATCGTCCTCGAGTCCGCCGCGGTCGTGGGAGCAGAGGTCCCCACAGAGGCGCCTCCTCCTCTTTCTCGCCCCACCATTATGGCGGTCAGCTCCTCGAGCCGGCGTTCTCTGCCCTCCCGTGCACCGAGTTCGACAAGGCCTACTTCCAGTCCTACTCGCATGTCGGGATCCACGAGGAGATGATCAAGGTAAGTTCGACGTTCCTTTCGGGTTGTTCATCACTGTCTTGGCCGAAAGTTGCGTTCTTGACGCGAAAGGTGCGATCTTGGCTTCACTTGATCGCTCGCTGCCGAATGTCGGGCGAATGGAGGGGTTCTCCCAGCTGACGGCGGGATTTTTTGCGAGTGTTCAATGAGTTGGCGATAGTTCTAGTTTGTTCAAGTGTTTTTTCGTGGAATGGTATCTCCTTATTTGGTGCCTTATTTGGTGAATGGGGTCACAGCCGCACATGGTTATGATTTTGTTGAAATTCTGGGTAATGGTAGATGAAGAACGGATACCATTGCATCCTGCTGGATTAATTCGTCGGTGCACAAGCAATCAATCTCTAGAACACATAGCATTGTGGCGGTCCTTCTGTCACACACCATTTAACATCTGGAGCTTTCCTTGAATATCTGTAAGCCATTAAGATGATCTGTCTGAATGTGTTTTGAAAAATTAATCTTTTATCAAACGAGAACTAAATTTGGTCTCACGGTTACATAATCTGTCATTCTGGAGAAGTTGCTGATTCCTTATGTAATATGAGAAAAAGAGCATTTCCCGTGTGATGAATTCACGACAGAAATCTGGTAGAACTATAATAAGATCAGGATCTTCGTTGCCAACTAGTTTATCATACCACCTGGAAATGCACGTCTTCGATGAAAATGTTATACCCGGTCATCTTGTTGCTTGCTTGTGGAAATAGGAGAAGATTTTATGAGATGTTCTGGATCTTGAAGAGTGGGTGTTTTCAAGGTTGGTGGGTAAGATTCGTCAGCGGAAAATGTTAGTCTCGTGTACTGTTACCTACCACTAGTTGGGGTTACCGATAACTTTTAAACTCTTGTCTTGTAGCAGACAATGCCTTCTTGCCTTCTTGGAGTGATTTTTTAAAGTGATTCCGAGGCAGGGAGCTATTTTTATTTGTTTCAGTAAGATATCAATATCGTGACACGGTCAAAATCAAACCAAGCCTTTTTTCTTGTAAAGTGAATCATGTACATGGATGCGGTGCTTTGAAATATGTTCATCCTGGTTACTCCCAACATTAAACCTGAATAGGCCTAAAAAAACATTAAACCTGAATAATATAGATATAGTGGAGAGAGTCACTGGAATAAAACGATGTAATTTTATTGAAGGGGATATGTTTTCTTACGTAGAGAGAAATCCTAAATCCCAAATAGATCAATCGTGCCAATACTACTAAATATAGAAGATGCTCTAAATTGATTGTATTAATTACATCAATATTATCAAATATATAAGATGGTAGAAATAGAAATAACCAATGTCATCAATACTCCCCTGAATATAGGAGCCTATCAGATTCTAAAAAAAGTAGGAGCATATCTATTAATCATGCCCAACTTGGATATCAATAGTGAAATACGTTTCTTTGGAAGAGCTTTAGTGAAAATTTACACAAGCTATAGCTTTGTAAATATATGAGAAGTCCTAATTTTCTCTTCATACCATCCAACTAAAAAGATAGTCTATTTCTACGTGCTTGACGCATTCATAAAGACATGATTAATGTCAATATAATTGGTAAACTTATCACGTTTGAGAGGAACTAGGGTTTTGATGGTCAACCCAAGTTCCTGTAGAAGGGTGACAAGTAGGGATGAACGAATATAGATACATATATAGGTGGTAGCATATCTTCATCCGTTTTAAAATCTGGATATAGTTACATAAATGATACATTCCGGATTTTGAACGCAAATCATATTTTGAAGTATGGATACGAATATGGAAATAAATATCATAATTTGGATATGAATATGTAACAAAGAATACAGATTGTTCTACCGATGTATCTTAACTCTTACATTTAGAATACATATTTTTAAAAATTTAAATTAATAGCTGAATAACTCAAAATACATAAACCACAAATATAAAAAATAAAAAGGAAACAAAGTAATACGATAAATTAAGTAACTTTGTATAATAACTAATTGAATGGTATAAATATCTCTATTTTTCTTCGTGCATCTGAAAATAACTCCAGAATGCGATACATTACATGTAATCCTGTAACATATTTAGATATATATATATATATATATATCTATACAAACATTGATATATGTATTTACAATACATACACATAGATTCAATTTCATGAATATCCATACCCACATCTGACAAAAATGTAACCTTATATGTTTCGTATCCTTAAAACATGAAAATTTGTATTCAATATCCATATCGGTATATGTAAAAATAAAAACAAAAATCAGTATCCTTATCTGTCGAAATTAAAAATACATAATTATAATCTCTTAGAAACGGATATAATGGCGGATGGATATGGATATATCCGCATTCAATTGCATCCCTAGTGACGAACCAACAAATCTCCCAAGTGACTTGAGTCATGGCTATACTCTGCTTTGGAGTGGAGGGAACTCCAAGGGAATGCCACTAACAAGAACACCGGGAAAACTAGTTTGTTCAAAGAACGTGGCATCCACAGAGAAATAATATTCCTGACCAATTGGGTCATAACACATGTACCCCTTTTGGATCCCAGAGTACCCAAGAAAAACACAGTTGATTGCACGTGCTGATAATTTATCCCCGGTGTGAAAGTTTTGAATAAAGGCAGTGCAACCAAAAACTTGTAATGGGAATGGAAAAGGTTCCTCACATTCAGAAAGAATAGAGAGTGAGGAAACCCTATCAAAATAGAGGACGATACCATGTTAATCAAGTATGTGGTTGTAAGACTGACATCTTCGTAAAAGGTTTTAGGGACCTTCTTCTAAGTAAGATAAGTACTTGCTATGTCCAGAAGATGATAAAGTTTCTTTTCCACCACCCGATTACGTGAATATGTAATGAGGTGTATAGACATGAGATATGTAGGGTATCTTGAGTTGTACATAAACTAGCCAAGTCATGTAGAATAAATTCAAGTGCATTGTTAGATTGAAAAATCCTAATACTCTTAGAGAAGTAGGTTTTATAAATTCAAAAATGATTTGACTATATATTATTGATCTTTGACCATTCCATCATTAAATAAACCCAATATGATCCACTATAATCATCAATAAAGATAATAAAATACTTAGACCACCCAACTATGGAGTGGACAAGGTCCCCAAATATCAAAGTGCGGTTAAGCGAGAGTAGAGTGATGAGGTTCGGTCTTGCTAGGAAAAGACGTTTGATGATGTTTTTCGAATTGAAAGTTCTCACACTTAAAAGGCTTCAGCATGGACAATTCGAGGAACATCTGAGAGAAAGCTTTTACGAACTTGTGACAAAGACAAAGGTGCCAAAGGAATGAGTGGTTGAGTTCAATGTTTAGAAAGTCGGTGTGCGATATTCATTCGGTCTAACGGTCTGAAGCGAGTGAACGAGTAGGCGGAAGTATATGCAAATTACACGATTTTTATTTGTAAAAATGCAATAATAACTTTAAATGTCAGAGATGTATGTTTCAAAAAAAGAGAAAAGGGATCCTACACCCGGGGGTGTAGGTACCTACACCCGGGCCATTTTTTCATGTTTTTTTTATTTTTTTTGAAATGAAAATCTGGGGTAATTAGATCACTATATCACACCATGGTGTCATTCCAATTTCAAGTTAATTTGAGACTTCTATCATCTCCATCAAGATCATCAAATTTTAACGGTCTGGAATTGCTGAAAATGACACATTCTAGATGAACATGTTAGGAATGTTTGTTTTGCATGAAAATTGAAACACATATTCCCCTTAATATATTAAGTAAATCCCCCAAAAAAATTTTCGAAAAAAAATAAAAAATAATGAGAAAAAGGCTGGGTGCAGGGAGTTACCTACACCCTCGGGTGCAGGCTCCCGGCTCCCTCAAAAAAATATAACACATAGGGAAATATATAAAGCTCAATAGTCAATAGAAAGGAAAATTGTACTGAAGATGCTCCCATATCCATCTCTGGAAACTAACCTCCAAAGCACTATAATCGGTGAAAAATTGGTATGTTATATTTCTCTATTATATGTAAGTTTGTGAAATTAAATGTAATATGAGCGGTACTAATTCAAGTAAAAGATTTGATATGCCTATCATAGAGCTTTAGCATGTGTGGTGGTGGTACTAATTCAAGAAAATAAAATACTATTGCTATTCAAGAAAAAATATTGCTCAAGAAAAAGATTTGATTAAAAGGATTTGCAAGTTACCGTGTTTGAGGTAGGAGGCGAGTGGGTGAACACTGGAGGCACGTCGACGTCGATTGGAGATGCTGGAGTGGAGGGCGATCGTGGGAGCTTATAAGGCAATCATATGAACTTAGAAGACGATGTTGGAGGCTGGCGTTGATTGTAGGTGCTATTGAAGCGCTAAAGGACATGTTGCTAGATTGAGGAGAGGGTCAAGGGGTTGGAGTAACGACGATGATCGTCGGATCGCTGGAAGGCGATCAGAGGAACGATACCTTGGGTTTCGCCAAGGAGATGAGAAGTGGGAATAGAGAGGGTCGGGGGGCTCAGGGGTTTACTTGTACGATACAAGTTTCATATCATAATCATGTTCATCAGGTTATTATAAAAAATAGGGTCGAGTGGAGATCAATGTCTAATACATATGCAGCCTCATATGGTGCTACATATGCGGTATACACACCCACATATACTTTATTATCTGCATATGAATCAAGTTTCGAATATAAGGTTCGGTAGGAGGTTTGACTCTGCATATGTGGTTGCCTTACGTACACTGGTAGAGATCGAAGTAGCTCCAGCAAGACAAGAATCCATAGCCATATCAAGATAACATAGGCCATTCTTCTTATCGTCCCACCAAATATTTGCATTGTCTGGATGCCCTGAAAATAGCAAAAATGCTCGTTAAAAATCACCTGATAACTAAGCTTAGAACTTACTTTATCCACTTTATAAATGCTCGTCTAAGGGATGTCATGAGCAAAAAAAAACTCTAGAAAGCTTGAATTTGGTAGAGAACTCTATGCTTCCAACGAAGATAATATGAGAAATAACACCATTTTCTAATCGAATATACTTCACATATGTTGAAGGTTGGGAGGAAGTCAAAGAGCTTCCTTCTCTAGTCAGATGCGTCGAGTAGGGGCGCTAATCGAATCGAATACATTCGAATCCACTTAGATTCATATTCAATTCATTATAAAATTTTCGAATCCGAATTCGAATCGAATATTAAATGAATTTCTAATCTAAATTCAAATTCAATTCGTTTGGAGTTTCAAATATTCAAATTCGATTCATTTTATATCGAATTAGAATTTTATTTAATAATGTAACTAATAATAAAATTTTATATCAATATTATTTTAAGTTTCAAAGAATTGAATAGACTTTGTGATGCTAATTTGTGAAAAAATAATTGAGATAAATAAAAAAACTTTTAACATAAATGGTAAAATTCAATAGATAATATAAATTGTATTAAAGTACCTAACGTTTGTTGTTCGTGTATGTCTCTTGAAATCCTCATTTGCTCTTTGGTACATATGGTGAATTGAATATATAAAGAAAAAATAATTATTGTCATCTTGATAAACCGATCTTTTTCTTATTATACTTGTGATGAAAATTCATCAATGCATCTCCACCTTTCAATTGGCACTCCACCAACTTTCTCATTCTTTTTAGTAAATGATTCATAAATCATTGATCATTTCTTTCTATCAATCTTATTAATTATTTCAGGAATCATTTTTTCGATTTCTTCACCCTCTTCTTCCACTTTTTCATTAATATCATCATCATGCCCAATGACCCTCTCATGGACACTATCTTGAGAAGATGGTATGTTTGAATTAGACTTCTAAAAATAAAATGGAAACACATACTCAAGACTATATTTTAAATTCCATGCCAATAGAATTACATGATATAGATTAATAGATATACATGTTCAAAATAATAAACAAAGATTGTGTTCCATATTTCTCTGAAGAATCCTCCATATCTTCCCTCCCATTGTGACCTATCTCCATGATATCTGAGAAAAAAAACACTAAATTCCATCAGAAGCATAAAAGGATGATGTGAACTGACTTATGGAGCTGAATCCAACATCTGAGGTATATAAAAACGGGCAGACCGGGCTGAGAACTCAGTTGGTATGGCAGTGATATTCAATTTTCTAATATGTAACATTTTTCTACATCAAGTATGAAAAGTTCATGCTTACCTCATTTCAATGCACTCTTATGGGGGCATAGTTGGGCTTATTAAAGATTATGATGATATTTCCTTCTTCATAACCTAGTCCCCTTGTAATCTTGATGAGAAATGGAATTTAGTTACAGCTATGATCTTTGCACATTTAGCCATTTAGCAAAGCTTGAAATCCATGAAATCTATTCATACCATAATTGTCTCTAAGATATTATTTGTATTCAAATGCTTGGTTGTCCTTATCATAAGATCTGGATATTATGATGGATGGGAGGATTAAGAGTGTGATTAAGGAAAAGATTGTTAGAAATTTGAAATCTATGACCTCAGGATGGTTTTTAAAAATTTGCTATGTGTTTGTTTGCAAAAGATGTATTTTAGAATCACATAAATTATTTGGATAGAAACTAAATCTTAAGACTTTAGGGTAAAAAGGGGGTTGTGTGGTAATACCAGTAGCCGCGGGGATGATGGAGAGATGCTGGCGACGTTGGTGAGTTTAGAACCGGTGTCGTTGTCGACGACGGGGGAGAGTGGGAGCTGGTGGCAGGGTTGGCCACTGGGAGGGTGGTGTTGTCAGTGGTGGGAGCGAGCAGGAGTGGGAGACTGGAGCCGACAACGTTGGAGAGAGCGTGCATGAGCGGGAGGCTGGAGCTTGCGGCGTTGGAGAGAGTGAGCATGAGAGGGAGGTTGGAGCCAGCAACGTTGGAGAGAGTGAGCAGGAGTAGGAGGTTGGAGCTGGCAGTGTTGGAGAGCAGAAACAAATGTTAGGGTTTTTTCTCATGAGTGACGAGGGGAGAGAGAGAATTTGGGAGAGTAAAGAGGGGGTATGGTGTATGCAATGGGCTCCCAAAATTGGGATGTTTAGAATAAGATGATGAATAATTTATTTATTATATTAAGTTGTGTATCATGTGTGGCGATTATTTACATACATATATATATAATGCTTCATACCATATCATATATGTGTGTGTATCGAATCGAATCGAATTGTTATCGAACGAATCCAAGTGAATTCAGATTCGATTCATTTGGGAATCGAATCCAAAAGTTAAATTCAAGTTCAATTCATTTGATTTCGAATCGATTTTTTTTTCGAATTTTTATCGAACAAATCCTAGTCGAATTCGAATGATTCAATTCAATTAGCAGCCCTAGCGTCGAGTATCTAGAATAAATGGTCCATTTGGAGTAAATGTAGAGATAGATTTGGCTACAATAGCTGAGGTGGTAGCCGGTCTGGTAGTAGGTGCATGATCAATGGTAGTGGTAGTAGTAGGATTACTTTGCAGCAACTGCATGAGTCGAGAGTAATCCCTAGAAGAGAGCTGAATAATTTGTCCCATCTATCCGTAGTCATCTCACCAACGATAAAAAAACTATCAGATTCGATAGAAGTTTGCTTGGCCATAGGAGGTCTACTAAACTTAGCTCAACACCTGTCAGACGGATGGCCAATTCTGTTGCAGTTCGTACACGGAAAATAACTATGTCTTCGACCACCCGGAGTCTTGACCTCGTTCACCACAAAAGCTAAAATGACTACGTTCAAATGTTGCAATGAAGGCTGTGGTCTTTGCTGTCTGAAGTTGACCAATTTGGCCAAGAGTAGAGTCAAGCTGTTGCAGTCATCTGAATATCATGCGAAGTGATGGAACAATATCGGAGGTCAAGAACCGATTTTTCTTTGTTTGATAACGAGGATTAAAACCTGCAAGGAACCATAAGCTTGTCACTCAGATCACTCTGTAATGGTTTGGTACACCAATCCGGATGAAAAATGGCTAGTTTTTTTACAAAGCCCCGATATTTGCTGATAATACTGGACAAGGGAGGAGTCTCCTTGAGAGAAGGACCAAATCCACATGTAGGTGTCAGCAAGGCGGGAACTGGTTGTCTGCAAAGAATACGTCAGAGACAACTCCTTCCACATCTTCTTAACTGTCTCCTTGTATAGGAAATTAGTTGCGATTATGTGATCAATGCATTGGTCAGCCCGTTCATGAACTGATAATCATCTTGCAACCTTGCTTTTATAGTCCTTGTCGTCTGTCTCAAGAGGATCTTTCGTGAGGACATATTGCTTTCTTTCCTCGCCATCGAACCGTATATAATTATCTGCACTCTTGATTTTAACAGAAGTCCCACGTATAGATGAGGTGGATACCGGGGGCTTTGCCTTGGTAGAAGGGGTGGCCATTGCAATCTGATGAAAGAAAATATAATAAAAAATGAGGGAGGGTTTAGTCAAGCATTGAGGCGATGCAAGGACTTGCGAAGAGATACTTTGGAGATGTTGCTGTGCTAAACCATGAGGCAATATATCACTGTTTTGTGCAAGATGGCTGTGCACAGATGCTGCTAAATTGTGCTTCAGTGTACAATGTATAACATGCGATTGTTACAGGAAATGGCATGCAGGAGACGCTACATCATCACGTGGAGATGGCGCTACAACGTGCACGAGGTGCTACAACAGTGTGCGGAGATGGCACTATAGCAGTGCACAATGATGGTGTTACAACAGTGGGCATGAGGCGCTAGAGCAGCATGTGGAGGCGCTACAATAATGCACGGAGATGGCGTGCTGTAAGCAGAGTTGGCAAGCTATGCGTGGATTCTGTGCACTCGCGCAGAGTGCAGGGTTTGATGGTGGTTGACAGGGTTTCTAGATCGAGAAGCCCAGAGCTTCACAGTATAGGACCATCGTTCCTAGTCTTATGACACCAAGTGGAGAAAACCACTGGGATAAAATGAAATACTTTTATTGAACGGGGGTAGGATTTTTGATATTGAGAGAAACCCCAAATCCTAATTACATTAGTTACATCAGTACTACTAAGTGAGGAAGATTGCTAGAAGCAGAAGATATGCTATAAATAGAAATAATCAATTACACCAATAGATATTAAATAAATCAAGATCCTTTCACACTTCTTTGGCCTTTCTTGAATCCTTTGTGACGGGCTCATTATTCCACTCATATTTTTTTCAAACTAAGATGTCGATTGCTTTTCTCAGTTTCTTTTTGGATCTCCAAACCACCTTAAACAATTCTTGTCTGGAAAAATGATTGGTATGAAAGGAATCATGACGTGACTTGTTATTTGTTAGTTGTTACCAAGATTTTTGCTTTTACTACTAACGTTCCACTCATAGGGATCATGTAAAATATATGGCTTTTGGTTGGGCACCTTGGTTTGCTCACGCCAAGGTTCTACTTGAATATTGGCTGATGGACATCTTATAACGTGATTAATATATCATGTGATGTACACAGTTATGGGTGTCTATGTAACACCCCAACCCCAAACATAGTGCCATACCTAATACTCACGAAGCGTGGGTGTGGTTTATAAGTGACGGGGCTTACTACTTGATAACTTGGGCTTAAGCATTTTGGGTGGTTGCCAACGGGTCCATCTGGGCCCGAACCCAACAAGTTGTCAGGGTCAGTTTTCCTCGATAACGGACCGGGGACCTAAGCCCGGGAAGTTACAAATGGTATCAGAGCCAAATTCCCTCTGATAGTGGAAAGGGCTACCCGAGAGGTGGAGCCGCCCCTACAAAGAGGTTGGAGGAAATGGCTACCTGGAGCGTGCAGCCGTCACTATCACTGGGAATAAGTGATGGGCCATGTCGCAACGAGGACGTTGCGAATATAAGTGGGGGAGGTTGTAACACCCCAACCCCAAACATAGTGCCATACCTAAAACTCACGAAGCGTGGGTGTGGTTTATAAGTGGCGGGGATTACTACTTGATAACTTGGGCTTAAGCATTTTGGGTGGTTGCCAACGGGTCCATCTGGGCCTGAACCCAACAAGTTGTCAGGGTCAGTTTTCCTCGATAACGGACCGGGGACCTAAACCCGAGAAGTTACAGTCTCCCCTTTTCTCCTAACGTCTTCTTTGATATCACCGTGGTTTGAAAAAACGTGCCTCGAGTGCACGAGGTGACCCGGAATCGCCTCAGTAGGCCTCTGAGAGGCGACCGCCTCAGCTAGTCGAGGCACTCAAGGCAGAGGCGTGGCGGTCCTCGAGCGTTTTTTACTTTCAAAGTATTTTTTTTATATAAATCGTTTGCCATAGTGATAATTTTAGATGTTTATAAAGGTCTAGTTATTTAGGATATAATTATACAGTATGAATGCTTAAATTTTGCCGCTTTTATGTTCATATTTACCATTAAACATGTCCAAATATATCAATAAACTCTTACCATTATACCCTTAAACAGGCGAACCCGCAAATATCATAGAAAACATTACCCATAATCTTATTTTTCAGGAGCGGTGTTACATAATAGGCTATGTAATATACCAAGAAGAATAAACATATCCATTTACCGAAATAGAAATAAAACCCTTAATAAAAAAATTCATTGGTGGTGCTGCCCCCACACCCCAGTAGGGAGAGAGAGCACACCTGCTCCCCCTAGACCTCTTTAGGCTCGCTGACCGGGCAGCGAGGCCCTCGTCTTCTTTAGGTATGGTACGACATGATGGGTGCATACGACGGTTCTTCAACATGGGTTAGATGGTTAGAATTCAGGGGGATATCAAATAGACTCATTCTCTGATTGGCTGGAAATTTAGTAAAAAAGCATATACAATTGTTTATCTTTCTTTTCGATGTTCCCATCTTTGTAATTTCATCATATGTTATAATGATATATATCATAAGTTAGTCAGAATACATATAATTTCAGTAGTATATATTTTATTGTGTTTTTATAGTTATTTATTCTTATAAACCGAGGATTTCATACACCTCGTCTGCCTCAAGGCTACGCCTCACGGCCCTCACCTCGATTCCAGGGAAACTAAATCATTCCGTTTTTAGTTTTTTCAAACCTTGGACATCACCCAACTTTTTGTTCGGTGAATTGAAAATATTTCATACATTTTTCTAAAAAAATGATGTCAATGTTTGTTACTATCCTGCAGGACAGTGTGAGGACAGAAGCATATCGATCTGCTGTTACGCATCTTCAGAATTTTATTGCTGGCAAAGTAATTTGTTTTTTTTTTAAATTTGGAGCCTCTTTATGTGATTGGTGTTTTGTTTGTCAGCAACTTTCACCGTAATCTTTTTTGCTGTTATGTAATTTGTTTGCAGGTTGTTGTTGATGTTGGTTGTGGAACTGGAATACTTTCCATCTTCTGTGCTGTCGCCGGTGCTAAAAGAGTAAGATAATAGGACTAAGGCAATAATATTTGATTTTACTTAAAGTATTTCTGATCGGTAAACATGCATGCGTGGAAGGGTACTCTATTCTAAAGTTGCAAGTTGAAGTCTGTTTCTTCTTTCAATCCTTTTTCTGCATAGGTATTTGAGATCAAAATTTCACAGGGGTCTTATGAATATTCCCTGGCAGCCTTAATTAGTATTAGTTTGCGTTAATGATGTTATATGCTGCTAGCCAAGGTACATAGTATGGCCCGACTGTATTCCATTTTTGATATTTGCAATATTTGTATAATGGTATCAAATGAGAAAAGGTATCATGTCAAATTTGTTGTTGATTTATATATCCCTGCGAAATGATAATGGGGAAACATTCTTTGGCAGATATAATAATTTTCTTACGATTGTTACGTGTATGCAGGTTTATGCAATTGAAGCTAGTGATATTGCTGTACAGGTATGTTCTCATCTTGTGATATCACATGATCAATGAGCTCTATGCTGTTATACAGTAATATCAGATTTGTACTTTTTTGTTTTGAGGAAGTGTGGTAATTTAAATTTTGAAATTAGGTCCTTTGGGTGGTAAAAGCACTGGTTAACCATTGGACCATTTAAGTGGGTTCAAGATTTGTATTTAAGCAACTTTTCAGACGACATCACTTTACCGCCTTTACATAGATATATACCCCTGAGAGAAGATATCGGAGTCGCATGTTAATAGTTCGTCATAAGCGGCTGATAGTGCATATTTTTTTTCTATTCCAAAGTTGTTAGAGTTGTTATTACAATGCTGATGCTGTGAGTGCTGTGACTGGGTGCGGATTTTGCGGAAACAGAGGCAACTGAAATCACAAATGAGCACGTAGATTTACGTGGATAACTCTTCTCAATGATGGGGAATACCACGGGAGGGATAACCTAGTGGTAGTATGAAGTTATTGTTTGTTTTCACTTGTTTAATGAAAATTAAAAAGGGGATACGTTACATATAATAGAGTAAATTACACAAAAGTCCTTGATCTATACACCCAATTCCAACTTAGTCCCTCAAATTTCAAAAGTAACAAAGTGGTACCTAAACTAATGTTTCGGTAACAATGCGGTCTTTTTCTAACGAGACAAGGTGACGGCCGTGAAGTCTTTTGGTGTTTGGACAAAATTAATCCCCCACCCCCACCGTGCCTGCTGGTTCCTGTCCAGCCAGTGTATTGCTCCTCCACCGCCTCCTCGATCTTTCTCTTGTCCTCCGCCGCCAGCTTCCCGACTATCTTCTTGTCCTTCATCGTGTTCCTCATGTTGTACGCATTGTAATTATCCAATGCGTTCTTCGCATCCACCTTCTTCATGTGCTCCTCGTCCTTCGACTCTCCTCTTTGCTCATCCTCCCCTTATCATTTGTTATCGTTATCTTGTTCCTCTGCCCCGTCGTCTTGTCCTCTGCGGAGACGTTCAGTATGTTGTTAGCATCGATGTCGAAGTGCACGTTGATCTGCGGGACACCGCGAGGAGCCGGCTGTATGGCAGAGAGTTTGAACTTGCCGAGAAGGTTGTTGTCCTTGGTCCTGCTGCGCTCCCCCTCGTAGACTTGGATCAACACGCTGGGTTGGTTGTCAGAGTAGGTGGAGAACACCTGCTCCTTCTTGGTGGGGATGGTAGTATTCCTCGGAATCAGCACGGTCATCACACCGTCGGCGGTCTCGAGGTCGAGAAACAACGGGGTCACGTCCAACAGAAGCAGGTCCTACACCTTCTCGTTGCCCTCTCCGCTTAGGATAGCAGCCTGCACGACGATGCCATAGGCCACCGCTTCGTCAGGGTTGATGCTCTTGCAGAGCTCCTTCCACTTGAAAGTCTTGCAGGAGCTGCTGGACTTTGGGTATACGTGTGTATCCACCCATGAGGATGACGACGTTGATGCTGTTCTTGTTGAGCTTGGCGTCTCTCAAACACTTCTCCACAGGCTCCATGCACTTGCGGAAGAGATCCATGTTGAGATCCCCTCGTGATCGTTGAGTAGAAGTCAATTCCCTCGAATAGGGAGTCGATCTCGATGGTTGTCTGAGCCGTCGACAACAACGTCCTCTTCGCCCTCTCGCATGCCGTCCTCAGTCTCCGGAGAGTTTATGGGTTCCCCGAGATGTCCCTCTTGTGCTTCCTCTTGAACTTCGGAACGAAGTGGTTGACGAGCCGGTTGTCGAAGTCTGCACCGCCAAGATGGATGTCTCAATCGTGAGGATGGAGACATTGAACGTGCCACCCCCAAGGTCGAAGATGAGGACGTTCTTCTCGCCAATACTTGTCACCTTCTTGTCAAGGTTGTATCCGATGGCGGCAGTGGTGGGCTCGTTGATTATGCGCATGATATTGAGGCCAACAATCACGCCGGCATCCGTGGTGGCATGTCGCTGGGAGTCTTTGAAGTAGGTGACGGTGACGACGATGTTGTTAGGGGATTTTAGGGGCATAAAAAATTGGGGGTAATTATTTCCAAACAACAAAAGATCTCACAGCTGTCACCTTGTCCCATTAGAAAAAGACCGCATTGTTACCCAAGCAATAGTTCAGGCACCACTTTGTTACTTTTGAAAGTTGAGGGACTAAGTCGAAATTGAGTGTATAATTCATGGACTTTTGTGTAATTTACACTATATAGTAATACAGGGTTAACTGGATCCATTCCCATGATCCATTAGCCCGTAATGATAAAACAACTCAACAATGCCTAACCGTCATTATGCAAAAAAAGTCCAACTGTTAAGAAGAAAACAACTTTCTCCATTCCATCTCCTACTACTTGAGAGCTTGGAGGGGTGAACTGCCTTCTAATTTTTCTACATAATCGAATGAAATCTGGACGACCATTATCTTCTAATGGTCATCCATTGGCTTTAAAAAATGAAAGAATGGTGGATCAGTTATTGTTGCCTGAGGATGCATATAAAAATGTAATGCATTCGAGGAAAGGTTCTGCCGGGCTGTCCTTGGGGGTTAGCTAATTAGCTATAAAAGTAATGTAAAAACGCCTTTACAGGTGCATATGCTATTTTACAGAACTTAAGTAATGCACTTCTTGAATCAAATTGGTGCTTTGTATGGCTGTTGGTACACACCAGGGCCTTAGTAGAAAGTTTTTAAACAGAAACTTTCACCTAATATCCCATTTCGAGAAGGAAATCAACCTGTATATAGTGTTTTTTCCCTCCGCAGTTCTCCTTTCAAATGTCAGATATAACTTATTTTGAATTCCATGCTCACTAACCTTCCAACATCCGAGGCACCGTGTTTGTGACGGATCAGGTGTCAAGTGCTTGGAGGAAATATAACTTTCTTGTGTTTTCTATGATTACATCAATCCTCAGTAAACATTAGTTGATGCAGTTGAGCAGGTTTTTTGCCCAACAATTATTACGTATAGTTCTAAGCTCCTATCGATATGAGATGTTGGTTCAGTTACAGTTACCACTTAATGCAGTCTAAGGTGTCAAATTTTCTAATACAATGGTGGCAGAAACTGAACAATTATTTAATCAGGACGATATGCAATGTACTGCTTCACGACTTAATAGATGCTCAATATTCCACCAAAAATGTTACAGAAAAGGGTCACAATATTCAAGTTGCTTCTTTCTTTTAAAAAATGTAGCAATGGAAAAAACAATTTGACGGGAACACAGAGTAACGTTTAAACTAAATCTAAGATGCATAAAGTCCCATAAGCACCAACTGTAACCAATGGGAGAAATATAATTTGACTTATTTCGAAATCTTGTTGGGAAAGCTTACTGCAACACTGGAAACAAATTAGTCCCAGATGATTGCCTACTGATACACTTGTTAAAAAAAGAGGATACCTTACAGCATTGGAGACAACCCTCTGAAGACTGTTCGGGACCATGAATAAAGTTGGAAAATGGTTGCAGTGGATGTAATGCTGCGGAAAGGCGAGGTGATGGCCTTAACAACCGGGAGGGTGGCCATAGAGGGTGATTGCTACACTATTGGTGGAAGAGCGGACGGTGATGGGGCAGTTGGTTTTTTGGTTGTACCATTTCAAGTGTTCAAATGCATTTCGTTTGGGTTTATTTAAGCATTCATTTGAAGTCTTTGGAGTGGGGAGGACTTGTGAGATCATGAGTCTTCCTTAGGTATAAACTTTGCATACAATCTTTCTTAGTTATATAACACACACACACATATTTGCCCCCACTAATCTTAATATTACATGCTATATTTAACGGAGTTTCTTGGCTAAAAAAATATATTTCAAGAAGTCTTGTTGTGAATAATTTGCCTATAATCCTTTGCCAGGCTAGCCAAGTCGTTGAAGCCAACAATTTGTCCGGTAAAGTTATCGTGTTGCATGGTCGAGTGGAGGTAATACTCAGGAAGCAAAAATAATAATCTTATTTTTATTTTATTCAAATGAGCAGTAGTTTTGTTTTGCATCATATTGGGCTGATTGTTCTTGTTAGAAATATGTAACCGTTTATCTTTCCAAAACCCTTGAAGGTATTTTTGTATTTCTCTCCTTTTTTGTACTCATTAGGGTTTTAGGTTTGTCCTATAAATGGACCCCTAGACCCACTGGAATAAGACAAGAAAACCTATTCTATCTCTGACATGGTATCAGAGCAGTCCCACGAGCCTCTCTTCCGCCGCCTCCCTCCCGATCCCTAAAGCCTCCTTCCCGTCGTTCTCCATCACGCGATACCTCCCCTTCCATCGATCCCCTTCACGAGCCTCGCCTCCCGATCCCCTTCCAGCACCCGATCCCCAATCGCCCATCGCCCCTCCCAGTCGCCCATCGCCCCTCCCGATCCCCTCACGAGCCTCGCCGATCCCCAATCGCCCATCGCCCCAATCGATCCCCTCACGAGCCTCGCCGATCCCCAATCGCCCATCGCCCCTCCCGATCCCCTTCCAGCACCCAATCCATCGCCCATCGCCCCTCCCAGTCCTGCCGATCCCCAATCGCCCATCGACCCTCCAAGTCCTGCCGACCAACCCTTCCTGCCGATCCCCAATCGACCTTCCCAGTCCATCGCCCAGCCCCCAATCGCCCCTCCCAGTCCATCGCCCAGCCCCATCCCAGTCCATCGCCCAATCCCCAATCCCCAATCGCCCCTCCCAGTCCATCGCCCCTCCCAGTCCATCGCCCAACCCCATCCCTCCCAACCCAATCCCCAATCGCCCCTCCCAGTCCATCGCCCCTCCCAGTCCCTTCCCTACTCCAGCAGCCCCTTCCCTACTCCAGCAGCCCCATCGCCCAGCATAACCTCCGACGGCCTGCTCCAGCGACTCCAGACGGCAAGGCAAAACCTCCAGCAACGGCTCCAGCACCGAGTTCCACGACTCCACGACTCCGGAACTTCCCGGTCTAAATCATTTCTACCCTGACAAACGGCTCCAGCGGTTCTCGTGCACAACAACAATCCAACGGGCACTCATCAGTATAACAAGATTATGCGGCCCAATGACTCCAGCTTCCGGTGATATTTTACTACAGCTTCATGTCCTCTGAAATTATCAATATTATCTAGTACTTTGCTACCTATCTTGTGTGGCCGCCATGACTTCTACTCCCACATCTGTGGACTCCAAGTCCCTGTACCAATCTCAATCTATGATGGTTCAGGGCACTACTATAAAACTCAAAGGATCCGAGAATTATGTTCTCTGGTCACGGTCCTTTAAAATATTTATTGGCGGCCAGCGGAAGGCCTATGTCCTTACTAGAATTCCCCCCGCAGAAACGGACAAAGACTTTGATACATGGTTTGTCGATAACTGTCAGGTTATCACCTAGATGACAAACAGCGTAGACCCATCTATTGCATCCAATCTCCTATACAAAGAAACGGCTAAAGAAATGTGGGAGAGTCTTGAAAATACATACTCACAGAAAACTACCAAATCGCGGCTTTCAGATATATATACTAGGATCTGGTCTACAAATCAAGGAGATACATCCTTGATAGAATATTACAGGCTGCTCACAGGTTTATTCGAAGAACTCCTCATTTTTCAACCGGCATGTTGTGATAAACAGGTTGGGGAACGTGCAGAATGCAAGTATATCGGTTCCTATCAGGTTTACACCCTCGATATAAATCTGCGAAGGACCAGTTTCTTACTGCCGGGGCATTACCCACTCTTGAAACCATCTTCGGCCGACTTCAGAAAATAGAGTCTCCACAACCCCCTCCATCTGCTGAAGTATCCGCTTACTTTGTCAAGGGACGATCTGTCCCTTACGGGGGTCGAGGACGTGACTATGGACGAGGACGTGGTCGTACTTATGGACGAGGCCGCGAATCTTCACGGGTCCAAGGTCGTGATCACACTCCTGCTCGTTTCCCCCCGTGTACTCATTGTGGTCGCCTGAACCACCCATCAGAACGTTGCTGGGCCAAATTTGGTATGCCTTCGAATGCCAATAGTGCTTATGAGATGTCTACCTATGATACTGATTATGAGAATGCTACCCCAAGCCAAGAAGTACCTGTGAATGATAGCCAACATTCTTTTACTGCCTCTGAATATGCCAGTCTTCGACAACTACTACAGAACTCTCATACTAATGTAATCACGTCTGCTTCAACAGCCAGTCTTGCCACAACTGCAAGTACAGTCGCCAACACAGCTACTACATCAAATCCTACCTGGATCATCGACTCTGGAGCCTCGACGCATCTTACAGGGGAAGGTAGTATTCTTACTTCTTCCCAACCATCCTCAGTTGTGAAAACCGTACGTGTTGCCAATGGAGCACACTCGCGCATTACTAGTGTGGGTACTGTAGATTTTTCTTCCTCACTCAGACTGACGAACGTGCACTGCGCTCCAGCATTTCCTCTCAGCTTATTATCTGTCCATAAACTATGCACTGAGCTTAACTGTCAAGTGATATTTGATAAATTTTGTTGTTATTTTCAGGACATCCGGACGAAGCAGATCTTTGGTAGGGGATATGAGAAGAATGGGCTATATTATCTTGACATCCCTACTGATTCCAAGTTTGCGGGTGCTGCGTCCATTTCCACTGATCCATTACTATGGCATCTTCGTCTTGGTCATCCATCTGCCAAAGCCCTCTCCATGATGTTTCCGGAACTTTCGTCACTAAAACCCTTTGAGTGTGAGGCGTGTCAATTTGGGAAACATCATCGAGCATCCTTTCCTGCTCGAACTGAGCCTCGTCGGTCTACTCCGTTTGCTCTTGTCCACTGTGATATTTGGGGACCTTGTCCGGTTCGTACACTCAGTGGCCATAAGTATTTTGTCATTTTTATTGATGATTTCAGCAAACTATCCTGGGTTTATTTACTAAAAGAACGCTCGGAAATAAATATTATCATCAAAAATTTCTTTCAGTATGTTAAAACCATTTTCTCAACTAATGTACAAACTTTCCGTTCAGATAATGCGTTGGAATTCACCCAAAATGACCTTTCCACATTTTTTGCTTCTCAAGGGACCATACATCAAACCTCCTGTCCCTATACATCCCAACAAAATGGGATAGCCGAAAGAAAATTAAGACACCTCCTAAACATTGCCCGCTCACTTCTCTCTCAAATGAAAGTTCCCAAAATATACTGGGGTGATGCTATATTAACTGCAGTTCATCTTACCAACAGAGTCCCTTCGCCTTCTCTAAATGGGTCTACTCCATTCTCTCTACTTTATCCCACGGAGTCTGCTTTTCCTCTTCCTCTACGGGTCTTTGGTTGCGTATCATTTGTTCATAAATTCCAAAATACAGATAAACTCTCGCCACGTGCGATCAAATGTGTTTTTCTGGGGTACTCTCGCACTCAAAAAGGGTATAGGTGCTATGACCCTGATGGTCATCGCTATTACATCTCGGCAGATGTTACCTTCTTTGAGAAAACAAGCTTCTTCTCGCATACAATCACTGATATACCGCTTGAACTTCCACCCCCACCCATCGTCTACAAATGGAGAAACGTTTCGACAACTCCAAATGTCCCGTTACCCGTCTCAGTCCTCCAGGATGATATGCCCTCTTCAAGTACCTCCCACAAGGATGTCCCGGATGATCCTCTCGAGCTTCCAATAGCTCTACGGAAGAGTAAGAGACAGTGTACTTCCTATCCGATGTCTCACTACACCTCTACTGATAGTTTATCTGACTATGATAAACGGTATACAGATGCTCTAATGACCTTTTCCATCCCACGAGATCATCACAGTGCCTTACAGGACTCTGGGTGGCGACAAGCAATGGATGAAGAAATGAATGCACTTATATCCAGACAAACATGGGATCTTGTCCAGTGTCCTAAAGGGACTCGACCGGTGGCTTGCAAATGGGTCTTCACGATCAAACAAACAACGGATGGCGAAATTGACAGGCTAAAAGCTCGCCTTGTGGCTAAAGGTTTTACACAAACCTATGGGGTAGACTATTTTGAGACATTCTCCCCAGTTGCACGTATGGGGTCTATCAGGACTATTATTTCTTTAGCAGCAAATAAATCTTGGCCTATTTATCAGTTAGATGTGAAAAATGCTTTTCTCTATGGCGACCTGGATGAGGAAGTATACATGCTGCAACCTCCTGGTTATGAAGTCGAGGGGGAGTACGTATGTCGACTTCGAAAAGCGATATATGGTCTCAAGCAAAGCCCAAGGGCGTGGTTTGACAGACTTACCACAGAAATTAGTACAATTGGATTCCAGAGAACAAAATCTGATTACTCAGTATTTGTCAGAAAACGAGCAACTGGTACTGTTATTCTTGCCGTTTATGTTGACGATATGGTTCTCACTGGTGATGACTGCAATGGGATATCAGAAACCAAGGCTTTCCTTCAAAAAGTATTCGTTACTAAAGACCTTGGTCATCTACGCTACTTCTTGGGCATAGAAGTACTTCGCACTACTGAAGGACTTCACCTCTCACAGAGAAAATATTGTTTGGACATTCTTACTGAAGCAGGGGTTCTCGGATGCAAGCCCTCTAGTATCCCTGCAGACCCAAAGAAACATGCCAGCCTGTCTGATTCTACCTTTGATGATGTCACTAGATATAGAAGTCTTGTGGGTAAACTCCTCTACCTTACTGCCACTAGACCAGATATCTCATATGCAGTTAGCAGAGCTAGTCAGCACATGGAACAACCGACTTACAACTATTGGAAAGATGTCCTACAAATCTTACGATACTTGAAGGAATCTCCAGGACGTGGCCTCTTCTACGGGGCAAATGGGCACACGGAGGTCACTGCATATGCGGACGCTGACTATGCAGGTTCCCCAGAAGATCGACGCTCTACTACAGGCTATGCGATGATGGTTGGGGGAAATACAGTTACATGGAGGAGTAAGAAACAAACCGTTGTATCCAGATCCAGTGCAGAAGCAGAATATAGGGCAATGGCTCAAGCTACATGTGAAATCATATGGCTATTGGCTTTTATTCAAGAACTTGGCTTTAATGTCACTACTATTCCTTTATATTGTGACAATAAATCTGCAACCTACATAGCCACAAATCCAGTATTCCATGAACGAACCAAGCATATAGAGATAGATTGCCACTTTGTACGTGATGCTGTCAAAACAGGAAGAATTGCTACTCCACATATTAGCACCGATCTTCAACTAGCAGATATCTTTACAAAGGCCTTACCCAAGAAACGGCTGCTGTGGATTATTTCCAAGTTGGGCATGACTGATAAATATGCTCCAACTTGAGGGGGAGTGTAAGAAATATGTACCCGTTTATCTTTCCAAAACACTTGAGGGTATTTTTGTACTTCTCTCCTTTTTTGTACTCATTAGGGTTTTAGGTTTGTCCTATAAATGGACCCCTAGACCCACTGGAATAAGACAAGAAAACCTATTCTATCTCTGACAGTTCTTTTAGTAACTAGTAGTAGAGCACCAACCTTTGAATATATAATATGGATACTTTTGTCTTCAGCTGATGTCATTGTTATTACCATTACACAAAAGAGTAAATTATTCGTTAATGTTTGGTAGCATGATCTTTGGATCTGCTCATGGTGTTTCTTGATGTTCTTTAGTAGTGGCAGGTGTTTCTTTATGTTGGCCTCTATCTTTACCTTTTTTTTGTTTGTAGACTTTGTGCTAAAGTATATTTGAATGTACTTATATATGAATTTACACTAGCAAATATCTCTATCCAGATTCCAGTTGGCCAAGTTCATTTCAATTTTGGTTTGCCATAGCCTTTTTCCATGCGTACTTTCACCCAGATCTTTCACTAACCAATAGTATGATTTGCTTAGATAGACGAATGCTGAAAATGACAAATGCAAATACAATGAGAGTGAAAATATCGGGGACTTTTCTGTTGGACCTCTTGGCATTATCGATGGAATCTTATGGATGTCCTAATTTCTTTATTTAACAACTAAGCCGACTTCTCATCTATGAAACCTTGCTCTTCTCTTTGAAGGTATCTTTATCTCAAACCTCGATGTCTTTTCATGAAATTTAGTTAGATTGTGGTGAATTCCCCAGTGTTACCATGTTTTCATCCAAGCCAGAGAACTTGGATGAAGTAACCTCTCTTTTCAATCAAAGATTTTGTTTTTAAGATAAAGACTATTGGAAGGACCAATCTTCCACTTTTGGTTAGGAGTTGGTTTACTAATTATTTTCCCGTCACTTATTTCAAAACAATCAACTTTTGGTTGATTGTGGGTTGAACTTGCTCTTGGAGGGTGGGGGGTGGGAGAAGGTCGATTAATTTTTCAGATAGGTGGAAAGTCGATAATTTTGTGCATATTCATGAAGGTCTTTCTACTGCCTGTCCGAATTGAGCATTTCAAATGGTTGGATATGGGTCTGGGTGAATTCTTGAACTAGAAATGTGCGATTGGCTTCTTCATACTATCCATACCAATACAATTGGTCATGGATTCTTTCAGATAATAGTTTCACATTGTTTACGTGGAGAAAAGATGAGAGTGCAACGGAATATTCATGATGTAGGTTTTCTCATACAACATGAAACACTAGAGTCCAATCGGTAGCAATTACATACTAGTCCTTGAAGAGAAATAGGTTTAGAGAACATGAAAATAAACACAAATAGGAAACTACGTGTCAATAATGCCAACACTCTCCCTCAAGTTAGGGCATATCTATCGATCACGCCCAACGTGGAAGTCAGTAGAGATACGTTTCTTTGGAAGTGCCTTGGTAAGTATATCCACATGTTGGTATTTTGTAGAAATGTGTGGAATAGAGATCTTCCCTCCTTGTACTGTGTCGACAATTCGTTTCAATATGCTTGGTCCGCTCATAGATTACATGATTAATGGCAATATATATTGCGGAATTGTTGTTACAATAGAGAGGAACATGAGTAGTGGTAATAAGGTTCGAAATCTCGATTTCGTTTCGGTCCCCTCCAAAATCGAAATTTCAGTGAAATTTCGACTGTTTCAGTGGAAATGTCAAAAATGGCTCAAAAAGCCATTTTTCGACCTTTTTTTTTGCAAATTAAGATCTTTCAAGTTATTACAACAATAAATAATTTACAAATACATACTTATAACACACATATTGCTCATATATGCCCCCTATATCACACATATTGGCCATATCGGCCAAATCGATGTTAATGTTGATTCTTGGCTGATACATATTGGAAATTGATATCGGCCAATCCAAGATCTTAAAACAACAATAGCTTACAAATGCACACTTATATCACATACATCTCTCATTTGTACGCCTTATATCACACCATATCGGTCATATCAGACTTATTATTGAGCTGACTAATATATACTGGAAATGGAAACCAAAATAACTAAGTTAACAACACTTAGAAGATGTCTTTTGTTCATAAAAATAGACGAGCATTTTGATTGAAAAATGCAGATAATGATTAATTAAACAATGTTTTGTTCATCGAAATAACTGTCGTGGACAAAGTTCTAATAAATTACCGAATTAATTACAGAACTTACAATAAAGATGCATCTATTTACGAAGATAAATGACAAACGAATGAAACGAATAAGCTATATCAGATATATAGAAGCTATAGAGTTGTTTCATCTCCATTGTTTAAACCCAAAGGGAAGGAAGCTCCCCAAGTCGAATAATCGTCGTATGTATCCTTCCTGTCGCACCATACCCTACCAGACGGGGGTCTCGTTGTAGAGACACCACCCCGATCCGAAACAAAATATATACATCAGTATGTGTTTTAATATTTGGAATAGGTAAATAAGTAGTTAAATCAAGCTCACATAGATAATATCATTGATATACATAGATATCGACAAAATTTCGCCGATATCGGTCGAAATCCAGGAAATTTTGTACCGAAACCCATGAATTTCAACCGAAATGGGTTGATATGTCAAAATATCACTGAAATCCCAGTCGAAATTCGGGAAATCGACATATATAGGAGTTTCGATACCCATGAACTCTAGAAACCGAAATTTCGGTGAAATTTCACCGAAATTTCCGAAATTTCAATCCATGAGTGGTAAAGAGTTCAAATTCCTGTATAAGGGAGACATGCCAAGTAATCTCGCACGTAGCTTGAGCCATTGCTATGTATTCTACTTATGCGCTTGATATTGAGACTATCATCTGTTTCTTGCTTCACCATGTAATAAGGTTCCTGCCAACAAACATGACCAAACCAATAGTGGATCGCTTGTCCTCGGAAGAACTAGTATAATCAATATACGTGTAGTTGGTGATATTAGTATGATCGTTCGTCCGGTAGAAGATGCCTTTTCTTGAGAGTCCTTTAGGTATCGAAGGATCAAAAGAACATCTTACCAATCAATGTAGGGAGCTTACGACATATGATATATCGTACATAGTAACAATGAGATATAGAAGTTTATCTGGTAAACTTCTATACATTGTGGTGTCTTCAAAAGCATGATTAGTAGAGGTGACATGTTTCTGTAATTCAGCTGGGATAGTTAATAGGTTGCATCCAAGTACGCCAGCTTATATATGGATATCGAAATTGTACTTCCTCTCTCACAAGTGTATTCCTCCTGCTGTGCATATCACCTTTATACCTAGGAAGTATCAAAGTTGATCATGATCCCTGGTGACAAATATCTTTTGGAGGAAGGTTGTGGTCTCAAGAATGACTGCGATGCCATCACCAGTGGTGATCATGTGTCATCAACATAAAGCAAGAATCACAATACTTGAGGGCTTCCATATAATGAGCATCGAATAATCAAATACTGTTCTATGGTGACCAAAAGAGATGATCTAAGAAGTAAGTCTGTCAAACTATGCTTGTGGATTACTTTAGGCCATAGATGGCCGTACCTAGTCGGCATACATACTCCTCAACGTACACCTAGCGGCTGGGTCACGCATACTTCATCCTTTAGGTCACCACAGAGGAAGTATTCTTCAGTCTTCACATCTAGCTAAGAGATATGCCAATTTTCATTAGTTGCAAATTATTATACGAATGGATCCCATCCTTGCCACAAGAGAGGTCTTAAAGTAGTCGACTCCGTAGGACTAAGTGAAGCATTTGATACACGTCTTGTTTGATGTGGTAATGGAGTTAACTGGAGAGTGTTTGGTTGTAAAGATCCATCTGTAGAAAGCATTAGTCATGCCATGTTGGATGTGGTAAAGGTCCCACATACTCCTAGAAGTAAGCACATCCATTTCCTCATCCATGGTATGTTACCGACTATGGTCCTAAAGGATATTGTGGTGATCACAAGGAACAATGATCGCTATAAGAGTTTCTGTAAAATTTCTGTCATAGTTGGATAGACTATATGTTGAAGTAAAGTGTGACAAGAGATGTAGTGTAAATTGCCTTTCGAACTTCCTCAATGTAGTGGGGAGTTTTGAGGGAGCATTCAGATTTGTAGTAGTGGGGCCATTTGAACAAGATGCGACATCCCGCAAGTGAGGAACATGCCAAGGGAACCAACTCAAATTGTATGCCCTTCCAATTTTAGACAATATGAGGTGCATAAAATTTTAAGAAAATATTGCTGAAAGACTAAGTGAAATAACTGGTCTATTTGAAGAAGGTGACATCGACAAAAATATGGTATGATGTCTGACAAGATCATAATACTTGTACCTCTTTTGGGTCTGAGAACACACAAGGAAGATACACTTGATGTCACGAGTGGATAATTTATCAGTAGTGTGGAAGTTATGAACAAAGACGGTGCAACCAAAAATCCATAAAGGTAGAGGGAATGGTTCCTCATCCTTGTACAATTGGGAGAAAGGAGTTATCCCATTGAGGGCTGAAGATGGTACTCGATTAATAAGGTATATGACCTGAGAACGACGTCACATGAATAGGTGGTACTCGATTAATAAGGTGTATGACGTGAGAATGACATCACATGAATAGGTTTAGGGACTTTCATGCGAGTAAAAGTGGCGCTAGGAATGTCAAGTTGTCAACAAGATAATGAAGTTTCCTTTCCAACAACTCATTTTGCTGTGAAGTGTAGGAACATGAACTCCGGTGAAGAGTATCTTGAGTAGCAAAGAAAATGATTAGGTCCTGTTGAATAAAGTCAAGAGCATTGTCAGTCCTGAAAGTCTTAACACAAGCAGAGAAAGAGTTTTTTATTTATTGAAAGAAGGGCATGCCAATTTTATTTATTTCTGATAGTTCCTTTATTAAATACACCCTAGAAGATTTGATATAATCATCAATGAATACATTAAAATACTTTTGATCTCACAGTTGAATGGGACATGGTCCATAAATGTCACAATGGAATAAAGAAAAAAGGTGAGAAACAATGAATCTCAATCATCTGAGAAAAGAAGTCCGATTATGTTTGCCAAACTAGCTGGATTCACACTCAAATGTCTTCAGCGACAACAATATGGGAAATATCTGAGAGAGAACTCTAGCAGAAGGATGAACACAACGTAAATGACATAGGAACATCAACAAAAATCTAGACAACACCAAAATGGAGTTTGCAGGGAGGGATATCAAGATAGTATAAGTCGTTCTTCTCATAGCCTCCACCAAAGATTTGTGTTGTATCGATATCATGAAAATAACAATAACACTCGTAAAAAATCACTCTACAGTTTAGTTCTACACATAATCTATGAATTAATATAAGCTCAAAGGAAAGTTAGGAGCATAGAAAACTCCAAGAAGCATGAATTTGGAGGAACTCCATTATTCCAATGGTAGTGATGGGTGAATGGGCACCATTGACAAAACGAGCCGGCTTTACAGTAGAAGATGGTTTTGAAGAAGTCAGGACTACATTCTCTGATCAAGTGAGTAGATGCATCAGAGTCAATAATTCATGCTGGTGCTGAGGCAGAAGTAGAGTTGGCTACAATACCCGCGATTGTTTCCAAATTCACAAATGGATGATTATCAGAGGTAGAAGATTTCTGTAGGAGGTTCACGAGTCTGGAGAAATTTGTAGTAGAAAGTAGTACAGTTTGTCTAATTGATTGTTGAGATAGAGTCATCTCGGTCATAATTGCATCATAATCTGATGATGATGCCAAATTGGGTGGTTGGTTTTGTGACAAAGAGTACGACAACGATCGTTGCCAGAGCTACGACCTCAGCCTCCTCGAGAGTTGTAGTGACCCCATTGTCCACAAGTCGTGAGAAAAAAACAGAGTTCTTAACAATCCACGGAGGATGTGTATGACCAATGGAGGTTTGGAGTTGCTCCAGTCAACCAAAGATGGCATTAATGGAGGGAAGAATATCAGACACGAGGAACGAATCATTTATAGTTTGATAACGAAGATGAAGACCGACAAGAAATTTGTAAACTTGCTACTCAAACCTCTCTGCAATATGTTTGGGAAAACATGCTAGTTGGATTATTGCAAGTTCTTATAGATTGGTGAGTTGCCGATAATATTGTTGGAGCATAAGTTGTATGCGCCCATTGAGTTGTAACAGGGTAAATGGATCCTGGAGGAGATCCATTTACCCCATCCAGTGTTTAGTCCCACATCGTCCAGTGGTGGGACTTGGAGGCTCTGGAGAGGCTATATAAAGAGCCCCAGACCTCCTGTACTCATTGAGAAAAAGCAATGCATAATATGCCCCGTTGAGGGCTTCTCCCGTGGTTTCATCCCGCTCCTCACGGAGTAGGGTTCCACGTAAATCCCGCTGTTGTTTTCTGTTATTTATCTTCATTCCATGTTACGCTTCCGCTTCCGATTTTCTAACATGGTATCAGAGCGGGTCGTTCTTGGTTGATCATCGAAGTATTTGAATTATTTTTTTTCGATCAATCAAGTTTGTGTTTTGATTTATTGTTAGATCAAGTCCTAGGGTTCTGTTATTGGAACCCTAATTTTCTGGAGTTCTGTTGCAATACCCTAGAGGCATCGTCATGTCGCTCAAGGTCGCATCTCCGTGAGGACAGTGCCTCGAAGATGATCATCATGTTCTTGTTCATCCAAGGGCCCTGGTCGAAGCCCTAGTCAAAACCCTCGTCATAGGAGGCGAGCCCTCCTGCGGTGCCATCGGACGCACCTGCAAGCCCATCGCAGGCAACCCTGTTCCTTGCGCTGCTCTTCCAGGCGGCAACAGGCCGCTCCAGCAGCACGTTCCTGATGCGCAAGCGGCGATCTGCCGCACGATGCTTCAAAGAAGAGGACTCCAGGCGGGGTCTCCTGCAGTCGCGAAGTTCACCCTCACAGTCCGTCCTTGAAGATCCAAGCTACCCACTACTCCAGGCGGGGTCTCCTGCAGTCGCGGCCTCCCATCGCCGCTTCCAGCGGCGCTCCCCTCGACCCCAGGCCTTGCACGGTCCCAGGCTCGCACAGGCGGTGCTCTCCGGTCATCTTGATCCCAAACGACGCGCCAGATCTCCCTCGCCTTCATCTCCTAACGGTTACATGCTCGTGGCGGCACCCGCTTCCCAGTCACGCGCAACCCCAGACGGCAAGCGCGACCCCCACGTGCTCCTCTTGGCGGCGGCAGCCGCGATATTCAGCAAACATCCCACCAGGCACGATGCTCCCACTCGCCTCTCCCTTCCGTGAATCTTCCGAGGCGGCGGCATCGAAGGATAATGAGAGGGGTTCCCATTAGGGGAACCCTAATCGGGGGCAACGTTATAAAAAAATAGTATATTGGTTATTTACTTGAGAGCCCAAATGTGGGTTGTGGTAAAAAAAAAGGAGAGGGAGGGAGAAAGTAAAAAAAAAGAGAGAGAGAGTCATGGTGACGAAAAAAAGGGGGGAGAGATTTAAAAAAAAAAGGGGGGGGAGAAACGAAAAGAGGAGCCCCGTTGGGTTGTTGATGGTTTTAGAGCCCTACGTAGGCTGATTGGTTTTCTTTGTAAAAGGAAAAAAAAAGAGGCACGTACACAATACAAAAGCCGTACGCATAAAAAAAAACGAATAAAAAAAACATGAAAAGCCGGAAAAAAAATGAAACGGCTTAAACAAAAAAAAAATTCAGACGGCTTACAAAAAAAAAGAGGCCGCAAGTTTTTGGATGTTCATGTTTTTACACCTATTCATCTTGTCTTCTCCCAACTTGGTCAATGTCATTTTTCCGACAAGTGTGGGAGAAAGGGGGAGTATATATGTAGAGTCACAGGTCTTGTATTCAGATGCCAGTCTTCAGACCAACAGATTCCCGACTCTACGGTTGTTCAGACTCGACGATCATTGTTCCGAGTCCAGTTTCAGACACGCACGAGTGTGCGGTCATTGTCAGATGAGCATAAGTTGCCATCATTGTCAGAGGTCCCCATCATTCTTCTAGTTGTCAGGCTAGAGTTTTCATGTGAGCCATAGGGACTCCAGAGCAGAGGACCTTTCCCTATGCCATTGAGGGCAAGGGTTTTCATGTGGTATCATAGGTACACCAGAGCAGTGCACCATTCTCTGAGCCAGATGGGAGAAACCCAGTTCTCCGACGAGGAGACTTCAGGCGCAAGTTCAGACTCGATGGTCAGGTCACGAGTCTTCAGTTGACTCACACTCCAGCCCGTTCGTCCTCCTCACCTGCACGGCATGAGAAGCAACGTCCTCGACTGCAGCATGTGCGCGTTGGGTTGATATTGTCCGTAGTGTCCTGTAGCGTTGAGTTGAGTTTCTGTCTGTTTGTCCAAGCTGAGCATTGCATGCTCCAGCTTGAGGGGGAGTGTTGGAGCATAAGTTGTATGCGCCCATTGAGTTGTAACAGGGTAAATGGATCCTGGAGGAGATCCATTTACCCCATCCAGTGTTTAGTCCCACATCGTCCAGTGGTGGGACTTGGAGGCTCTGGAGAGGCTATATAAAGAGCCCCAGACCTCCTGTACTCATTGAGAAAAAGCAATGCATAATATGCCCCGTTGAGGGCTTCTCCCGTGGTTTCATCCCGCTCCTCACGGAGTAGGGTTCCACGTAAATCCCGCTGTTGTTTTCTGTTATTTATCTTCATTCCATGTTACGCTTCCGCTTCCGATTTTCTAACAAATATTACACGAGAAATGATTCTCCCTGGGAAGCATACCAAATTTGGATGTAGATAACTGCAAGTCATAATTTGATAGTTTGTTATAAATATGTCTGTACCCATTCACGTAACATGTCCTTTGCATTGTCCTTGTATAGAAGATTGGCAACAATGTTGGAGTCGACCCTATTGTTCATTCATGTCATGTCATGATAATTGTTCTCAAGCCATGAATCATAGTCTATATGCGCTTCTTTGAGAGATTTCTTTGTCAAAATAGATATTTTCCTCTGACCTCGATGAATACCTTGAGGGCTTTAGACCATAGCACCTAGTTATCTGCACCCTTGAGTTTAATAGATGTACTATGAACCGTCATGGAAGATGTTGATATTAGGGGCTTGGTCTCTGTTGGTGGACTGGAATTGCATACATTAGAAGAATTCTTAGGGCTCTCTTATGTTAGAGAAAAGCCCTGGGTTAATTACATAAGAAGTACATCAAGAAACTGGAAATAAGAAATAAATATTATGCAATATAAATATCTCAACACCCCCCTCAAGCTGGAGCATATATGTCTATCATGCTCAGCTTGGAACAACACCTCTGAAACGGACCTCTAGCAAGAGCCTCGGTGAAAATATCCGCTGTCTGATCTCCGGTAGAAACATGGGAGATGGATATGAGACCATTCTCGATCGTGTCTCTGGTAAAATGGCAATCCACCTCTATGGGCCTGTTTGGTTGTAGGGTTGGGCAGGGTTGGGTTGGGTTGGGTGAATAGTAATCTGTGAGGAGGAAGTGCCCTTGTGAATAGTAACCAGGGTTGGGCCAACCCTGCCCAACCCTGCAACCAAACAGGCCCTATATGCTTGGTCCGTTCATGGAATGCAGGACTATTGGTAATAAACAGAGCTGCTTGATTGTCACATAAAGCTGCATAGGAAGAGGAACCTCAACAGCAAGATCAATCAAGACCGATCTAACCCACATCATCTCTGTGCTCCATGTGCCATGGCCATGTACTCAGATTCTGTTGTAGATCTAGCAACCACTGTCTGCTTCTTGCTTTTCCATGATACGAGAGAGCTCCCAACAAAAATGACAAAGCCAGAAGTAGACCTCTTGTCTCGAGGGCATCCTGCATAATCTGCATATGCACAAGTTGTCACCTCAAGAGACGTACCTCTGCTGAAGATAAGACTAGTACCAGGTGAAGTCTTCAAATATCTCAAAATCATATCGACTGCATCCATTTGAACCTTCCTGGGTTGCTCCTTAAACTGATTAACCTTGCTCACTGCGAAGGATATGTCTGGTCTGGTAATGGTAGCATATAGGAGCATCCCAACAAGGTCTCTATATCTCCAATTATCTACCTCCTCATCATACAATCTCATACTCGGATCCATTGGAGTAGTAGCAGGCTTGCACCTTGTCATACCTGTCTCTAGTAGAAGACCAGTAACAAACTTCTTCTGGGTCATCACAAGACCACACTGGTTCCGGGCGACATCTAATCCAAGGAAGTATCGAAGATTGCCAATGTCCTTAGTCACAAACTACTGACTAGGAACTCCTTGGCCTCTTGAATGACCTGCTCATCATCTCCCGTGATAATAATATCATTTACATAAATAAGAATTGCAACAATACCTCTTTGTGCTTTCTAAGCAAAAAGTGAGTGATCCGCAGTGGACCGTGCATACTCCTGTTGCTTTATCAACTCCGAGAGCTCCTGGTACCAAGCTCTCGTACTCTGCTTTAGGCCGTAAATCGCCTTACAGAGCCTACACACCTTCTGAGACTTCCCCTCACCAGCAAACCCTGGTGTCTGCTGCATATATACCTTCTTTTGTAAATCACCATATAGAAATGCGTTCTTCACATCAAGTTGGTAAAGAGCCCAGACTCGTGAAACAACAACTGATAGAAGAATGCGCAGAGTCGAATGTCTGGCCACTGGAAAGAAGGTATCCTGATAATCCACCCCATAAGTCTGGCTCAACCGACGTGCTACAAGCTTTGCCTTGTAGCGATCCATACCGCCTTCTGCCGTTGCTTCATCGTAAAAATCCATTTGCACCCCACAACAAAGGCACCTGGAGGAGCAGAACCACACTCCAGGTACCATGAGACTGCAAAGCGGCCATCTCCTCTTCCATAGCAAGTCGCCAACAACTATCCCGTGCAGCCTCATGATATGATCGAGGGATAGTAACATCAGAGAGTCCCATAACAAACCTCCTGTATTCCTGCAAAGATGATCCGATGAAACATACACAACTAGAGGGTAAGTGGCACAATTACGACGTGGCTTCCTCAAGGTAATTGGAACATCCAGGTCATCAACCTCTCTATTCTCTGGTATTAACTCCTCCTGTATAGTATCTTGTGGAATACTCAAATCTCCAGTGCCATCAGTAGAAACAATATGATCATTACATACCTGAGGCATGCTGGATGATGGGGAAGACGCATGGGCAATGGGGCAAGTAGAAGACATGCGAACGTAAAACTGTGGTAGGAACTGTGTTAGGGTAGACAGATGTGGATTTGGAGGTGGTGATGGAGGAGGTGGAGGTGGCGATGACTGAGACCCAACATGGGGTGTATAAGGTGGAGATAATGGAGGTAGATGAACATAAACATCCTTGCCAGAATTAGCATTAGACAACCTGTCACCTGTAGGGGAAAAATACATAATAGATTCAAAAAATGTGACGTCAGCACTAATATAATACTTTCTCCCTACATGATCAAAGCATCTATACCCTTTTTAGGTACGGGAATAACCAACAAATACACATTTAACAACTCTAAGAGAGAGCTTGTCACGACCAAGAGTAAAATTGTGGACAAATGCCACAGACCCAAACACCCTAGGAGTAAGGGAGAACAGGTCCTTCTCGGGAAACACAATCAAGAAAGGAACCTTTTCTTCAAAGATAGTTGGAAGGCGTGCAGTTCATCAAGTAGCAGACAGTAAGAACCGCATCCCCCAGCGAATAAGGAGCACGACTTTGAATCAAAAATATCCTCGTGACATCCAGAAGATGACGTTGTTTGCATTCAACAACACCATTCTGCTGTGAGGTATAGGCACAAGAAGTTTGATGAACAATACCAAGAGATATGAGAAAATCAGATAGTTGTAAAGTGGAAAACTCTAAACCGTTGTCAGTATGGATAAATTTCACATTAACATAAAAAATATTCTTAACTTCAATAAGGAATGATTTAATGACAGAACTTGCTTCAAACTTATGTTTTAACATGAACACCCAAGATAATCTAGAAAAATCATCCACAACAACCATATAGAACTGATATCCTTGATGATCAGGAACACCACTAGGACCCTAGATATCAAAATGAAACAAACTCAAACGACTGACTACTATGCCGGCTCTGACAACTCGGAAAGAAAGAACACTGGTGCTTCCCAAGCTAACATACCTCACACTCCAAGGTAGCATGAGCAGAGATCTGAGGGAGAATATGACATTGCTTCTGCAGAGGAAGATGACCAAGCGAAGATGCCACATGAAAGGAGAAACAGTTCCTGAAGGAAGGGTAGCAACACCAGCACACAGAGGTAGACCAAGCTTGTAAAGTCCTCTTTGCTCACGGCCACATCTAATCACCCTGCCCGTCATGTCCTGAAACACAAGAGAAGATGGATCAAATGTGACACGTCAATGTAAATCTTTTATAATTTGGCTAATAGACAAAAGATTCATCTGAAATGCTGGAGCATGTAGGATATTCTGAGGACGTATTGAGGGAATAAGAACAATCTCCCCCTATCCAACAATGGGTAGATGAACCTCATTAGCAATCACCACTGATCTACCGGGAGGGATAGACATGTACAAACTAATCTGTACTCGATCGCCACACATATGATGAGGTGCTCCAGAGTCCATGATCCAGTCAGTTAAATCTGAATTGCTACAACTAGTAAGAGCATAAGCAATATTCGACGAACTAGAGGAGGCTATGGCAGGAGCTACTATATCAGGAGAACCTGCACCTGAAGTGGTTTGAGTAGTCATCATCTCTCTCAGTCTAGAAAAAATATCATCAAAACATGCATCATGCATATGAGCAGAAGTAGGCTCAGCTTGCTCAGTAATACGGACAGACACAAGATCCCCATACTTCAGATAGCATGTCTCCTCAGAATGACCTGGACGGTGGCAATGTGAACATGGGCTACGCTGACGTCCTCCTCCTCGACCATGTTGGCTGTGCCTACGAAACTGTGAAGTACTCCTCTGCCACGAGAAGCTGCCATAGCCGAGGAATGTTAGGCAATAGTAATAGAGGAAGTAGTGATCCTGCTCAGCCTCTTGTAGACCTCTTCCATTGGAGGTATTGTCTCTCCAGTAAGAAGTTGAGTACGTGCTGTATCGTACTCAGAATCAAGAGATGGCAGAACAACTCCAGTCATAATGACATTCCTATATGCTTGCTGCTGCTCAGTGGCAATGCTGGTAGCAATAGACATGAAGCTATGCAGACGCTCAAACATGCCTCTAAGATACGAGAAGTGAGTATGAAGAGGTCGACCATTCTGTTTGGTCGAAAAAATATCATACTGCAATTGTATAATCTTGCTCTCATTCTTCGCCTGCCTATATGTGTCTGCTAAGATGTCCCATATAGCCTTTGCTGTAGGTTGGTTGACAATATCGTTGGCAATCTCTGTGGTGAGTGTCCCGGAGAGCCAAATTCGAGCATAGGCATCGTCTTGCTTCCAAGAAGCATCATCCCTGACCTTGCCTGCCGTCTCTGAGTCCGTCAGAATGTGCTCCTTGCTATGGCACTGCGTGGACCACAACTCGTAGTTGATCCCATCCATCTTCACAGTGGGAGCCGACCCCTTGAAGACACCGGACGATGAAAAAACGTCACCCTTGTTCTCTGACATGGTAAGAAGAACGTCGAAACCTGGAACAAAACCGAGGAGTAGACTATTCTAAGTGAGTCTACGCAATCATATGGAGGATTGATTGTACATGTAGACTCATACAACCAACATCATCAATTTTGGTGTAGTCTAGAGTTGGAAAACGTAGTTTATAGGTTGAAGATCACGAAAACCGAACAAAATCAGATCGTCGAACTTGCAGACGGGCAAAAGAGGCGCGAATCGATAGGGGGAGAAGCCGAAGCTATGCCCTCAACAGCCGCTGGGCGACAGCCTGACATCATCAGCTGCTGGGCAGCGGAACTCTAGCGTCGCGGGAGGCGCTGGGCGACGGCAGGCCAGCACCGCAGGAGGTGCGGGATGCCCTGGGCGGCAGGAGCACCGTGGGAGGTGCAGGGGGTGGGGAGGGGCGTGTAGGGTTTAGGGTTTGTGGGATATGGGAACCCCGACCTAGGATCGTTGCTCCGATACCATGTTGGAGGAATGGAATTGCATACATTAGAAGAGACCCTAGGGCTCTCTTTTATAGGAGAGAAGCTCTGGGTTAATTACATGAGAAGTACATCAAGAAACTAGAAATAAGAAATGAATAGTATGAGATATAAATATCTCAATAGTCTTGACATGATTCGTGACCGTCGCGGTTTGCGGGGAGAACGAATGAAGTTCAGAATCATTTTATGCACGCATATGGAGAAGTGATGAGGATCCCTCTAAGGACGGTGCACTAAGGCAACAAAATATCGTAGGAGGATGCGTTAGGACAACAACCCACCGAGTAAGGATTGTGGCACAACTTAGGAGTATGCACATGGGGGATGCGGTGTCGACTGGGGCTTGCACAAAGGGATTTTGTGGTGTTTGTTAGGTATCCACGTGCAGAGAGGTGGCTCACGTGGCAGGACTGTTGTACAACTAGGGAAACTACATGCGGGAGGGCCATGATGTTGGGAGGAGCTTCATGCGTTGGGAGGCCCCATATAGTACCGGGATGAGGCTTGCTGCACGTGAGGGTTGCGGGACTAGGAGGAGGCCCGCACCCAGTGGGGGGGGGGGGAAATGGTGGTGGTACGTCGAGGTTGTGGACTGTTGGTGGCAGCGAGGAATTTGGTATGAACTCTGGTTTAGAACCGTTGCTCTTATACCAGGTGGAGAAAACATGAAAAATGCAATAGAATACTTTTATTCATGTTGTAGAGTTTCTTATAAACCCTAGAGCCCAATAGGTAGCAATTACAAACTAGTTCCCAACACCTTACAAATAGAAAAAGAAAACATAGAAATAAATAAAAATTGAGAATTATGTTATTTGCTGTTGAGGGCAAAAGAATTCATATCATTCTGAGAGGTCCTAGGATTCTCTTATATATGAGAGGAACTTATTGGGCAAATTACAAGAAGATGAAAAATAAAATAGAAATAAGAAAACAATAATAAATATAACTAATATCTCAACACTCCCCTCATGTTGGAGCGTAGATATCGATCAAACTTAGCTTGGAACATCTTTGATAAGGTCCTTTGGCTAGGACCTTTGTAAGTACATCTGTTGTCTTGTCTCCAGAGCTGACATGCGTAGTGGTGATAAGACCTTTTGTATCATGTCATGAGTGTAGTGACAGTCCACCTCTATGTGCTTCTTCCTCTCATGAAAGACTGGGTTGTTGGCAATGAAAAGAGCAGCCTGATTATCACATTGGAGGTGCATGGGAAGAGGCTCTTCTATAGTCAGGTCAGTGAGTACAAATCTGACCCACATCATCTCTGTGCTGGCCTGTGCCATGGCCCTGTATTCCGACTCAGCACTTGATCTGGCAACCACTGCTTGCTTACTCTTCCATAAAACAAGAGAATTCCCTATGAACACAGCAAAGCCTGATGCTGACTTTCTATCCTTTGGACACCTAGCATAATCTGCATCTGCACATGCTGTAACTGAGAGAGATGTGCCTCTGCTGAAAAGAAGTCCCGTACCAGGTGAATTCTTCAATCATATAGACTGCATCCATATGTGCCTATCTGGGCTGCTCCATAAACTGGCTCACTTTGTTTACGGCAAAAGATATGTCGGGCCTGGTAATAGTCACATATAGTAGTCTGCCAACAAGCTCTCTGTATCTCCTCTTGTCGACCTCCTCAATATCGTCATCATAGAGCTTCATGCTCGGGTCAATAGGAGTAGTGGCATGTCTGCAATCTGCCATACCTGTCTCTGAAAGAAGATCTGTAACGTACTTCCTCTGGGTCATCACAAGATCTCGCTAGTTTCTGGCAAACTCCAATCCAAGGAAGTAACGTAAATGTCCAAGATCCTTGATCATAAACTGCTGACCTAGGAAGTCCTTGGCACCCTGAATGCCTTGCTCGTCATCCCCCTGTAACAATAATGTCATCAACGTAGACAAGAATGACAATAATACCTCTCTGGGTCCTCTGCACAAACAAGGAGTGTCGGCAATTGATCTCACAAACCCTTGCTGCTCTATGAAGTTCGAGAGCTTCTGAAACCATGCTCTTGGACTCTGCTTAAGGCCATAGATAGCCTTGTGTAGCCTGCAAACCTTTTGACACTCTCCCTCAGCAACAAACCCATGTGGTTGCTGCATGTAGACCTCCTCCTGTAGATCACCATAGAGGAAGGCATTCTTCACATCAAGCTGATAAAGGGGCCAATCTCGTGTCGCCACAACAGAAAGTAGAATACACAGAGTAGAATGTCTAGCAACTGGAGAGAAAGTATCCTGATAGTCCACCCTATATGTGTGGGTGAACCCACGTGCACAAGTCTCGCCTTATGGCGTTCCACGTTGCCATCTGCACGATGTTTCGCAGTGAACACCCATTTGCATCCCACAACAGATGCATCGACTGGAGCAGAAACAAGACTTCACGTACCACGTAACTGTAGGCAACCATCTCCTCCTCCATGGCTAATCTCCACTGACTGTCCTATAGAGCCTCATGATATGTCCGTGGTATCTCCACTGCTGATAGTGCCAATGTAAATCTCTTGATATCCTCTGATAGCCTGCTCAAGGAAACCTGGACTGCAAGAGGATAAGTAGCACACTTAGATCTCAGCTTACATAGAGCAATCTGCACATCAAGACCATCTGCCAAGTCTGTAACCTGTGAGTTCCCCTCTTGAGTGGGCACCTGCTCATCCTGTATAGAATCATGCTGCACAAACAACTCAGTAGTACCATCAATAGAAACAATGTGCTCATTACATACCTGAGGCGTGTTAGATGACGGGAAGGACATGTGAGCAGGGGGAACCGAGCGAGGCTTGCGAGTATAAACACGTGGCAAAAATTGAGTCACAGGAGCAGGTGTAAAGGCACAAATGGGTGTAGGTGGTGGATGCGGCTGAGGAGGTCGTGGTAGAACGGGAGTAGAGGGAGGCAAAGGAATGACAGTGGGAGGTGGAGGCATGTAGATCTTATCTTCTGTGTTAGACGGGGCTAGTCTATCACCTGTTGGAGAAAAATACGTAACAGACTCAAATAAAGTAACGTCAACACTGACAAAGTACTTCCGCCTTAGCGGATCAAAGCAACGGTACCCCTTCTGGGTACGAGAGTAGCCAACAAACACACACTTGATAGTTCTAGGAGAGAGCTTGTCACAACATGAAGAGACATCGTGAACAAAAGCAACAGATCCAAACACACGAGGTGTAAGGGAGAAAATATCCTTTTACGGAAACGCAATCGAGAAAGGAATCTTCTCTTCCAACACAGAAGAGGGCATGCGGTTCACCAAATAGCATGCCGTAAGGACAACATCACCCCAGTAAGAGTGAGGAGCACGACTCTGTATCATTAAGGTTCATGTCACATCAAGTCAGTGACGAAATTTGCTCTCGGCAACATCGTTCTGTTGAGAAGTATATGCACATGAGGTCTGAATGTGCAAAATTCTAAGGCATTATCAATGCGATGATATTTGACATTAGCAGAAAAAATATTTCTTACTTCATTAATAAAATATTTGATCACAAAACCAGCCTCAGACTTATTCTTCAAAAGAAAGATCCAGGAAAGTCTAGAAAATCATTAACAACAACAAGATAAAAATGATGTCCCTGATGATTAGGAACACGACTCGAACCCCAGACAATTGGGAACTGCTCTGACTCTGACGGGATGGAAAGTAGGAACAATGATGCTTCCCAAGCTGACGTGCCTCACACTGAAAGGAGGATCTCGTGGTAATCTAAGGGAGAACATGGCATAGCTTCAGTAGAGGAAAGTGACCAAAACAAAGGTGCCACAGATACGGAGAGACTGGTCCAGTAGGTATAGTCGAAACGCCAACGTGAAGATGTTGGACCAGTATGTAGAGTATCCGCTGCTCACGGCCACATCCAATTACCCTGCTTGTGAGGATGGATCAAAGATGGCGTAACAATGTAGATCCTTAGTAACCCGACTAATGGAAAGTAAATTCATCTGAAAGCCAGGAGCATATAAAACATTCTGAAGACACATAGATGGCGTCAGATGCACCCCCCGTCTTGTAATTGGCAAGTGGTCTCCATTGGCAATGACAACCCATCTACAAGTTGTTATGGTCCTGTAGGACCTCAACTGTGCTCTGTCTCCACAAAGATGATGAAAAGTAGCATAGTCCATAATCCACTCTGTCATATCCGCACCATTACTACCAGTGAATGCATAAGCGATAACTGAGGAGCTCGAAGAGACTTTGGATGTGGTTGATGTTTATGTAGTGGAGGTTCCTGTAACATGAGTCATAATCTCTTGAATGCGAGAGACGATATCCCGCATGTCCCTGTCGCGACAAAAACTGCAAGGGCCACGAATACGTCCACTGCCTCTGCCACGAGGAGTGCGCCTTCTAGAATGGGTCGTCACTCCTCGTCCACAAGAAACGGCCATAGCTGACGAGGGCTGAGGAGTGACCATAGGAGGTATGATAATCCAGCTGAGTCGGCTATAGGCCTCCTCTATGGGAGGTATGGTAGCTCCAGTGAGACGTTGAGTACGTGCTGCATCATACTCTGTATCAAGACCGACCATGACAACTCTGACCATCGTGAAGTTCCTATATGCCTTCTGATGCTCAAGAGATGCCGTAATAGACATATAGCTATGTAGCTTCTCAAACTTGCCACGGAGTGAACTGTAGTACACGTGCAGAGGATGACCATTCTGCTTGGCCTTCTAGATGTCAAACTATAATCGGAGAATCTTGACCTCATTTTTCGCTTTAGCATAGGTGGAATCCAAAGTGTCCCACATCGCCTTGGCGGTGGGCTGCTTTAGAATATCATTGGCTATCTCTGTGGTTAGTGTCCCGCATAGCCAAACACGCACATACGCTTCATCTTGCTTCGAAGAAGCATTCACCCCAGTTTTATCCGTTGGCTCTGGATCTGTCAGGATGTGCTCATTGTTGTTGCACTGCATTAGGGTGAGAAACTGCATGGACCACAACTCATAGTTGGTCCCATCCATCTTAGCAATGGGAGTCGGGCCCTTGAAGGCTCCAGACGAGAAAATATCATCCTTGTTCTTTGACATGATGATATAATGGCCAAATAACGAAACTCAACTGGGGAGTAGACCGATATAAACGAGTCTACACGATCATATGGAGGATTGGTTGTACATATAGACTCATACCAAGGTTTTAATTCTCGATTTCGATTTCGTTTCGAGATGGTGAAAAAACGAAACATTTTTTAAATTTCATCGAATTTTGATGAAATTTTGTCAATTTCAGCCAAAATCGGCCTAGATTTGTGAAGGGTATATATCGAGATTTCGACTTCGGTTTCAGTAGTGTCGAAACTGAAATTTAAAACACTGACTCATACAACCAACCTGAGGAAGAGATTAGAGAATGAGAGGAAGAAGGGGAGAACACACCTGAACATGAGTTTTTCGAGTAAATAAGTGCAAAGATATATAGGGAGAGGGGAACAAGAAAAGATGGAGAACCTCCAAATTTGACATTATTCAAATTTGAATTTCAATCAATCCATTGAGGTTTTCGGGTAAAGAAGTGCAAATATACGTAGGGAGAGAGGAACAAAGAAAAGATGAGAACCTCCAAATTTGGTTTTATTCAAAATTGAATTTCAATCAATCCATATGCCTCTTCATTGAGAGAAAGGATGCGCTTACACTACAAAAATAAAATGAATTGAAAACATAAGAACCCCTAACTTGACTCCTAATTAGTTATGTATTTAATTATATAAATTATCTATAATATCTTTGGTAATCTCGTTCTCAATTTATTTAAAACAATTTATTTAAAACAAATAGAATCTACGACATTCCTAAATCAAATGAAAAAGGAAATCACCAAATCCTAATTCAACCATAATCCCCAATTTGGGCTTGTTGGAAAACTAACTTCCTGATGAATTGCTTGATTGTCGGACACATCACAAGACAACTTGACCTTGAAGCAATTGAACCCATGCTGGAAGAACGACTATGGTGCATGTGACAAGATCATTGGTTTAGTGGTGCTCTCGAGGTTGTCTTCGATTTGCTTTGGGTCGCCATGGAGAAGCTGGTGAGGCGCTTGCAACACTTGAATTATGGAGTTCACTGTATCAATTAATTGTGTGGAACGAAAAATCACAACAATATCTAATTATGGGGTTTAGGTAATGAAGATAAAAATATATCTACAACATATTTGATCGGGGGATCACCACAATGGAGAAGTAGCACTCCCTCGCATTGAAGAAGCAGCGCCACCGCCTAAAGGGATCCAACAACACAATGGTGGAGGTGCTACACGGTGTCAAAGCAGTTGGCACATGAACGGGACGTAAAGTAACAAAGCAGTTCATAGAAGCGGTAAACGACTGCATCGTGGTACTACCGAGGCAATGAGATGAGATGGAGTCCTCCATGGAACCCTAAGAAAACATCATGGATGCAAAAAACGGCTTAAACGGCCGTTTAAACGGCCGTTTAAACGCATGCGGCCTCTGGCCGAACCGAGTAACAAAAAACGGCTCATATGCGGTCGGGCCGTTTAAGCGGCGTTAAACGATCGCTTAAAAGGCCGATTAGTCGGCCGTTTAAAGCATTTACGAAAAAATAAAAAAAAGGACATTCGGTCTTAACCTAATCCTGAAACCCCCACGCCATCCCCCATTCCCAAACCCGTGACGCAAAACCTAACCTCCACATTCCCAAACCTCTCGCCGCCAACCTTCGCCTCCATAACCCTCACGCCAACCCTCCGCCTCCATAGCCTCTCGCACAGCCCTCCGCCGCCTCTTGCTGCCAGCACGTACGACCTTGGAGCCCCGCCGCCTCTTCAGAGCAGCGCGCGGACAACCTCGCCGCCTCTTCAGAGCAGCACGCCGGCACCTCTTGCCGCACACACGACACCTTGGAGCCCCGGTACGCGTCCCGCACAGACAACCCTTTGAAGCCCCTTGCGCGCATCGCGCACAGACAACCTTGTTTTGAACTCCCCGCTGCCTTGGAGCCCCTTGCGCGCATCACGCACAGACAGCCCTGTTTGCTGCTGCCTGCTGTTGGAGTCCCCCGTTTGCCGCTGTCAGGTTAAGATAACATTACTACTCATTTTTATATCTATGTCAGCTTGTATAATATGTTAAGATCAATTGCTTTGGATATAACTGCATGTTATTAGTGATTTCTTATAATATGTTAAGATCATTTGCTTTGTATATCTATGTCTTCATTATTATATTGTTATTCATACTGATATGTAATATATAACATTGGTGAATATATCAATGTCTTCATTATTATAATGTTATTCATTATTATAACTTTGGATTCTACTTGTTTATGTTGTCTATTTTCACATTTGGCTATGGATTCTACTTGTTTATATTGTCTATTTTTACATTTGGCTATGGATTTTACTTATTTATGCTATTTTTTTAACATTTGGATGACAAAATCCTTGAAGTTGACAATATTTTGTCAATATTGTGAATATGTGATTACTATTTTTATAATTTATTTATACTTTTCTTATTAATTATATATATGTAATAATTTTTTATTAATTAAATATGCCAAACCGCATAACCTGTTTAATTTCCGTTTAAACTCCCACGTACCGTTTAATCAGTAATCAGTGACCCTACCGACTGAATACCGCATACCGCTTTTTGCAACCTTGGAAAACATGATAACCAATCAAAGGTACAACAAGACTCCAAGCACAAACACATGGAAGGCGCGGTAAAGGTTCACAAATGCATGACATCTCCTATCGAGAAAATTTTAAAGAATGTTGATAAACTGAAACATGGAGTGCAAGCTATTCTTATGAGGATTAGGTTGCTTGTACCATCCTATATAAAGGACCTAGTATGAATAGGAATTCAATGAGAACACACTGTTAGGGATTTGATGGAAATGCACCGCTACGTGAGTTCTGTATAACCCTCTAATCTTGTGATGTGCATTCTCACATGGTCTTCGAGAGAAATCGATGAAAAAAATCACAACAAGATCTTCTGGAATAAAATATAACATGACACAACAAACAAATCTCGAAATTAAATAATAAAGCCAAGAATGACTTGCTCTAATATCATGTAGAAATATAATATAATACATGAGATTAAAAATAATAACAAAACATGAATTACATCATTCAAGATTGAACACAATGACCACTCTCCACGGGAGAAGATCCTTTGGGTTAAGATTTTGCTATCATCTTTTTGAAGAAACAATAGATGCTACATAAACCTATTTATATGCTCCATACACCTCTCCTCCTTTCACGTTTTCAATATGGGAATTTATATAAATCCCACACAAAAAGCCTAATTTCTCAAGTCTCTCAACAATGTGCAATATGTGCACATGCTAAACATATAAATATCATCCTCAATAGGATGGGAAAGACATCTCATAGTGGCTAAGACACTGGCGAACATAGTTAAGGGGATTCTGGACTCGGTGGTGCTTCATGGCTAGTCAGCTTTCATTCCAGGGAGACATATAGCAGATGGCTTAGTGATGGCCTCGGAGATCTGCCTTGACTGGAAGCGGTCGTAGATGAGAGGGGCCTTATGGAAGATAAAATACACAAAGGCTTATGACTGCGTCGACTGGAGGTGTCTGTGGGTGTTTTTGCAGAGGAGAGGCTTCCCCGATCCTTGGGTGGACTGGATGAAGAGATGCGTCACTGCCTCCTCCTACTCTATCCTGGTGAACGGTAAACCCGAGGGGGGTTTCTTCCAACCGCACGGGGCGTGAGACAGGGGTGTCCGCTGGCTCCTATGTTGTTCGTTCTTGTAGATGATGCTTTGGGAGTACTCTTCAGCAGGCAATTGAGGCTGGATGGTGTGGAGGGTTCCATAAGGAGGACATCTCAGTCCCCCTCTTATAGTATGCAGATGATACGATTCTTTTCCTGGGCGACACAGAGGTTCAGAATGCTAATGCGGTCCAGTTGGTTGAGATTTTTGGTAATCTTTCTGGCCTTGAGATCAACAAACGCAAGTCAGTGATCATTACTTTTGGGATGAATGAAGCAGAGCGTGCCAATATAGCAGGGATGACCGATTGCCCACTGGGGGCCTTCATATCCCCTATTTGGGGATGCCATTAGTAGCTGGGAAACTGAAGAAAGCAGATTGAGATGAGGTGGTGTAGAGGATGGAGCAAAGGTTGGCAGCGTAGAAGGCAATCACCCTGTCCGGCGGAGGAACGTTGATTCTGTTGAAACACATGCTCTCGACTATACTTATTTTCTTTTACTCTACTAGACTGATGCCGGTAGGGGTTAGAAAGAAGATAGAGACTGTGATGAGGAGATTCTTCTGGTCGGATGGGAAACAACAGGGGCCCGGGATGCACCTGGTCAGTTGGGATGAGATTACGAGGGGGCGCAATGACTGTGGACTTGGGGTTCACGATGGCAGAGTAGAAGGCAATCATCCTGTCCTGCGGAGGAAAGTTGATTTTGTTGAAACACGTGCTCTCAACTGTACTTATTTTCTTTTACTCTACTAGACTGATGCCGGTAGGGGTTAGAAGGAAGATAGAGACTGTGATGAGGAGATTCTTCTGGTCGGATGGGAAACAACAGGGGCCCAGGATGCACTTGGTCAGTTGGGATGAGATTACGAGGGGGCGCAACGACTGTGGACTTGGAGTTCACGATGTGGAGTGCTTGAACAAGGCGCTCATCGCCAAATGGGTGACTCAAATATGGGGTCCTCCAATCTCGCTGGACGATAGACTCGTAAGGAAGATTTATGGGGTTAAGGGTCGTAAGGAAGATTTATGGGGTTAAGGGCGATCTTGTGACTTGGAAGAATTTGTTCTGAGTTGCTGCTATGGGTCAGTATCCGTGAGGTATTGCCGTTGTTAGCACCTAAACTACGGCCTAATGTGGGTGATGGCCTCCTTTTTAGATTCTGGCGTGATGATTGGATTGGGGAGGGCATGTTGGAGGGCAGATTTCCACATCTGCTTACTTTGGCAGCGTCGAAGGAGTGTATACTTTCGTGGATGGTGGATGCTGGAACGGGTGTCGCCATAGTTTCTGGCGAACCTCCCAGATCAACTCTTGGAGGATTATCTCAGGTTGCATGCTGAACTCCCCCCCACATGGGGATTTCTCGCTGGTCAGCGATCACTTTGAATGGATAAGCGCGAAATTCTCAGTGAAGAACGCTTACAAGGAGTTGTGATGGAGGGCAGAGGAGCAGGATGCGGAACTATGCTAGGACATGAAAGTCGTTTGGGCGTCGAAGATCCCGTGCAGAGTCAAAATATTCCTATAGTACTTGAGAATGGGCCGCTTATGTGATAAAGCAAGGTGGGTGAGGTTGTTAGTGCTGGAAGATACACCGTGTGACAGGTGTGAGTGGATGGAGGAAGACTCAGAACACTTGTTCTTCAAGTGCTCGACGTTTGAACGGGTCTGGAGGGAGGTAGGGATACCTTGGGTCGTGAGCGAGGGGGCAACTGAGTTCTGGAGAACAATACAGACGATCGGTGCCAACTCTACTGATGATTGCTCGAAGCCGTTTGCTGTTCTATGGGTCATTTGGGCAAAGACGAAACGATTTGATATTTAATAACTAGAGGTTTTATTACGAGAATGTAGCTTCTCACTGTAATGCGCTTTATAATTTCTGGATCTCACGGTAATGTATTCTAAACGCTTTTTATTGAAATTTAGTCGCCACAAAGGGGGATCACCCTATTTACAAGAAAAAAATCGGATGGGAAAGACCTTAGTTGTTTGGAAGGTGAATCGATGATTTGATGCTTTTTCTCTTGCTCCTTAGGTTGTTGGAGAAAATAGAGCTTCAAGCGTTGATTCCTTCACGAGTGGTTGTCGTACAAGAAAGGGAGTACATCTGGTTGCATGCGATGATGGTTATCATCCTGTTGGTCATGTGGACCTAGACGTGGTTCATTTCAGATCCTCTAATGGTACATCATTGATTAAATGGATTCTCAAGGTTGTTTATGTCTTTGGTATGCTCTTGGTTTGTATGGAATATAGATGCCCTACTTCAGGCGGGGATTATGCTCAATTCTTCCAGGGATTTCATGCTATTATCACCTAGACTCGAGGACTATCCCTGCTTTAGCACCTAGATGCATGTTTGGACATGTGATGGGTTGTTGGACACTTTCATGATCTGTATGCTGTGAATTATATTGAGGTTGGGCTCAATTTCAATGTGCTTGATGCTTTGATTTGGATTTTGGGATCCTTCTCCATCAAGGAAGAGATCTGGAGTATGGCATCATTTATCGTTGAAGCTTCCTCACACCTTGAAGCGAAGGTTTAAAGAAACAACTTGAGATCTTGCGGAGAATTGAGGTTCGATCAATGAAGAGATCTGGAGTATGGTGTCATAAGCCATTGAAACTTTCTCGCACCTCGAGATCAAGTTTCAATGAAACAACTCAAGATTTCTTAGAGGGTTGAAGCATCAATCTTTAACCGGTGATTGAGACATTACCAGAAATGCACAGTTCTGTACAACCACTGTAAATGACTGAAAGGCTCTTGACCTGTTATGAAAAGGTGCACATAAGAATAGATGTCCAATATCCTCCTGAGGATCATAGAGGCCCTATTGAGGGCCATTTTCTATGTGGCCAACATCTCCAACACTGCTTCTTAACTGCCCTGGCTCTCTTGAGTCACCACAAGAAGAATTTTGTCCTTACGGATGCACTGTCCTCAAATCTCCACAGTCCTTTGTGCGAGCAGGATTGGCCACTAGATCTCCATCTGTAAATGAATTGTTCTTGACGGAGAAGGAGCCTATATTTCTTCTCCAGAGTCGTCCACCTTGAATATCCTTACAACAACAACGACAGCAACAAAGCCTTCTCCCACAATTTAGTAGGGACCTTGAATATCTTTAATTGGGCAAAATCAATAAAGAACCAGCAAAACTCCATCAACCAGCCTCGAAGAGATTTTTTTTGGATTTCCTGATGTCTTTCAAGTGTGCCATTCTATCAAGTACCGTCACTCTCATCCTTCTCTCAAAGACTACACAAATGTGGAAATGTACATTTCGAGGATCTTCACAGTATCAATCATCTGTCAAGAATTCGAACCTCGTATGGTTTTCCAATCTTGGATGGAAAGTTGCGTACTCTCCTTGAATAGGAAGCACTCGTAAGTGTACATGATCCATCCAAATAAGGCTAATGCCTCAAGAATAAAGCAATAATCTGCAGCATAAACTTTGCTAGTGCCTCTTAAAAGGATATCAGCAGAAATGTTTCTGAGCTTATTGACATTACCTCCTCCAATGTCACCTAGTTAAAACATATTGCATCACAGCAGCTGCAAGTTCCCTTCCATAAGAACCTACATTGGAGAAGTTAATATTGGCTTTCACTTTTTTTGGCAATTGAAAGACAGAAAGGGGTACACAGTATATCTGAGATGGAGTTTGTGCTAAATCCTAGTGCTGATGGCTTCTCGGCGGCCATGTGGAAAAAGCTGGTGCAGCGGCACCCGTGTTCAGCCACATTGATCGAGTCATTACCATATCTCAACCTTCTCTTGAAGTTCTCACTCCTTGCTAACTTGCCCATTCTTCCTTTATTGTTCCCCATCACTGAACTATATTGAGTGTCTTCTTTTGTGCCTTGATTTTGGTCTGATGAGTTCAAATTATTCATTCAAGAAGAAAATGGTATTCCAATATTAGTAGAGCCAGAAAACATGGTGTACCAATAAATTGCTGGCATTCCATAAGGTGGCTGAGTTGAAATGAAGGATGTGGAATCAAAGAAACAAGAATAAACATAATTTACGTGGAATCCTAGTCCGTGAGGAGTGGAATGAAAACAAAGGAAAAAGCTCCAAATGCCAGGTTTTCTATTATGTTGTTCTCAATGAGTACAAGGGGGTGTGGCTATATATATAGCCTCACCATCTCAACCACGTCCCACAGTTTATTCATATGTGACTAAACAACTCCCTCTCAATTTGCCCAATCACACGATTCTCTCAATAATGTCTAAACATCAAAATATGAAGGGAGATGTATTCTCGATTCATATTTATTTAGAAATTGAGGAAACAAAACAATTAAGTTTGGTCGATGAAATATACTCAAGAAAAACTGGTTGCGGGCATGGTTAGGTTAGACAAACAAATTTATGTGTGGTGAACTTTCCATGGAAGCTGCCTTAGGTTAGACTAACAAATTTATGTGAGGTGAACTTTCCATGGAAGCTGCCTTCAACTTTTTCGGTTAGGTGACATTTATTGGTCTATCTTTTCTGATATCTCCTTTATTTTCATTTTGAAATCACTGTAGGACGTTAACATTAATGAGAAGGTTGATGTAATAATTTCCGAATGGATGGGCTACATGCTTCTATATGAGGTGCATTTTCCAGTTTCTCTTTATCTGGGCAATCCACAAGTTCTTTCTTGATGCATTCTGCTTTATAACTCTGCAGAGCATGCTAGGTAGTGTAATTGTTGCTAGGGACCGCTGGCTTAAACCAGGTGGGCTTATCCTTCCTTCACATGCGACGGTAATTTTCTTTCCCTAATATGATTCAATTGTTTCTTATTGTTTAGGAACTGCCATTCATTTTGAGAAGTCGTTTCACTGGGTGGTATTGTCATATTTATTGGCTTTCAGTAGTGTGATCATTCACCATTCAAATTGTAATGGCAATATTGGTTTTACGACTGTACTTTTGATGAACACTGCTATCACAACGTCTTGGAAGGGAAGTAAAAAGAACTTTTTTGTCATAAAAATCCCAGAAAATGTAAGGTTAGTTCTACATCTGAAAGAAAACCCTGGCATCATCAAAATCCATCTAAATGCCTAACCTTTTGTGTATTAATCAACTTTCTCTGGGGCCATATAACACCATTTTAGTAGTGCCACACCATGGTGCATGCTAAGGATGTGTTTCTGGAGGGTCACTGTATTTTCTTCTTTCAACAATTGCTACCTTCTATCACAAACATAATAACGATCACATATTCTTTGATGTCTTCCAACGTGGGAGGACCAGTTCTAAGTAATCCTGAAACAACTGTGATTTTTGGAAATGGAAAACTTAAGGATGGCTACTAAAGAATCATTCTTCCCACTTTATTAGTACATTCAAGGGCCTTCTGGCTGGCGAGGACGGGTTTGATTTTCAAGGATGTGAGATTTTATCTTGAGAATGTAATTGAGCAAGTCAAAGCTTTGTGTGATACGTGGTGCTAGTAAATTCTGCTTATAATTCTTAATGAATATACGAAGTTGGGACGAGCCTTTTATGGAGGTTCATCCTATTAGTTCCAAAAAAAACATTTAATATCAGAGAGCATAACCAGACGTCATTTCTCCATGTCTCAATGTGACGTTCCAAGTTCTTAAATTGATACAAACATGGCCTCAAATTTCAGCGAAATTCGGTCGAATTTCCGTCGAATATCGATATCCAGTCGAAATCAAAATTCGACCGAAACGCCCGAAATTACGAAATATGGGGGTCCTAGTACAAAAAATGACCGAAATGACCGAAATTTCGGTCGAAATTCAACCGAAATTCCACCGAAATTCTGTTTCGGTCGGTACCGAAATGGTGACCGAAACCGACATTTAGGGCCTTGGATACAAATGGTCGTCTATTGCCTATTGTCTGCACTTAAATTGATCTAGTGTGTATATGCTGAACCTTCCATGTAATCTAAGCAAAAGAAACTCCAAAAAATAGGTGATTTAGCGCTCACCACATTGATACGTGCTTCCACTGCTTAATATTCTCGACTTGTACACATTTGTGGCCAAGTTTAATTTGTTTGTTGAATTGCAACATTTCAACACAATCTTCTGGGACTCTGCTCAAATGAAAAACATATATTATTTTGGGATTTTTGATCATATGCACATGTTAGTTATTCATATTATCTTGGAATTTTTACTGGTGTGATAGTGCAGAACATTGCAACTACACTTCAACAGCCTACCTATTTTATATTTACACTTCATCTCATATTAAATGTTTGTATATACAAGTTTTTCCTATTAAAAATTGCTAGTCAGGCTTTATGATTTAGTATGAAATGTAATAGAAATATTTATAAAATAATCATGGAATATATACTTAATATTCTGATCCCCCTTTCCACCTCTAGCCTCCCAACCCTCCGTGTCATGGTGGCGGTGTCTGCAATGTTACTGTCATTCAGGCTAGGATACTGACTTTGTTCACAGTTTATTACTTTTCAGTTCGCTGTTGAACATAAGACCGATGGATTTTAGCAGTGGCGAATGTGTTAAATTTACAGTTCTTTAGGTTTTCAAGTGTATGTATAAAGTAGACGGTGGTTAAGTGTATTTGCATTGATCTGGAAGGGTACAACTGGTGAAATTCCTATTGTTTTTCAACCTAGCATTAAATGATAATAATGCTGCATAACAGTTCTTTTTTCAGTAGTAATTATTGAGGATGTCATCTTCAGACCAAAGCATATTTATGACTCAAATTGCATCTATTTGGAGGCCAGAAATTCATGTAGTCAAACTCATTTAAGCAGAAAAGAGGCTTGATTGATAAAAACACCAACAAAGCCTTTTCCCATTATTAAGTAGGGGTTACATGGATTTTTTTGCCTCCATTCGAATCTATTTTGGGTCATTCTTGGTCTTAAATACAAATAACTAAAACCCCTTCAGATAGTCTCATTCCAACACTTCTTGGTCCTTTCTCGCCATCTCTTAACCGCTTCAACATTCCAAATCTCACATATTCGAACTGGTGCATCAAACAACCTCCTTTGCAAATGATCAAACTATATTAAGAGGTTTTTTCTCATCCTATTCTCTATCGGAGCTACACAAACTTTCTTCTGATTGCATCATTCCGTATAGGATCTTTTCATGTATGACCACACATCCACCTTAGCGTTTTCATTTTTGCTACTGTCATTCTCTACACATGTGTATGGTTCACAGACCAACATTCTGATCAGTAGATCATAGCATGTCTCATGGCTGCTTTGTAATAGTTTCCTTTGAAGTTCAAAAGAATTTTCTTATCACAAAAAACACTAGATGTTTCTCTCTACTTTAACCCACATGCATTTATTTTATGAGTAACATCTCTATCAGTTTCCCATCCTGTTGCAAAATAGATCCCAAGTATCTAAAAGAATTTTTCTTCTGAAGGGTATCGTTGAGTCCTTCACCGTTGTTTCCATCAAATTTACAGTCCACATATTCAGTCTTAGCCCTACTTATACGAAATCCTTTAGTCCCTATGGCATGTCTCCAAACCTCCATCTTCTCAATTATTTCATCTTGTCTCACCAACTAGCACAATACCATTGGAGAACAACATACACCAATGTATCTCATCCGGAATGTGACTAGTCAACTTTTCCATAATCAAAGTAAATGGTTGATGTTGTTGGAAAATATCACTCTTTAGGAACGGGAGGTCACAGAGTTACTACTGCCAGAATATCTGTTTAAAAGAGTTTGAATCTTTTTGTGGCAGGGAGAATGATTGTAGAAATTGCACGAGATAAATATGGCATTTATGATGATTGCTGTACGAGCAAGAATTAAAGCTATGACCATGGCTATTGGTCTTGTCTGTTTAAGGTCCTCAATCCGAAAAAGGAAAATGAAGGGGAAAACACGGTAAAAGGAGCTTTTTCCAGACCACTGATTTCCACCTATCCAAATTTCTTTTTTCCCCACCAGTAAACCCGGATATAGGGCCTGGGCTAGTCCTTTATTCATATCAGAATGATGCGTATGTGTGCATGATATCTCATGAGTTGGGAATCATATGACCTTACATTAAGTAAAGGCATGACACTGTGCTACGGCTAACACATGCTAGAAATAAAGAGAAGTATTAACTTTGGTATGGACAATATGGCCTTGAAATAGAGAATATAACTATGTCATGGCAGCATGCCCTTGAAGTAAGCAAATGGTATAAAAGATGAGAGGACCAACCGTACACCAGTTAACTCAAAATCATGAGTATCATAGAAAACAAAGTCATCAAAGCTGCAGTCTTCCTTTGTGTTAGACCTTTCTTTTATACTTGTAACTCATGCTCTCCAAGTGTTTCTTCATGTTAAGCTCCTTTTCGTGTAAGAGTGCTTTGGGCGTTCTGATTCCTCAACCTCATTATGAATTCTACAACATCATTTTTAAACCAATCCTTGTGCATGATTCCATTTTACCATCAATATACTCTAATACATGATGCATCCATTGAATCCTCTAGTACTCCCCCTATCCAGAAATTGTCATTTGTCCTCCTAGGAGTAAAAGTCTACGTTTGGAGTAGCTCTTTACAATTGCTTCCTTTTAACTTTAAACACCTATGTATACGGAAAACATGAGTTGTCTTCATCATATTCAATATCCTACATACTTCCCTCTTTTTTTTTAACATCGAAGTTTTCCCAATCAACCCTCTCTCACTTTCCATTTTTCAACCTCAATCTTCTCACTCATTATGAAAAATCCGAATCTCTACCACAATTACTTACATCTAGTCGCTTACTACTTCCAAGCAACAGAAACCTCACATGGCTTTTGTTGTCCCTAGAAGCTGTGCCTCCTCATTTAAACTTCCATGCTTCCTTCCATTCCAAGTAGGTTTGAAACAGCCACATTTAAGGAAGCCTTCCAAGGAAGCATATTTTGTTGCATATTGGGATTCTTCTTATCTTTCATAAGCTATAATGGCTCAATTGCATGTCTTCTAAAATGTGCTGAGTCCAAACTTCCATGCTGTACTTACCTAAATGGAGCCATCTTGGAGGGGTTTTGCGTTTCTGTAACTGCTTTTGTGCGTCACATATCTGCTACAATTGCCGTGTGCTGTCCTATCAGCACTGAACAACCGATGCTGCTGTTCCTGCAAATAGGAGCTACCAGAGTCATTGGTCATATTAGAGATACATCGTATGATATACAACAACAATAAAGCCTTTTCCCACAATTAAGTAGGGTCGGCTACATGGATTCTTCGCCTCTGTTCAGATCTATCTTGGGTCAATCTCGGGTCCGTCCTCGCCCTCTTTTAGCCGGCTCAACATCCTAACACTCGCATCTCCTAACTGGCATCAACTGATCTTCTTTGCAAATGACCAAACCATCTTAAGCGGTTTTTTCGCATCTTATCCTCGATCGGAGCTACACCAACTTTCTTTCTGATTGCATCTTTTCGAGTCTGATCTTTACGTGTGCGTCCACACATCCACCTTAGCATTTTCATTTCTGCTACAACCATTCTCTGCACATGTTTATAGCTCACCGGCCAACATTCAGATCCATAGAGCATAGCAGGTCTCAGAGTTGCTTTGTAAAATTTTTCTTTAATTTTTAAAGGAATTTTCTTATCACAAAGAACAACAAAGGCTCCTCTCCACTTTATCCAGCTTGCATTTATTATATTAGTAACATCTCTATCAATTTCCCCATCATGTTGCAAAATAGATCCCAGATATCTAAAAGAATCTCTTTTCCGAATGTTATCATCACCAATATTCACCTCGATTCCTTCACCATTGCTTCCATCAAAGGTACACTCTATATATTCCGTCTTAGCCATACTTATACGAAATCTTTTAATCTCCAATGCATGCGACTTGTCAACTCGTCCATAATCAAAATAAAAAGAAATAGACTCAAAGTTGAACCTTGATGTAAACCTATGTTGTCAAAATCATGGTTTTAAAAAACGTGAGGCGGATCGAGGTGGTTTTCCCTTCGCGAGGCAAGGCGTAAGCCTCAAGGCGATCGAGGCGTAAGCCTCGATTTATATAGGAAAATATACATAAAATATAATTAAGCATAGTTATATAATTTATAAAATCACAAATTTAGATATTCCCAACATATTCACCATATATGCTATGAGCATGAGAATATATAATATTCTTTGCATGATTTACTTTGGATCCTAATCCGTATTATCACAACAACAACAACAACAAAGCCTTTTCCCACAATTAAGTAGGGTCGGCTACATGGATTCTTCGCCTCCATTCAGATCTATCTTGGGTCAATCTCGGACTTATATCCAAAAAGCTAAGATCCCTTCGTATAGTCTCTTTCCAACACTTCTTGGGCCGTCCTCGCCCTCTCTTAGCCGGCTCAACATCCCAACACTCGCATCTCCTAACCGGTGCATCAGTTGACCTTCTTTGCAAATGACCAAACCATCTTAAGCGGTTTTCTCGCATCTTATCCTCGATCGGAGCTACACCAACTTTCTTTCTAATTGCATCATTCCGAATCCGATCTTTGCGTGTATGTCCACCCATCCATCTTAGCATTTTCATTTCCGCTACAACCATTCTCTGCACATGTCTATGGTTCACAGGCCAACATTCAGAACCATAAAGCATAGCATGTCTAATCCGTATTATCATCCATATAAAATGCAAAGCTTATAATGACCTCCATTAATGTTGGTGGGTGAAGTTCATGTCGATATATAACACTTTCTTTATGTGTATGGGTGAAGCAAACTTATGTGACTACCATATATTATTAACGTACACAATATATAATATGTCCATGTTTTATACGTGTTATATGACTAGAATATATATTAATATGTCTTGAAGTCTAACCATCCGATTTGCTAAACTCAATTGAAGAATCATTGTATGCCCCTCTGTCGCACCATACCCTACCCGAAATGAATTTTTTATATGATAATGTATAATTTTTAAATATAGAATAAATATATAGACTATGTAACAAATTAAATTGTTAACAATTAATATTATACTTAAGATGTCAAAAAATCAATATAAAAATATAAAATATAGGGTAGCAAACCTTTGCAGCCCGAGGCAGCGCCTCGAGACCGCCTCAGCGCCTCGAGGACCGCCTCAGCGCATCGAGGCGCACGCCTCACATGGACTGCTTGAGGCGGGCGCCTCGAGGCAGTTTTCTTGAAAAACCGCCTCGAGGCGTACGCCTCCGCGCCTCGAGGCGCGTTTTTTAAAACCATGGTCAAAATAATCAGTTTTCCCAGACGGGGTCCTTACACAATATAAAGCCCTATCATGCATATCCTTTATGAGGTTTTTGTATAGGACATGTATTTGTCTCTTCTCCAAAACTCTCCAAAATATCTCTTGTGGGACCGATTCATAAGCCTTCTCCAAATTAATAAAGATCATATGCATGTTCTTCTTTTTAGCTCTATAGATCTTCATTGTTCTCCTCAGCAAATGGATAGCTTCAATAGTTGAGCGACCTGGCATGAATCCAAATTGATTTTCTTTTACTTTGGAAACTTACCTCAACCTTCTTTCGATCACACGTTTCTAAATTTTTATAGTGTGACTCATCAGCTTGATACCTTTGTAATTTGAACAATTTTGAATGTATCCTTTATTCTTATAAAAAGACACCACAATACTCCTCCTCCAATCTTAAGGCATTTTCTTGCTCCGCCAAATAACATTGAATAGATTCGTAAACCAAGTCAAATCGCGCTCACCTAAAACTCTTCATACTTCTACATGGATGTCATCCGGTTCTACACCTTTCCCGGGTCTCATAACCTTCAAAGCCTCCTCTACTTTCTTTTTTTTGTATTCGTCTATAGCTTGCACGATTCAAGTAACTTTCACTACTAGCTAGATCATCCAAAGTGATCTCTCTATTTCCTTCCACAGTGAAAAGTTTATGGAAGTATCGCTCCCATCTAGTCTCTACATCCTTCTGAGTAACATGCACTTGACCTTCTTCGTCCTTAATGCATCTCACTTGAGAAAGGTCTTTGGTCTTTCTTTCTCTTGCTTTGGCCAACCTGAATATATCCTTCTGGCCCTCCTTACAAAACTTCATAAGCTTTTGACTTAGCTTCGCTTACATTCTTCTTTGCTTCCTTCTTTGCTATTCTGTAGATTGTGACAGTTTCCTCTGTTCTATCCTTTGACATAGCTTTAAAGCATGTTCTTTTAATTTTTAGCTTCTCTTGCAATCATTCACTCCACCAAGCCTTCTTTTAACCCAAAGCTCCTCCCTTTGACTCGCCTAACGATGTTGGGTTGTCAAACTCTCTCCTGGGATTACTTTGCAGTCTTTACAACACAACCGATCTTTTCTCCTCAATAGAAAGTAATCTATCTATGCTCTAGTCGGGCCACTCTTATAAGTAATTAAATGCTCATCCCTCTTCTTGAAGAGAGTGTTTGCTATGACAAGATCATATGCCGTTACAAAATCCAGAATGACTTTTCCCTCTTTATTCCTGTCCCCAAAACCATGTCCTCTATGAACACTAACATACCCTGAAGCATCTTTTCCCACATGTACATTAAGATCTCCACATATACAAATCATCTCTCTTTGTGGGATTCCTGGTAAAATCTTATCCAGATCCTCCCCAAAAGCTTGTTTAGTCCTTTCATCTAAACCAATTTGCGGTGCATAAACTGAGATGATATTCATAATTTCTTCTTCAAGCACCAATTTTAGCAAAATAATCCGATCCCCAAATCTTTGCGCATCAACCACACAATCCTTCAAACCTTATGAACAATCACTTCAACACCGTTTCTGCCCTTATCTTTTTCTGAATACCAACGTTTAAATCTTGTCTTCTCGATCTCCATTGCTTTCTCTCCAACCAATTTAGTCTCTTGAAGACATAGTATATGGATCTTCCTTCTTTCCATCGTATCCACTATATCCATCAATTTTCCAGTTAAAGTGTCAATATTCTAACTACCAATCCACAACTTCCTTTGCAATCTCTTTTGGACTAACTTCTTTACTCGCATGCGTCCATTATGCGCGAACCCTTGCAAATTTTGGACTGCATCCGGGCGGTGACGCAACGGAACTAGCTTAATTACCCGCATGCGTTCCTCATGCGAGAACCCTTGCAAATTTTGAACTACATCCAAGCTGCGTTGTAGCAGCCCTTGCCAATTTTTCGTTGCATTCGGGCGATGCAACGCGTCACAAGTAGGGAACGCCCTAACGAAATCTATATATTTACTTAAATCCATATTTAAAAGATTCGACTGTCATGAGGCAACTTCCTAAATAATATTTTTTAAAATACTATTTAGGAAGTTGTCTCCAACTGTTTTACGTTGGCTGTCGGCTACCTAATGCCGCTCGCCTCATTTACCCGGGCTTACTGCTTAACAGTTGCATGTAATGCGTACTGCTGCTGTTGCAAATCATCAGCACCCCCTGAGGTACATTTTTTAGCACCATTAATTGCTGCTTCAGGCGGCATTCGAATGCTGTTTCTACCACTTAATGCTGCTGCTTGAACCAGTTGCCACATGCTTGCTGCAAGAGGTCATAACAATATGCTGCACCTGTTTGGAGGCCACATCAAGTGTATATTGCTGCTTTGAACTACTGCAAGGACGATGCAAACACTGATTGATGATTTGACCAAACTAGGATTTTGTTAATTTTTTCTGTTATTTCGATTCCATCTATTTGTTATGGTTTAACGAAACTGAGATTAACATCTGATTACTAGGGTGTTTAATCTGGTTGGCTAAATTGGAAGTAATTATAGGGGCCAATTAGGATTTATTAGGGTTTAGTTAATTTTCCTTTTTTTATTTCGTAATCCACCCTTTTTCTATAAAAGGGGGCTATTAGGGTCTTCTTTAGGGGAGGAAGTTATGAGTTAATTAAATATTGGAGTTGCATCTATCTTTCCATCCCCTCATCTCTTTATTTTTATGTGAGATTCTGCCCTTGTCGACCTTTTTCTCTCCATCTGCGAGCCTGGTCGCATTGTTCTCTCTTCTCTCCTCATCTTGACTCTCTGTCTGCATATATTGGTATCGGAAAATGTCCTTTAAATCCTTCTTACATTTTAGCGATGTTACAATGTATACTAAGAAGATCAGAGAGAGACATGTTCACAATGCATGAAGATCTAAGAGTTATGCGTCCTATAATTCAAGAAGTTACTCACTTCTTCGGAAATTCGAGGTTCATCTATTAGATTTTCACAAATCATGTTCTATTATGCTGCATACATTGAACTGCATGCAAGAAATCTTCTAGGAAATGAAATATAAATACATAAAAGATGGGCGATCCTCGATAGTTCGAGATGCCATCAATGATCTCGATATATACTTGATTTGCCTACTTCTGGCTTCAAAGTTGTTGCTGATGGCATCCATCGTGGTTGACGTCACTATCCCAATACGGACATTGACATTGCGGCATATGCACGATGCTATTGACTTTGCCATTCATCTCCGCATATGGGGGAGCCCCTCATACATCACAAGCAACCATATCGTTCGATGCCACTGTTTTTTGTGCATCAACAACACGATTGCAGGGCCTTCTCGTCATTGATGATGTGGCTCTTAACCCTCGAAGATGATGTTGCCTAGACCTACAACAACCATGTTCCTTCATTAACCCCCATAGTTGGTGCTTGCAACTAGGGGTGCACATGGATCTGATTGGACAGACTTTAGTTTATTCCGTGACCAATCCAACCTTAACAGATTTTAACTTTTAACAATCCAATTCTTCAAATATTCAAATCCAACTCATCAGAATACGGATTGGATCGATTTGTTGTACTTATATATTCTCCTTTGATGTACTTTGTAATATAGGGTGGTTACTTCCAATAATATCTTCAGTAGTTGGCATAATTTCTAAGTAATACATATTATACACAAATGTAGTAAAAAGATTGCATAAAGAATACACATCAAAATGAGAATTTTCGTAGTTATTTACCTATCTTTAAAAACCACAATGTAATCAAATGATTAGCATTTGGAGACTAGGGAAGAAATGCATTAGTCCAATATAAAAATTGAAGACCGAACAATCAAATTAATGGATTATATATAATTTGGAATATAAGTATTTAAAAAATGGATCGTGACTCTATATATGTTTCTTTAAAATGGTTTCCAACAATGGTTCTTTCAGTTGAATTTCAAAGGAATCAAATGATAATAAACACAATAGAGGCAAGTAATTCCAGCTGCATAATTAATACACGAGAGATGTGTGATAAAAAATTGATAAATGAAATTCTACAAAAAAGAATCACAGTTGTGCCTTTGTTGAATAGACATAAATCGAATAACATTGCATTACTTACAAAAGGCCTAAAACCCATCTTTCTCACCACAAAAGGAAGAACGATCACTATCCTTTCTCAAAGAAAAAGCATATACTTAAAAAGCTCAGGATATTGTTCAAATAAAAACAAAGCACGTTATTAAACATAGGAGGAAAAATTCTATATCAAAGTAAGAGAGATGCGTTTGCATTCAATGACTAGTGGTGTGCTTACGACAACAATAGATGGTGTCACGTGGGAGGGTGTGACATTGTGAGGGACAGTCATTGGAGACACGATTCGTGTGAGTGAGGAGCCACAATGTCGTTGTCTCGCTAGAGAGGCGAGATGGCAATGTGACTTGTGGAAGGGATTGGCGATGCACCTCGTGTAAGGAAGATGTGTTGATGTCATGACTTGCAATAGAGGGATGGTGGCATGGAAGGCCGTATCGCGATATATCGGCGATAGATCGGTATCGACAGGTCACCGATATATCACCGATATGGTCGATATTTGGCCTTCCAAGGCCATTTTATTCACAATCTCGGTTCGATGTCGGCGATATGGCGTATCGACATGGTACCGATATCGATACCGATATCGATATGTCCTTCCATGGGTGGTGGTAGTCCAACTCATATGAAGGAGGGTTGGCAGTACCCCCACTCGGAAGATACGTATATCGGCATTACGACGCTCTTGAAAGGTTGGAGAATTGGGAAGATAGTTGCTCGAGAATGAAATGAGAAGAAGAAGGGAATGAAAAATTGTTTAGGAAGTGGTCTAGGAAATGTCCTAATAAGGTTTACCACAACCATGTATTTGTCATTTGTCTTAAGATAAGAGAGTGTGTGGACAAGAGGAAGTATATCTACCATTGATAGGAGAAAGGAAGATGAATAGTTGGTTATTGCCTTATATGCAAAGAGGATAAGTTGCAAATGGATATGTGTTTGTGTATCTATTTATTTATATATCAACATATTAACGAATTGGATCGGAATGGATTTTGATGATTGATCTGATCCGATCTATATTTTAACCAAGGTTTAAAAAAGCACGAGGCGGTCCGATCAAAACAAGAAGTCCCAAAATGTGAGGCGAGGCATAAGCCTCGAGGCAGTCGAGGCGTGAGCCTCAATTTTTTGGAAAGAAAAATTAAAATTTAAGCAAAATATACCGGAATAAATAACAACACAAACTATTGCAATATATTGCCCAAAAGTTCAATACAAATTACAAACTACAACTACGATTGTTCAAAGTTCCCATATGATTGTGAAATTAGAAAAGAAAACATAAAGTTGGAAATAAAGTTCTACATAAGTATAGATTTAATGCAACATATTGTCCATCACATTTACGTGATACATCAAAAACCACTAATCATCGACATTTGTTCAATGAATCAACATTAGTCGTCTGCGCACCTTAGCATTTTTGTCGCCCCTTCGTCGTCTCTGCTGCTACTACTCTTTGGATCCTCATCAAAATCATCCATATAATTCAAATGCACATCATCACCGGCCTCATCATAGCTTCCATCCTCATAATTGGAGAACTCCTCCTCCTCCACATTAATTAGAGTTTTACCTAATCAAGAAAGTAATATGCATAGTCATTTATTTGAAAGTTAATCGCAAAAAAACATCGAACATTCTTTTAATTTGTAATATTATATTGCACCTTTGTCATATTTCCCCCATTCTTTTTACGTCGAGCGACTTGAGCTCCTTCACCTCCTTTACCTTCTTCCTCCTCAAGAGGATCATCTTCAAGGGGTTTGTTTGCATCAAGATCCTGATAGGCCTCGACATCTTGAGCTTCTGAAATCCATTCATCACCGGAGTTTATATTTTCTAAACATAAAGGAACTTCTATTATTTTTTTCCTTAATTCTCTATGTTTCAATTTGAGATTGAACATGATGTAAACCAAATCATTGAGCTTCGCTTGTGATAAGCAATTTCTTCTCTTTGTATGGACCTATATAGACATACGTATGGTTTAAGTGTTTAACATGAAGCAAAAACACTATCATAAAAATATAATGCTTTAACCACTTACTTGATTGAACGAGCTCCAATTACGTTCACACCCGCAAGCACTACAAGTCAAGCTCGGTACTCTAATTGCAAATGTGACAATTCAGGTGTTTCATCTCCAAACAACATCCACCAATCTGCTGATAATGGTCAACACATTTTATGTTAAAGTATGTGCAAAACTCTTTAAATTTATTTACAATACTCATCGAGACGTCTTGTTTTCCTGGAATTTAACAGCATCTGCCCATCCAAAAAATCCCATGGCATGCATAAAAGAATCAAGTTGCGAATCTGCTTTTACCCTCACAGCTTGATCAACGATCAATCTTTCCATGTATGAAAACAATCCCATTTTGACCTCTAAGTTATTAGAAAATGCCGATTCTTAATGAAGTGGGGATTGAGGAAATAAGCAACATCATGTAAAGGCCTGTGTAGTTGACGACATGGTTTCAGATTTTGCAAAATTTCGACGAAATTTTGGTTTCGACAAGTAACCGAAATCTCAAGCGAAATGGCGATATGAAGGTAGTTTCCAGTCATTTCTTAACAAATGGTGATCGACATGGCCGAAATGTCGTCGAAATTTCGATGAATCGCATCGACAAGGTATCGATACTATCTGAAACCGATATTTAAATCCTTGGTTGACGATCACAATGTCTATCCACAATATCCCAAATAATCTTATATTTTCTCGTCATTTTCTAGATTTCATGCTATCTCTTCCTTGGCCCTGTCCATGGCTTCATAAATAAATCCCATCGGTGGATATTTTTCAGAATCCTCTAACTTCAATACGGTGATCAATTGTTTCGTGATGTTGAGAACATATGCAACACCACACCAACATGACTTGCTCTTCACAACTTTTTTAAACACACTTTGCCCCAAGAGTCGATTCACATAAGAACTGTTCTTCCATGGTCTGGAAGTGAAGAAGGATTCAAGTGAATTCTTGGCTCTAATTTTGCTTTGTATTGTAAGAAATGCAATGGCAAATCAAGTAACGACATGTTTCACCAAATCACAACCTGCAAATTTTCATACCATTGCTAAAACCCAAGCATGAGCATACACAAAATTAATTATTTTCTTTGCTTTTTTGAACACTGATGCATGAAGAGGAAATTTGAGGATATCCTCCAATATCAAATCTATGCAATGCGTTGCACAAGGTGTCCAATAAAGATTCTTCCTTTTTTCCATCAACATTTGCCCAGCTGCTTTATAAGCTGATTCATTATCTGTTATCACTTTGACAACATTCTTCTATCCAACCTCAACAACTTCATCCAACCCTTTAAAAAGCATCATGGCATCTTTTACTTGGTCTGATGCATCAATTGACTTCAAGAAGTAATTGCCTTTGGTATTATTCACCAAAAAATTAATCAATGTGCGTTCTTTGTGTCAGTCCAACCCATAGAAGATTGTATCAACGATATATCGCCGATATATCGGTTTCAACATGGAAGGGGTTTCAATATCACTTAGCATATCCTTTTTCAGGGATATCGGCGATATATCGCCATATCGGCTCATATCGATAAAAAATGCTTGGATTCAGTACGAAAAAGCCCGGATATCGCTTGATATCGTCAATGTTTCACCGATATATCTATATATCGATGCTATTACTCATGCAAGATTGATTCCACTACTCATCTTGCTACACCCAATATTAAAACACATATCTTACTACACCTAGTATTAAAACACACAATGATTTATATATTTTGTGTCGGGTCGGGGGCGCTATCGAGACCCTTGGATGAACTATTAAGCATAGGAGGGTGCAGACAATGGTTCTTCCTAGTCCACCCTGGCCCCCCAGCCCCCCCAGGCTCGTGATCCCCGTATTGGTAAGGTATGGTGCGATTGGAGGGTGCATACAATGGTTCTTCTACTTGGTGTATATTTGCAAGTTATTTCATGTTGTAAGAACTTGAATGAAATCCATTTCCAATATTTATAAGTCGATTCTTTAAAAAAATCTCTATGTCAAGAATTAACATTAATATTGATATGTTCGAAATGATCGATATATGCGATACGAGCTTCATAGATGATCGATATGTGTGATCTAAGAGTATATTTGTAAGTTATTTAGTGATCTAAGAACTTGAATGAACTCCATTTTCACTATATATAGGTAAAACATTAACAATATCATCAATATGCTCGATATGTGCAATATAAGGATCATAGTCTTTACAAAATGATCTATATGTGTCATCTAACTGTATATTTGTAAGTTATTTAATGTTATAAGAACTAGAATGGAATCCATTTCCAATATCTATTGGTCAGGAATAAACATTAACAATGACATGTTCGATATGTGCGATATATGAGCTATAAATAACCGATACTTGACATAAGTGTGTATTTGTAGGTTATTTGTTGTTATAATATCTTGGATGATCTTAATTTCTGAAAAAATGACAAAAATAGCTTTTTTGAGCCATTTCTGACATTTCCACCGATATCGTCGATATATCATTGATATATCCAGATATATCCATTTCCGATCGGACCGAAATGATATCGATATCGATACGACCTTCTTTGGTCCAACTGTTAGACATGATGCTACAACCGGTGGCAATCCAAAAAGAAGCCTTTGCCTCATCAACAAAAATGTTTATGGCTTGCTTCTCTTCTTTCAAAATACAAGTTCGTAGTTCATGCATGGTTGGTGGTTTGAAACCCCTTCCATACCCACATACATTGGTCATCTCATCATCGTTAGATAAGATGGTCTATTGGCTTTGTTGAATGACAATGAATTCTAAAAAAAATCTCCCAATGCTCTTGCAAATCCTCAGTCTCTCATCTTTTTTCCAGCTCGCATTCAAAGTGAGTTGTTGTGCGGGAGGATCCGAAGTATCGGCACCCTTACGTCCTTGTGCTATAAAAAATCCATCGATCCTCGAGCTTGCTTGACACTTCTAGAATCTGTCGGTGCTCTTTGTGACGGTTGATTTTCATCTCCTCCCGATGGACCTTGTATCACTACTCGACAAACTTCTTTCATTTCTTCGAATATTCTTCTCTTTTCATTACCCTTACATTCCATGAACATCTTCATCTCTTGTTTAGCCTCAATGGGAACACTTGGATAAGCTCTCACATTCTTGCGTGTCTTTGCAAGATGGTCTTTTAGTCGCTTCACCCCACCGGTGATCTTCATCAAACAAAAATGACATTCAACATATACATAGCCTTCATTTTGTGATATTCGTCCATTTCAAGTTCTCGGCAGTATCTTCATTAGGGATTCGATCGCGCCACTTTGGCCTTTCCTTCCCATATCTACAAGTTATACAATAACATATGTATATACTTACAGTGCAGGATAAACACATATATAATCTTTCACCATGGATAAGAATTTATCCCAAAGGAAAACTCATAAAGAAGAAGAACACATCAACAAAACCCTCGAAAAATATAATCAAACCCTCAAACATATCGAAACTCTCCAATAGAAAAACCCATAAATAAGAACACATCAAGGAAAACATCAAAAAAATTAAAGCAAAAAAATAAAAAAAACCAAGTTCAACTGTTGGAGGCCGCAACGGTGCAACACTTCTAGGTGACACTTGCAGGTGGTTCGGTGGCGACGCGGTGTTTCCGGATGGGTGGCGGTGGCCCTAGGCTCCTCGCAAACCTATAGGCTGCAAAGATCCTCCAGAGGCGAGGCGGGGGGTTTCGTTTTCGTTTCTGTCGAACAGAACGAAATCCCCGACTCTCACTGTTCTGAGAAATAAGAGAGGTTACGTAAAAATAAAAAAACAGTTTTGTTGAGGCATACGCCTCAGCCTCGTGTCGAGCGCTTCGGGCGAAGATGAGGCGTACACCCCCCATCTAGAACTGAGGCGTGCGCCTCGGGGCGCTTTTGACCCGCCTCGCCTCGAGGCGTATACCTTTGCACCTTGAGGCATTGCTTTTTAAAATCATGATTTTAACAGATTTGAAAAATCTCAATTCGATCCAATCCATTTGAATGATAGAACTAATCCGAAACCATTGGATTTAATTGGATTAACCCCTACTTGCAACCATGCTGTCATCCTTGACAATCTTGACGCAGTGTACTTTGTTTACTCTATTTTCTGCACTGTCTTCGTTGGTTGCAAGTTGCCACCCTCTGCCACTTTGTGTTGGTGATGCAAGAAACTCTACAGGGGTTCACACTCCCTTGAAAGTTAATATCACCAAAAGTTCCTTGAGAAAAAGGGGTTTGTGATGCATACATTTACAATGAAACCCACTTTCAAGTCTCTTTTTTATAAAAGGTTTCTTGCCATCAAAAGCTTACGTATATTTCCCCAATATCCCTATATAGACTGGGGTGTAATTACAAAAAGTTTAGTAACTATACTGCATGTTGAGAAGGGAAACATAGCTGACTCCCAGTAGTTTATTTAATCAACATATGTAATCATCAAGTTTAATAATACATATTTGAATTGAAGTGCAAACAGGTTCAGCATTTCATTGTTTCATATATGGCAATGAGGTTGTGCAAATTCCCATGAAATCCTAGGTTATGAAAAATCACAAGGAAACATTCTGGTTTTGAAGTTTTCTAGACATTTAAAAATGCACTCAAGCCCATAGTTAAGCAAGAAAACAAAGCAAGGATAAAGGGCTCCGGAACAAGGAAATACCATTTTCTATTGTACCAACAATTAGACAATTAAATCAGAATAAAGAATAAAAATCAATATGATGAGACAAACAAAAGAGGTTAGAGACGACCCGATAAATGTCTAAGGATTTTCCTTTCAGAGTTGTACAATTTGAGCTATGAGTACTGATGATATTTCTTTTTTCTTACGGAAAACTAAAAACTAAAAACTAAAATATTAGTTTAATTTATGATTTTATGGATTCATTTTCCATTATTTATTAAATTATTATTATCAGTTTCATTTTGGAAATTATACTCTATTCCATTATGGAAAATTGTATTTTTAATAATTAATAATAAAAAAGTAATAATTAATATTTTATATATTAATATATTTTGATTCATTATTTGCACAAAAATATATATTAATATTAATATATTTTTGGCTAACCCATCGCCATCTCTTCGATATATTTCTTGTTGGAAATATCCCTGATCTCATTGAAAACAAGTAGGACCAAATAATTCGATCGGGGTAGTTGTTGAACCATATCACATAGTTCCAACAACAACATGGCTGCAAAAATATTTGTAGATTGGTCATCCATCTATCAACCTCATTATTGGATAATGATCAACTCATCAGCAAATGAGTTTTGTCGAAACGGAGGAGAGTTGATGCTAGCACGTATTGATGATTTAATCAAATTAGGGTAGGTTATTGTGGGGGGTTACTCTCATTTTGATTCAATCTACGATTTTTTATTTGGTTTAGATAAATTGAGTTCAATTTGTGATTTCTATATTTTAGGGTAGTTGATTTGGTTAGTTAAATTGAGAATAATTTGAGGAATCAATTAGGAGTTCTTAGGGTTTAGTTTATTTTCCTTTTTTATATTTTATAATCCCATCCTCTCTGTATAAAAGGGGTATTACTAGATTATTTTGGAAGGAAATTATGAGTTACTTAAATCTTGGAGTTGCATCCACCTATCCCCTTATTTCTTTATTTTTATGTGTGATTCAACTCTTGTCCGTGTTCCTCTCTCCACAAGCAGGTCTTGTCATGTTCTTTCTTCTTCTCTTATCTTAATTTTTCATTTTACATGAAAGGATCATCATCCACAACATCTTTGAACATTGAAGATTCTAGAAAATTTTGTTTTTCCTCCATCTTCATTTTATTTTTGAACAACTCTTTATTATGTTCCTAATGATTTCCATCTTTTTCTGACACGGTTTCTGTAATTGCGGTGCCATCATTATTCTTGAAAGTCATGTCAGACTCATCCTTGTTCCATGGCCCCAAATATTGGGTCATACTCAGTCACATGCATGATCATCTATCACATGCTTCCCTTTCCTAGCAAGACCTTCAACTATATATTTAGTAAGAAATCGATGCTGCTTTAAGCATACTGGTCGTCTGTCCAATCGAATCGTGCCATCGGTTCGTCCAAGAACCTGCCCAACAACCATCAAGAGACAGAGGTGTTGCCGGAATTGCTCTAGTGAATTACTAAAAAACCTAGATAGGATCATAGGAGATATGAAATAAGGGACCTGATCACAAATATCTATCTCTTAGAGGTTCGGTTCACTAAAAACTCAACTATTGGCGAGTCTCTTTGTATGGGTTGTTCGGAAGAGGACTTAATGATTTTTTTGTTCGCCTGAATAATAATCTTTATTAGTCAAATTAGATAGATTGCTGGGCTTCTCTATGAAGTGAGAGCCTTCACAATAGTCTGATTTTTAATGGGATGAAGGACACAAGCCAAAATAAAGATGGCAATACCCTCCAATACGTAAGGACACATCATCCTTACAACCATCTCCTCCGTGAAGCCCACTTCTATATTTCACCCACTTATATATGAAAAAGCACTTGAGACCTTATTGTACAATCATAATTTTTTTTCAATTATTATCTTCACTAGCTTAGGCAAAATACGGAAATTTCCCGTTCGTCATATACTATTGTATGCATCTCGATCTTCCCTTGTATTTCTTTAAAGTCATTTAGACATGGAGCCACTTCTCTACCGTCCAATAAATGAAATATTAAATTCTTTTGATTGTTCTCCCCCTTCGGGAAAATATGAAGTCATTTCTTGTTGACCTTTCTCATATTTTATTATAAATCCTTCATCTGGAGAAGTAAAAAAAGAACGAGAACCTCGAAATTTAGATCTCAAGCTTCTTTGTTGAGCCAGATTAACAATGACATACATAGAAGCAATAGAAACAATTATATTAAAACATACAACAAATAATGGCAAAATGGGGAGAACATTCACCATTATAGAGTCGAAATTTATGAAATTTAATGAGAAAGGTTCACATTTCGCCCATCTTGCAATGATATCACTGTTATTGAGAGAGATATGACAAGATCCTAGAAATTGAAAGCATGAGGGCACTTTGGTATTTATCGATATTGAGAGATATATCCGACATAATCTTGAAAATTGAACGCTTGAAAGATATTGATACCAACGAGATGACGGAACGATATCTCAGGTGATGGTAATGCTTTGTTATTGGAATGTTTTACCATGATTAGGGATCTCTACGTATGCCTATTTTGAAGAAAGAGAACTACATCCCCATGACAGACTAGGAAAATTTCCTTGCCCCAAAAATAAGGCCACGTGACTCCTTCTCGGGACTTGTTGGGACAACCCCATTATTCTTTAGAAGCAGCTAGTAGGGAGGACAACACTACTGTAAAAGATAAGCCACACTCTTATTCTGTTGAGTGGAATACGTGAAGGGCAAATTTGCTCCATAGCCCTTTGACAATGTAAATATCTTAAAATTATTTGATGCGCATTGATAGGAGAGATTTGATATGTATCAACATGGACATCTTGACGAGGTGGTGTTGGCAAGTTGAAATAATACATTCACAACCTTTTATAGCTATATCCTTTTCAGTTTTGACAAAATGGAGATTTGACGGTGGGTTGGTGCATCTCGGAAGAGGTGCAAGGCACGGTTGTCCTTCGATATCCTCATTGTTTGTTTTGGTGGCGGATGTGCTGCCTTGTAGAATGCCACATGCTTGCAAGTTTGATGTCTTCCTTGGGGAATACTCGAGTTTTTGACAAATATCCTTACTCCAATATGTGAATGACACGATAGGTTTCATTGAAGGACCGAAGCGGGAGGCACTGTGGGTGAAAACAATTGATGAAGATCTCTGGAGAGGTGTCAGCTTGGGGATTAACTATCCCAGCTTTCAACATGGAGGTAGATGCCGCACGTGGGAGGTGTTACAGCGATTTCAGTTGACATATCTTGACTTGCTCCTTAGCTGATGATATTAGACTAGGGCTCAATGGTTTGAGAGGAGGCCGGACATTGAAGATCGAAGATGTTAGGGGTGGCGACCTGATCATGTTGGTATTGGTTTTTTCTTGTTATAATTTGATTTTACATGTCTGTTTCATGATGCCAACGAAGGTGGGGGGAGGGGTTGGGGCACTTGCTTGGACAAGTGGGAAGAGGCGTGCACACCTAAGGAGGGGTTGGTCATTAAGATGTTGCAATCTTTCAATGAAGTCTCATTGTTTAAATGGATTTTAAAGCTACTAGGAGGGGGATGATTTTTCTGGTAGGGCTCGATCGGACTTCTACATCGAGTGCCATTCCATGGAAGAGAAGGTGGTACTACCGTGAAAGATATTGTGATCTGGAAGTGCTTAATGCACTCATTGTTGTCAATGAACTCACTCTTGAGACATCCTTTGCGTGGCGGGGATGACTTCTGATCTAGCTGGATGTTAGCTCAAGGAAAAGGATGCTAGCTGAGAATTTTTGAAAGTTGTGGCACTTGTGGAGGGTATTAAGGAGGGAGTGACATGCTACTGGGATGGGGGTGTGCTCCCTCGCTTTATAGCATTGCTCTCAAATGAGGGTTTATAAGTTCGCCACACCCGAGGATGGGTTGGCATTAAGTTGTTGCAATCTTTCAATGAAGTCTCGTTGTCCAAGTGGATTTTAAATCTACTAGTAGGGGGATGATTTTTCTGGTAGGGCTCTATAGGACTTCTACATCGAGTGCTGTTCCATGGAAGAGAAGGTGGTACTACCGCGAAAGATAGTAGTGATCTGGAAGTGCTTAATGCACGTATTGTTGTCAATGAACTTACTCTTGAGACATCCTTATTGTTGTCAATGAACTCACTCTTGAGACATCCTTTGGGTGGCGGGGATGACTTCTGATCTAGCTGGATGTTTGGTCAAGGAAAAGGATGCTAGCTGAAAGATTTTCGAAAGTTGTAGTACCTGCGGAGGGTATTAAGGAGGAGGTGACATGCTACTGGGATGGGGGTGTGGCTCCCTCGCTTTATAGCATTGCTCTCAAATGAGAGTTTATAAGTTCGCCTCACAAATCATGATGCTGTTTGGGTGGCATTGATAGAGCAGGCGCCTGCTATTTGGTTTGGGAGGGAAAGGACTCCAAACTTCTCTAGGGCGAGGGTATACGAGGTTCTGAGGAGCAGCTACCACTATCCAATTTGGATGGGGCATTGACTACTGTCTGATTGGAGGCTAAGACACTCCTCAAGATGAGGCTACATATACGGTTGTTAAGGCGAAAGGGACTAGTCACCGAGGCATTCAGAAGTAGATGGTGCATGTACTTGGGCATAGCTTGTCCAATATGCGGTGATGGGAGGAGGATGTGGACCAAATGTATCTATCATGTCCAATCACGACTTCGTTTGAGCGAAAATGGACATCATGTTGGTTGACACGAGTCGGACAATTGTTTTTTGGGCAAGAATTTAGATCTGGAGGCTGGTAGTGGTAATCGGATGTACAGAAGATTCCTAACTGGAGTAGACTGATGGCAGTTTTGTGGGTTCTATAGGGACAGAGGAATTCAGTGGTGTACAGAGGCGAAGTGTACTATATAGAGAACGCGGTTCGCAATGCAAAGGCGTTGCATGCTTCATGGGTGGCTGTGTTGATGGAGTTGTAAGTGGCTGTGGTTTTTCTAATGTTTTGTTTACAGGTTTTTTTAATAAAAGTTCGATAACATCCAACATTGGTTGATCATTCATTGGTTTCTCAAATAAGTTCTAAAAGGTTCATGGATTTGTGGCTATTTCTTGTTTTTAGGAGTCAACTTATATGCTGGCTGGAACTTATTATCTGATAATAAGCTATACTTTGTCATATTATTACGCGGATCTTCTTTCTGTTAAATACCCATTTGAGTTCAACCTTATGCTCATCAAAGTCCTCGTCACAAAATTTCAACATGATTCTTTTGTTGTGTTGCATTTACCGGTACATTTCTTGCACTGCAGCTGCTTTTGATGTGTGATCTGGTATTGCTTATTTATATAAACTGGCAAAAGCAATGGGCCCATGGCTTGGTAGTGAGTTTTTTGGCACTAGGAGATGTAATTTATGACCACTTTTAATTTAGAGCCATTATCATGGAAGTAATCTTCGCCCTTTATTACAGTGAAGAAAGATTAGGACTGTAAAAGTGACACTGTTACAGGTGAGATCTAAGTTAGCACCCTTGTTTAACTTGGGAAAATATAAATAAACAGTGAACTAAACTATTTTTTTAAAGTATAGTGAGCTAAAATATGTATAGAACCAACAATGGAATGGCATGCTTTCGTTTCTATTTATTTATTAGATAATTTGGGTCTTCCCCACCTTAGTTACTCATGCTATATAGAAGTTTATTTCCCCCCTTTTTGCAGTTGTACATGGCCCCAATAACTCGCAGTGACCGATATCATGCCAGCGTCGATTTTTGGCGCAATGTATATGGAATTGACAGTAAGTTGTGATGCTGCATTTTGTAATACCCTTTAATTGTCTTGTTTGTTACACGGCTGACATGGGATGATTTGTACAGATTTCTGTTGGCACTACACCGAAATGTAATGAGTATTTTTCTTGGATGCAGTGTCTGCTATTATCCCCCTCGCCAAGCAGTGTGCATTTGAAGAACCACTGGTGGAGACAATATCAGGCGAGAATGTTTTGACGTGGCCATGCGTGGTACATTCCTTAAGTCAAAGGCATCTGTTAAGCTTGATTTTTTAGTCATTATGTATTTATTTACCTTTAGATGATTGATTGACTTCACCCAAAGCAGAGTTCTTTACAGCTATCGCTATGGCCGCTGGGTATATTGTCTATTACTTGATAGGCTATATATCCATATATTTTTAATAGGCCATAAATGATCGATAAAGAATGGTTGATGGCAGTTCTTATTTCTAGTGCTTAGATGTGTGATATACACTGTATAGCTACCCCTTCCATTTGCCACCCGGCAGTTTAAACAATTCAACTGTTGGTGAATCTTTAATAGTGCCCCCAACTATGCATCAAAATTCCAGTTACGGGCCTTATTTTTCAAATGTCACAGGGATTCACTCTTTTTTTCCCTCAAATACATGCTTTCCTTAGCTTGCACAATCCTTTTATGTTGACATTAAGCCGTAAAGTTGAAAGTTCAGCAATCTCTTTGTTACATTTGAAAAATGAAGCGCATAATTGAAAATTGAGGCATAGTTGGGGTCCTTTATAATTTACCCTATATTTTTAGCTGGCCATAAATAATGGACATGAATGGTGGACATCATTTCTTGTTGGATGTTTCTATTCCATGTGGCCCCTTGCAGTTGAAACAATTTGACTGTCAGTGAATCTTGAATATTTCCCATAACATCGTAATGTATATGCTTAAAAAACTTTTGTGCGTGTTCCCTTCGAAAAACAGATCTTATATGTAGGCCTAATAAATGTGTCTGCAGGTACCAAGAAATATTCGTAGTGTTGTAGTCGTATATAATTTTGTTTCAATGGGTGTTTTCCGAAATGAATCAGATTAAAAATATTAATGATATTGAGATGCAAAATTCTTTTGGAATGTATTACTGCAAAAGAACCTATAGACTGTTTCTGCACGTGTTTTTTTACCAATGGAGAGCGGAATCTCCAATCACCACTTATATCACTTCTTTGAAGACTAGCTTGATCTTTTTAACTTTTAGAAACATGTATCCCTCATGTTTTTTCTTCCAAATTTTCGCACTTCGGCAATGTTGATGAAGAGAGCTAGTTGAAGAACTTGTTCTCACTGGTTTTTCTAGCCAAACATGTGAAAATAAGATGCTTATAGGTAATCCAATAGCATGACAGTGGAACTGTTGCTATATACAACAAAGACTTTTCCCACATTACGTATGATCAGCTACATATCGTTTCCTTCACTACTGATTCCATCTAATGTGCACTTCATATATTCACTCTTAGACCTACTTACATGAAATTCTTAAGTCTCTGAGGCATGCCTCCAAACCTATAGCTTCTCACTTACTTCATCTCTAGTCTCATCAATCAACACAATATCATATGGGAATAACATACACCAAAGTATCTCATCTTGAATGTGACTAGTTAACTCATCCATAATCAAAGTAAAAAGTATAGACTCAAAGCCGAACCTTGATGCAGACCAATGCTGATGTTAAAATAGTGTATCTTCCCAGACTGGATCCTTACACAAGATGAAGTCCATCGTACACATCTTTTAAGGTTAATGCATAGGACATGTACTTGTCTCTTCTCCAAAACTCTCCACAGTACCTCTTGTGGGACAGAATCATAAGCTTTATCCAAATCAATAAAAATCATATGGAGTTTCTTCTTTTTAGCTCTATAAATCTCCATTGTTCTCCTTAATATGTGGATAACTTCAATAGTTGAGCGTATGTTTGGTCAATCCACACAATGATTTTTTTAAGGTAAAAGAGAATGGTCACGCAAGGTGGTACACACCCTTAAGGTATATTATTAATAATAATTACAAAGTGATTAAATGGTCCAAGAAAGAAGTATTTTTTGTAGAGATTGAGCCTCAAAAATGTAGTCAACATTCCTTTTAAAGTGTAGTTGCAAAGCATTTGTATTTCGTTGGCTTTTTGGTTGACTATGCAGACACAAAAATCAACAACACCACTTGATAGATTTCTAATTAACATGAACTATGGTGAGAGGTTGTTAAATCAACAACACCACTTGATAGATTTCTAATTAACATGAACTATGGTGAGAGGTTGCTAATTAATGGAGTTTTGAGGAACCTAAAATTAGGTGGGAATGACATTTGCTTTATAGAGTACTCTCTAGTGTGTAATTTAGCTTTTTATGATGATACAAAAGGCTAATCAAGCATGATTAATGTGATAGAATACGTATATATATTTATTTATGTATCTTCTATTTTCTTTTCTAGATCTTTGGAACATTATATGGAGATCGTAGAGATCTTGTATAATTTTATGAGATAATTATTATTTTTCTGTCAGAAAAAATTAATATCCGTATTTGATTTACTTCCCTGTTTATGTATTCCTTTTTAAGCCTCTATATTTTTAAATAGAGAGATAGAGCATCCGTGAACAATAACCCTTCTATCTCGTTGTTTTTTCAGTTGGTATTGAGTGGCGGTCCTAGACTAGAACTTTGGGCCTCTCTTACCCAAAACCCTAACTACCACCATCACGTCCCTCTCTCTCTCTCCCTCCACAAGCCACACTATGTGCCTCCCATGCCTCCAACAACCCCGTACCTATAGTGGCGTTACCTCCTAGAGCAACCTCTCACTTCTAGCGCCACTTTGTCACCACCCTCTAGCAGGGCCTTGCGCCTCTAGCAGCATTGCCACGGTTCCAACACTGCCTCGTCGCCACCCTCCAACGAGGTTTCACACATTCAGAGAGCCACCTACCTCCAGCTTAATCATTCTCTAGTGTATAATTCAGCTTTTTATGATGATACAAAAGGCTAATTAAACATGATTAATGTGATAGAATATATATATTTATGTATGTATCTTCTTTTTTCTTTTCTGGATCTTTGGAATATTATATGGAGATCGTAGAGATCTTGTATAATTTTATGAGATAATTAATATTTTTCTGTCAGAAAAAAATAATATCCGCACTTGATTTGCTTCCCTGTTTGTGCATTCCTTTTTAAATCTCTATCTATAAATAGAGAGATAGACGTGAATGATGACACTTCCTTCTATCCCATTGCTTTTTCAGTTGGTAGTGAGTGGCAGCCCTAGATTAGAACTTTGGGCCTCTCTTACCCAAAACCCTAACTACCACCATCACATCCATCTCTTTCCCTCCACAAGCCACACTATGTGCCTCCCACACCTCCATTAACCTCATACCTCTAGCGGCGCTTCCTCCCAGAGCAACCTCTCACTTCTAGCGCCACCTTGTCGCCACCCTCCAGCAGGGCCCTGCACCCTTAGCAGCGTTGCCGCAGGTCCAACACTACCTCATCGCCACCCTCCAACGAGGATCCACACCTCCAGAGAGCTGCCTGCCTCCAGCTTAGTCTCTACCTCTGCACTATATAGTGATTTGTACAATTTATTTTCTTTTGCTTTGTGAGATTTATCTTTGCTTGGATTTCTACCATGTAGTGATTGAGATATAGAATTACATGCTATTTGTTATACCTCTGCATAATGACTACATGATCCAGCTTGTTTGGGGAGTTGGGCTTGCTTTGGTGGTCCTGAATACTGCTAACCGTAGATACACATGGAGGAGTTTGTCATCTCGGTCACACATTGACCGTTTTCTTTTACCCACGGAAGCGTTGGAGATGTTTAACTTTCCTTCGGTCACATCCTTATTGAGGTCAAGATCGGATCTTATGCCGTTGTGTCTTGACTTTTGCAGCAATAGAGGTTCTTCGTCACACTTCAATTTCGAGCAGTGTTGGTTGGTGGAGGAGGGTTTCCTGAGATGGTCAATACATTCTGGATGGAGCTGGCAGTAGAGGGGTCGGTTACGGCAAGGCTTGCGAAGAAGTTGGCAGCTTAGCTTAGATTGTCGGTGTTCAAGAGTGGGACTTGGTCTCATCGTGAGCCGAGAAGGAATCGGGAGTATGATGAGTTGGTCAGGTTGGATCAATTGGATGATTATAGGGAGCTGATCGAGGATTTGGTAAGCCGGGAGGTGATTCGGAAGATATTTCGGTTTCGTTCACCATTTCGGTGACGACCAAAACCGAATTTCGATGGAATTTCGGTCAAATTTCGATCGAAATTTCGATCATTTCGGTCATTTTTTGTACTAGGACCCCCATATTTCCGTCATTTCGGTCATTTCGGTCGAATTTCGATTTCGACTGGATATCGATATTCGACAGAAATTCGACAGAATTTCGCTGAAATTTGAGGCCATGTAACTCCTCCAATATCTTCCGAATCACCTCCCGGCTGACCAAATCCTCGATCAGCTCCACAGGGACCTGCCGCTGCGATACCTTGGTGCAGAGATAGACTCAGGTGCGAGATGGCTACAGACTCCACAGGGACCTGCCGCTGCGATACCTTGGTGCGTACCCCTGGTGGCTGGTCGGATGCGCGGTACTGATTGACTACCGGTGATTGAGAAGCTAAGTAGAAGCTGGTTGGGTGGAAGTGTTTACTTGTCCAGGGGAAGCGGTTGGTGTTGTTGGGATCAATGCTATCAACGTTCCCGATCTTTTTCCTATGCCCGTGGGTATGAGAAAGATGCTTGAGACCATCATGAGGCGTTTCTTCTAGTCATCCTCTAGGTAATCTAGTGGATTTCATCTGGTGGATTGGAACTCAGTGTCGTACCCGAAGGAGGAGGGGGGACTTGGCGTGTAAAGTCTGGAGGAGATGAATAAGGCCCTTTTAGGCAGGTGGGTTGCACGTATTCAGGGGTGATCGTGGCAGTCTCGTCTGTAACCTTGTTTGGAGAATCTATAGACCTGAACTTTCTTTCCCTGCTCATAAGTAGCTAGGCATCACAGACTTATACTTCTTGAGGGGCATCTGTAGTGCGACACATGAGATACGCCTGTAGTTAGGGATGGCACGTGATTCCGCTCATGGACTGACGATCAGAGTGAGGACGTGGTCTTGCCGCAGGGTTCCCGCGATTAATAACGATGGTAGAACACCTGAATTGCTCAACGACGAAGGTTTGGGATGGGTACTCGTTCTTTCGACGTTTAGATATGAGCTCTCAGAGCAATGACTGGAGGAGCTCATGAGTTTGCTTATAGAGCTTGATGAGGTGGCTGGGCCTACGGATGGACATGACTGTTGGATGTGGTGCAATGGTTGTTTCACGGTTGGGAAGGCCTACAGGGCGATGAGGGGACCGACGACTTTTGACTCTGGAGGGTGTGCGGTATACTGCAGGCGGATCTGGAAGTGGAAGGTCTCAACTCGTATGAAGGTTTTCTTGTGGATCTTCAGTAGTGGTAGACTTCTGATAAAAGAAAGATTTGCTTGTTTTGTTCAGGGGCGAATCGGGTTTGTCCCAGGTGTCAGGAGGTTGTGGAGCATGCCGATCATCTTTTCTTCACTTGTGGTAGCTCGGTGGAGGTTTAGAACCGCTTTGGGTATCAAACGACCAATACTAACGATGTATCTAGCTTCTGGTGTTCCATTGGGTGGATTGGAGCGGCACAGAGGAGGAGAGATCAGGAAGTGTGGCGGTCATCTGGGCTCTTTGGATGGCCCGAAATAGGGTTATATTTCGTCAAGATCGCTTATACGTTGAAAATGCTGTTGCGCACGCGAATGCGACGACTGAGAGTTGGACCATGTAAATTGTACTTTCTGTTCATACTTGTAATAGGCGTGTAATAACTCTGGTGATAAATGGTGAAGTTTTTGGGCATACACCTATATGGTGCTGGCCCTTTTTCTTTTAAAAAAATATTTTTCTTATCATCGGATACCTGAAGAATTCATGAGAGAGTACTTTTCTATGTCTCAAAGGGACACACAAATGATATTTCTTACGCAGAAGCTGACTACGCTAGCTCCCATGAGGATAGACGATCAACCACTGGTTATGCTATATTTGTTGGAGGTAATTTTGTTACATCCTGTAGCGAGAGACACGATGTGGTATTCAGATCTAGTGCAGAAGCACAATACCGAGTTCTGACCCAAGCCACCTGTGAAATTAACTGGCTTGTATCTTTTCTAAAGGACTCAGTATCTTAGTTAAAGTTGTAATTCCCCTTATTGTTACAATAAATGTGCCGCCTATTTTGCATCTAATCCAGTTTTTCATGATTAAACCAACTACATTGAAGGGGATTGTCATTTTGCCCGAGATGCAGTTCAAGGGAGTATATCTACTGATATTTCTAAAGAACATCATCTTGCAGACAGTTTCACCAAAACGTTACCATCTTACCTTCAAATTTGGCATGATATACGGATATGCTACAAGTTGAGGGCGAGTGTGAAAGAATGTATATGTACCTTCTATTTTCTTTTCTAAATCTTCAGAATATTCTCGGGATATTATGGAGATCTTGTAGAATATTCTGAGATCTATATTTTCAATTCTGATGTCAGTCCATGTTTATGTATTCCTTTTTTAACCTATCTATACCTATGTTTATGTATTCCTTTTTTAACCTCTCTATACCTTAATAAGATAGGTAGAGCATCAATTATTAATATCAATTCATTCCATCTCAATTTTTTCCCTAGTTAAATATTTTTATTTGCCTGCAGACTATCACAAGAGTGCAGTCTGCAGATTATTGTCTCTGCAAATCAAATTTGAGCTTTGTGTTGCTGTTATAATGAACTTTATGCATATTATGGTTGGCGGAGAATAAGATCTGTTTATAGAGTACTCTCAGTATGTAATTTGGCTTTTTGTGATGATACAAAAGGCTAATTCGGCATTAGTTATTTTTTATTTGCCTGCAGACTATTACAAGAATGCAGTCTGTAGGCTAGTGTCTCTGCAAGATCAAATTTGAGTTTTATGTAGCCGTTATAATGGACTTAATGCAAATTAAGTGTGCGTGCACGTTAACTTTGATTTTTTTAGTTTTGTAATATTCTTACACTTTCTGGTTGGATTTTAGCCTCCTTGCTGCAAGAATTTACACTACTATCCTATTTGCAATCATATAAATTTTCTGAACTTTTTCACACAGCTGTTACCATAAGGGTCTATTCTTGCTGCATTCAAAACTCTCAAATCTTGCAGTTACCGTTGACGTATGTTGAAGCCGGCTTTATCTAGAAATCATCGATTATCATCTCCCTAAAGAGATCTGCTATAAATTTAATGGTGTTTTACTTGGGGGCAGAGAAACACAAAATTATCCTTCGCCATCAAAGTGTGCTGCCCCTCAAATCTATTAAACCTTTATGTGCAGGTAAAACATGTAGATTGCCATACTGTCACTATCAAGGAGCTAGAGTCTGTCACCGCAAAGTATAGATTTACTTCCATGATGCAAGGTAGCACACAGTTTCTGCTGCAATATTTTTATTCCCGCTCCAATATTTTTGTTTTTTCTCGCATCATTCATCTTTACAGTGGGTTCCATTGGCTACGTGCATGATTCTGTTGATCAAACTTTTGTTTGAAAGTATAAAACTATGTTCACAATTGGTAGGTGTTCATCCATAATCTCCAATTAGTTCCACAAACTCAATGAAGACTCAATCAAGGTTCATGCATGTGCAGAGGTGGAATATACAACTATATCTATATATGAAAATGGTATACAACTATGAATATGGATAATTGTGGATATCAAAGTGATATCTATGTATGATACATTTTAAAACAGATAGAGATGCAAGTGTTGAAATTTGTGGAAAATGGATATGGTGGCGGATTGAATGTTGATATATCCATATCCATTTGCATCCCTATTTCATATACATGAATAAAACAATAATAGTTTTTGGGTCTCAAATTTTAAAATCAAGGCATTAAATCATCTGCAGTTTTTAAATTTTAAGATTTCCGCTTAAAAGTCTTATTTCGTATGATCATTATATGTTTCTCTATTAAATTAGTATTAGACAATAATTCTATCATCTCAATTTATTCTCTTTTTTATCTTTTCACCATCAAATAATGTTTCTTGCCTCAAGAAACAAACCAATATCTTTCGTCAGGAGGGGCCAACCAATATAGCTTTGCAACACCATTAAGTAGTTCCTAAAGAAAGGAGCGCCTCCCCCCCCAATGGCATATGGTGGTTCCGCACCTGTGCATGTGCATGCAAATTCTATACCCAATATCTTTCGTCATGAAAAACAACCATTCCTTGCAAACCAGTCCCTAATTACATGAATACAACATCGCCTTCTGCCATAGGCTTCGAAAGCTTTTCAAAGTCAATCCAGGGTTGAAGCATCTCCTCTTGCCGCAACATTCCTCCTTAGGCCTCAATAGTAGCATCCGATTGGAAAACCATGTCACAATTGTCGAGATAAAGTGTGTTTTGGATACTATTGTCATTATTGTCTCCTTTCAAAGCACAATAACAACAAATCCTTTTCTCACATTAAGTAGGATCGGCTACGTGGATTCTTTGCCTTCATTCATATTTATCTTGAGTCATTCTCGAGCTTAGATCCAAATAACTAATATATCTTCGAATAGTCTAATGATCCCAACACTTCTTGGGCTTTTCCCGTCCTCTCTTAGATGGCTTAACATCCCAAATCTCCCATCTTCTAGCTAGTACATCAGCTGACCTCCTTTGCAAATGGCTAAACCATCTTAAGCTGTTTTCTCTCATCTTATCTTCTTTAGGAGCTATACCAATTTTCCTTATGATCACATCATTCTGAATTCGATCTTTTCGTATATGACAATACATCCATTTTAGCATTTTTATTTGTGTTGATGTCATTCTCGATCGAGAATGACCCACGATAGATTTGAATTAAGGCAAAGAATCCATATAACTGACCCTACTTAATGTGGGAAAAGGCTTTGTTGTTGTTGTGATGTCATTCTCCGCACATGTCTATGGTTCATAGACTAACATTCAGATCCAGAGTCAGTGTTGCAATAGTAGGCCTACTAGACCGACTATTCGGTCTGACTATGAGGTGTGGGGGTCCCCGACTGAATAAAATCTAGTCGGCCTAACCAAATAGTCGGTCCTATTATTCAGCCGACTATTCAGTTGACTAATAGTTAAATGTTGGATTTTTTTATTTTTTATAAAAATTCTCAAGAGTTACCATTTGTCACGATTTTATCAAAAATGTCAAAGTTTTGTATATGTACATTAATGGATATTTTTATGTTGGATTCTTGTTGATTGATGATAATATATGTATAGATATATATATATGAATATATGTATTAAAAATTATTTTTATATTAAACATAATTAAAATTACAAAATCGAATAATTTCGAATAGTCGCTCGAATACTAATTATTCTCTATTCAGTGACCCCTCCGACTGAATACCGAATACAGATTTCTACAACGCTGCATAGAGCATAACATGTCTCATCGCTGCTTTGTAATACGTTCCTTTGATTTTTAGAGGAATTTTCTTATCACATAGAACTATAAAGGCTCCTCTTTTTGAGTAATATTTAGCTAACCTGCATTTATTCTGTGAATAGTATTTCCATCAATTTCCCCGTCATGTTGCAATTAGATCCCAAGTATCTAAAGGAATCTTTCTTCTGAATGATATCGTTTTCAATCTCCATCTCGACATCTTCACCACTGCTTCCATCAAATATGCACTCCATATTTTTAGACTTAGCCCTACTTATACAAAATCCTTTAGTCTCTAAGACATGTCTCCAAACCTCATGCTACTTTTTATTTCATCTCTAGTCTCATCAATCGACACATTATAATCAGAGAAAAACACATACTAAGGTATCTCATCCTGAATGTTACTAGTCAACTCAGTCCATAATCAAATTATCAAAGTAAAAAGGAATGGACTCAAAGCTGAACCTTGATGCAGATCGGTACTGATGTCAAAATAGTCAGTTTTCTTAGATTGGATCCTTACATAACATGAAGCCCATCGTACATATCCTTTATACGATTTAATGTATAGGATATGTACTTGTCACCTCTTCAAAACTTTCCACAATCTCTCTCATCAGTCTTAATAATAAGCCTTCTCCAGATCAATCATATGGAGGTTCTTTTTCTTAGCTGTATAAATCCCCATTATTCTCCTCAACAAGTGGGTAGCTTTAATAGTTGAGCGATTTGGCATGAATCCGAATTGATTTTTCAGTTATTTTGGAAACTTGCCTGAGTTGCCTCAACCTCCTTTCCACCATACATTCTCAAAATTTTCATTGTATGACTCATCAATTTGGTACCTCTGTAATTCGAAAAACTTTGGATGTCTTCTTTATTTTTATAAAAAGGCACTACGATGCTTCTCATTCATTCTTCATGTATTTTCTTGCTTCTCCAAATAACATTGAATAAATTGATGAGGCAAGCCAATCTATGTTGACCAAGAACTCTCTATACTTCTATAGAAATGTCATCAAGTCCTACACCTTTCTCACGTTTCGTAAATTTTAAAGCATTGATGAATCCCATATACATCATCATAAAATCTATTTATTATCCTCTTAACTTAAACATATCAATAAAAACCACAATCAAATCACTAATATTAACTTGTATTATATTGTAAATAATCTGTGTATAATTAACACTAAATTTCTGACCCGGATTATTGTATTTAATTACTAACACCTTTTTTTATTTTCTTTATTATTAAAACCCCCAAAAATTGGATTATTATTCTATATTTGTTTGGGTCTTAAAAGGAGATTAAAAATACAAAGAAATAACAAACCACTAAAATTAAGTTTTTTTAATCATTATAGATACTTGCAAAAATTCTTCTTCGTACAAATGTCCTCTTTTGGATTTTTGACTAAAATGAAACTTGTAGACTCATTCATTTTTAACTTTTTTGTAATTAAGCTTCTAACTATTTCTTGCTGAATTTTCTGTATTTTCCTAATTTTTGAACAATATGGTGCAACCACGTGGCCTCACCTCCTTCAGCCACCCGGCCTTGCTCTCCGCCATTGGATCAGCCTCTCCCCTCCTGGATCTTAACCATCCACTGCTGCTACTTCCACAACTGTCTGATCACTTCATTAGATGTGATCCCCACCGCACCTTACTACCCTCTTCTCGACCGCACGATCAAACCATCATCCTATGGCTTCAGAACACGCTACGTCGCCCCTACTCCCGCAGCAATTGGATGAGGTCCATATCGCATCACAACCGCACACTTCCGCCTCTCCCCTCACCGTTGTATCCGATCTTATGGATATGATCTGAACCACTTGATCGTACCCTTATCTGGACCGTTGGATCATGCGATCCAACGGTCCTTGTCCGTCGTCTACCTCTGTAACCGCCAGCCCTCATGCGTTACACTTGTCTTCTCCGCCGCCCCCTTCCTCGTCTAACGGACGCCTAAGATCGCCTCTCTGCATCCTTACACCATCGCCACATTGTCCTATCTCTCCTGATCTTCGCGCAACCATTAACACATCGATCCTTCTCTCCAGATCGTCAGTATCAATCGTTCGAAACCATCACCTCACCTCCTGTAACGCCTAACCTCCACCTACAAAACCCCCTCCTTCGCCTCCATTTCAACTGATCCACCATTCCAGGGAGCTTGGCGCATTCCCCTCCCTGTAACATGGGGAGGTGGAATCGATGAGGCGATAATGGTCTGAAACCTCCAGGTGTGATCCTTGGCTGCCATGGCCAAGTCACGATGCTCAACCACTGTTGAGCTCGCTGGATTGGCTATCCAGCATGTGCGATGACCCGAAGCTCATCCATAAGCCTCGGTCCAAGCCTCCATCCATCTTCTTCCTCCTCAATCCTCCAGGTACTCGTTCCTTATTTTTCTTTCGTTTTCTCCAATTTAATCCATCACACATACAACCCCACCTTCGAATCGGCATGCCCAAAGATTCACCGGACATCGCCGACCTTCGCGGGTGGTCCAGACCATATCCTCACTCCATTAGAAGCGCCACCACCTTCGCCCCTTTTCTCTCTGCTTTGTCGGAGAAGAACTCGCCAGGTCCCTGCCTTCTCCGCCTCTTGGACCCTCACTTCACTCACATCACGCGTTTCGGCTATCCCCTAACTTCTTTTGCAGTTTAAATCATCAATGGTCAGAGTTCGCGCCTCTCCTCCGATCTCGAGCAGCTCCGACAACCCTTCATCGACTCCCAGATTCACATCGCTCCGCTACCTCTTAAGGCTTCGATAGCCTTCGCGACCTTCTTGCGGAGCTGAGGAGACCCTCATCAGAGATGCAACGCCATGGAGGAGCTCGAGTAGCCTCGCCGGAGCTCCATTTACATCGCCGCTCCTCCGATGGTGACGAAGTGCAGGTGCCGTTGGATGACGCCCTTGCGACAGCCATCCAATGACCCATGTGGACCACTTTGCATTCTCCGACCCTGCAGGATTGGATAGACGAAACCGCCTCTGAAGACCCGTTGCAGCCGCGTGGCCCGAGCCTTCCACGCCATCTGAGCCTAGTCCTCCCGCGTGCCCTGCACGTGAGGGGCTAGGAAATTTGCAGCAACCTCCCTGAAGCTCTCCATAATTACAGCTAGGTCCAAGCACGCATGCATGACATGCACGCCTGGACAAATTGCAGAAGAGTCTAGTTAGTTTTCAAGAATTCTAAAAAGGCCCCCCATGCATTTGGAAGTAGGTCCCTCTAGGGGCCCCTCCGGCCTTTTCAAATTACAAATAGGTCCCTCTAGGTGCCTATTTGTGATATTTATCTTTATTTTTCATGCATTTTTATTACATTTATGCACTTGCGTTGTTTTTATCACATCTTGAGCATTTTAGATCCAAATTGAACGATTTCAGTTTCATTTCGAAGCTTATTTGATTTTCTACCTAATGACATATGTTATTCATTGATTTGACAATTAAATATGCTAAATTTTGGATGATCTATAGTGTCTTTTGGTCTTTAAATATTTGTCATTAACAGATGCTTGATCTTAATTTTTATGCTTCATTCGTCACTGAAATCAACTCTCATTTTATTGCTCAATAATTTGCTTATTTTGGGGTATATTTATACATACATATCTTCATGTTTATGATTCATGTTTGCATCTCTTTTAATTGCATTTAAAATCAATCACATGAACTTTTCCTTGCATCATTTATTTGCATATGCATACCATTTTGCATATCACATATGCATGAAGACCTAGATTTAGAAAATAATCACTCAAGAATTAATAGATAATTTTCTATAAATAGCCGAAGAGGCTCGTGTCCCTGTGTTTGACCTTGGGTACTTAACAAGTAAAAATTCTCCACAACATTCAAAGATTGTGGTTTTTGATCAACCGAATTTCGTATCCTATACTACAACTATTGATTATTAAGAGGTGATTCTCACGTTCATCAAGCATCATCTATTTCCTTCCTTTGTATTCGTCTATAGCTTCTACGATTTACTCAATGTTCACTACTAGGTAGATCTATGACAATGATATCTTTATTCCATTCCATAATGAAATAGCTTGCACGATTTACTCAATGTTCACTACTAGGGTTGTAGCACAACTGATCCCTTTTATTTGTCGCAAAGTAATCTGTCTGTATTTTAGTCGGACCACTCTTACAAGTAATTAAATGCTCCTCCTTGAAGAGAGTGTTTGCTATGAAAAAGGTCATAAGTTACAAAATCAAGAATTATTTTCCCTCTTTATTTTTTATCCTTGAAGTCACGACCTCCATGAACACTAGCATACCCTGAACCATTCTTTCTCATATGTTCATTAAGATCTCCGCATAGGCAAATCATCTCTCTTTGTGAGATTCCTTACATAATCTAATCCATTTCCTCCCCAAAAGCTTGTTTAATCCTTTCCTCTAAACCATTTTGCAATGCATAAACTGAAATAATATTCAGATCTTTTTTTCAAGCACTAATTTATTCAAAACAATCCGACCCATAAATCTTTGCAACTCAACGCCACTATCCGTTAAATAGTTATGAACAACCACTCTAACACCATTTCTACCTGAATACCATAATTTAAAGCCTATCTGTATCTTCTTTCTTTCCATCGTAGCTAATATCTCCATTGATTTGCCAGTCAAAGTGCTAATATTATAATTACCTACCCGCAACTTTTTTTGCGACCTCTTTTGGGCTAACTTTTTTTCTTGCATGCATAAATCATGCAAGAATCCTTGTAAATTTTGGATTGCATCCTGCGGCGATGCATTGGAATTAGCTTATTTACTTGCATGCGTTTCTTATGCGAGAACCCTTGCAAATTCCAAACTACATCCATGCAATGATGTAGTGTCTCTTGCCAACTTGTCGTTGTATTTAGGGCGATGCAATACATTCTTAGTAGGGAATGCCTCAATGAAATCCAAATGTTTGCTTAAATTCATGTTGAAAAGATATGATTGTTTTGAGGCAAATTCTTAAACATTGTTTTCAAGTGAAAACACTATTTAGGAATTTATCTTCGGTTGCTTTATTGTGGCTGTCGACTACCTAACACAACTTTCATCATTTAATCAAGCTTGGAATCTGTCATGGCTGATTTGTCTCCCTTCAAAGCAACCAAGTAAAATTCTTCACTCTCAAAGGTGCATGCACCTTTCGAAGCAATTTGCTGGCCTGGCAAATTTCACATCCCTATACATTTTGTTGCACTGTCAACACCTTGTAGGCCTTCTTCACCGTAAATTCCTCATCCCAAATCCAATAATCATGCGCTCTCGTAGGGCCCTCCACTGAGTCCAGCTACTCAAGCATTTGGAGAAGTACAAACCACGTTGTTCTAAGAAAACTGCACGAGAACGCCAAGGTCCACACATGATCTCCTGCACCTAAGGGGGGTGAGCATCGACAATCAGTCTCTTTATTCACAGCCAAAGCAGAGGGAACCTCATAGTTCAGAACCCCCAATTTTGTCCAAATGTTCTGTTAGATTGAAAAAAGACCTTATTCCATGTGGTGCAACAGCGGGGTAATGTATGGCATCACATAGTCCGGGTCTTTTCAGAAATTAGAAGGAGATCACACCTTCACACATATTACCTCAAGGTTATCAGCAATACCGCATTTTCAACACATCAAATGACGTAACATGTTCAACCTCTCATCCCATGTCCTCACCACCCACTTTGTGAACGTGACCTTATACTTCTCATGGGTTCGAATCACACCTACCCTGCCATCCTTCAAGGATCAAGAGATCATACACATGACAACAGCGCCACTCTTGCTCGAAGATGTTCTAGAAAAAACCTCGCAGTTAAACTCCCAAGTTGTTGATGAATCTTTTTCTGTGATCTGTCATCGACAAGCAGAATATCGAAATCACCGAGAAAATCAACTCGCGCAAGACCATCTGATTTCCGTCTGTCAAACGTCTGAACTTTCTGCTAACTGGCTTTAGCTTCGTCTTCTCTATTAGAGGGGACTGGTCCTCACCATAAATCCACATTGCCGTCATGGGAAGTCTTTAATATGAATTTGGTAGATGACTTCTGGACTGCCCAAAACAACCCAGTCTCAGTTACTTTATTAATGTGCACCCTCCAAAAATTTAGATTATACAATCTCCTAGCCTCACGAGCCCACCCTCCATGAAGAAAAGAGTGTTATTGACGTATTGCAAAATATGTATAGAAATCTCACGAGTTGTGGATCCCTTTAAAAAAAATCTTTTGGAACTGTTAGCTGGGAGGAACCATTAGCTGGGAGGCAATGACAAACACGATTGAGGGGGAGTGGGCATCCTTGTTGGATCCCCAGTATGACCGGAAAACAATTGTCATAAGGTTGCCCATTGATCAACACCGAGAATTATGCGGAAGTGTCATGCCGCTTCATCCGAACAATTTCAACCTCAGGAAAGCTCCCCTTGTGCAAAGAGATCCATATGAAATTTTGATCCACACTGTTATAAGCCTTGGAGAAATACACTTTCTACAACATAAAGACCACTTTCCTTTTCCAGGACCACCATATCTGTTATCATCCTCCCTGTTATGAACATCATTTGCATTTGTCTAACAATCAACATCAATACCCCCTATGATCTGGTTAACAAGAAGCATCGCTGCAATTAGATAAATTGTCATTCGAGAGAGCAATGAGCCTTCTTCGATGATCAAATTAAAGTGTGTTAGTCAGCTCACCTTTCCTTTCAAGTGTATGCTATTGCTTTGCAAATCTTTTGATGGTTTACAATCAATAATATATGTATGAATATATTTTTTGAGGCTAACATATGCATATATTTGAATGGTTAATATATAAATCTTGTAAGGTTTATTGTTTGATTGGCATCGTTAGACTCATTGTTGAGGTAGTTTCAATTGTTGACTTCTTGTTGGTTAAAAGGATTGAACCATTATGGATAGTCATGTACTTGTCACTGAGGCTATCACTTTTTAGGAGGGGTGACATTCCATTGATTTCTTATTTGAAGGTTGATTTTTCAGCATATGACACGATACAATGGTCCTTCATATGGACAGCTCTGCTTCCTGTATTACATGAATGGAGTGTTGACATCTTTTTGATTTTTATGAATGGGCATCCTTTTGGAGATGTGACGAATCTCCATTTCATCATCTTTATTCTATCATTTTTGGCCTTAAAAACCCTAGCTAATGCATGTAAATAGCATCGATTTGTACAAATTAGCATTTATTATTTGTTGCATCAATTGTATTTAAAACAATGTTTTTAATGCCAAAATTATAGAATAAAGAAAAGAAAAGAAAACGAATAAAATATCAAAGATATTTTATGACCCTAAACCCCGAGACCAAGTCAAGAATTGAGTTGGTCGATAAGGAATAAAGTAGGGGGAGATAAGGGCAAAAAATGCAATAAACAGCTAATTCTTTTATTCATTATTTATTCATTTTTGACACCTAATTTATTCTTTATTATTTGTACATCAAATAAAGAAACACTGTACATGAAAGTTGTAGATAATAATGTAAATAAAAATACAAATTTGAATTGGTGCAAAAATAATACATAGTGTACATTTTATACACAGAATAAAAAGCCAAAATCCCAACTTTACAGACTCATATCTCTCAAATAAAGACTTAAAATATATTATAATCTCTAATTATATATAACTTTTCATGAGCTATTTAGTGGAGATGGTTTCATATTTTTTGGAGTCACGGTGTGAAAGTTAGGTTTTAGACCCTCATTGTACATAAAAGCCGAATAAAATATTAATTATATTCATTTCTTATTATTTTTACAAATTTATATTTTTATAATTTTGTAATTATTATTTATAACTTGTACACATATTAAAATCAAAATTAAACAAAAAAGAAAACATAAAATAATATAAGTCTATGTTAATATATATGCAAAATACCTATATCTATACATGTATATAAATAGAAGGGGAATATTCTTTATTCTTTTATATTTTTATATTTTTGTAAATATCATTATATTATAAAAAATACAAAGATAAAATAAAACAAAAGAAAATGACTTAAATTAATAAAATGTATACAATACATAGATGAAATACCTATAAGTGTACATATATACTGTAAATATCTATTTATTTAAATGTACAAAATATATCATAAAAATATAATAAAAATTTATTTATGTACATAAAAATAATATATAAATATATAAAATAAAAGAATAAAATAATAAAATAAAATATACAAAATAAAAATAAATAGTCAAAATATAGATAAATATACCTATAAATATACCCCTAAAAATAAACTACTAATAAATAACACCAAAAAATAAATAAAAATCTGAATAAAATACTAAATAAAATAATAAACATTTTTTATTTTCTACTCAAAAATCAATAAAATCAATTACTAGTTTTAAACAATTGATTTCTAATAAAACTTGCTATTTTGTCCTGTAACGTGCCTACCTGGACCAATCAGGTCCCTTCGATGGTTGACCCATAGTCAACTGTCCCTCCGGTCTTCTCATTTGACGCAGACATCCTTTTTCGTGTTTTGCGCCCTTTTTCCTAGGCATCTCGTCCATCCATCGCCTTCGTCCCCTTCACATGAAATGATCCCTTATCATCATAGATCCACGCCCAACTTGTATATCCTCTGTATATGGCTCGTATTCTTTCCATTCCACCGGTCAATAAGGGTGCCACGACTTGTGTTTAAATAATGAACCTCATCCTCCATTGATTCTTTGGTCACCATCTCGAGTCTAGGAACCCTAGTCCATGGTCTAGTAAGTCTTCTCGTGACAGGGGAAGTCTTCTCGCAGCGGGGCGAATCTCCAGGAGCTCGAGGGTGCACCCACGGCCATAGTCTCCGGCGGCCCTGCTCCCTGACCGACCCCCAGGTATGAGAGTTGCCTTCCTTAGCCTTTTTAATTGCATTTCGTTTTAGGTTTAATCTTCTGTTCTTAGTTTAGGTTTTGGTTAGTCAAATTAGGTTAATTAGTAATCCACATAGTTCAGATGCTCCCTGTCGTTCAGATCATCTCCATCTCGATTTCCGTCGCCTCATGTACACCCCACGAATCTTCATTCAACCAGATCCTCTGCGAATCTGGATTTCGGGGTCCATCTCTGCTGTGTTTCGCCGGACCCCTCCGCCCGTGCCGCCCTTTGACTATTCCGCCCAATAAGTTCCCCAGACCCCCTTGTTGCTTTTGCGAACCTTTACTGCAGATCTGGAGCGCCAAAGGACCCCTTGGGGGTGATCTTGCAGAATAGGAGGTACCTGGAGCCCCCACTCTTCCTCGACGCCGCCGCCTGTCCATGTCGAAGCTTTAGGTGCCATCCTGAAGCCATCATTAGATGCGGAGGAGCATGGTTGATGCTTTGCGTCCCATGCGAGCACCCCAGATGGTCGGACTCACACGCTACACCAGATTGAAGCTCGGGAGGCACGTGGTTCTTCCCTGTTTTTCCGAGCGTCTTCAAAGCCGTCGGATCGGGCCTCTCCACCAATCGAAGCAGCAGTCGTTGGATGAGCCACACCAATACCGTCTGATCGCATCCAGCGATCTAATCTCATCCGTCCAAGGCGATTCGACATCGCGTGCCCACAGGTCGACGCATGGCAAGTGGGAGAAGCACCACCGTTCGATCAATGCCTCTTTAGGGGTAATTTACACATATACCCCGTATTTTTTGTAATTAATGTTTAGTTCTGTAAATAAAATATAATGTTTTAATTAAAGTGGAAATTTTGCAAATAGGCCTCTGCACTTCTTGTAATCACATCTGGGTCCATTCCACGTCACCGCACGTGCCGTCCAACGTGAGGTGGCGAAATTGCATGTATACCCCTGGCGTTTTTTGTAATTTTTAAAAAGTCCAATAAAAGTTTAATCACATTTTTTATTTTTGGCAAAATTTCAGAGAGCCCCCCTGAAGTTTATTTTTATTGCAAAATTCCCCTGCTAGGAAATTTTTTGTGCTTTTGATGTAATTTTTACAAATAGAAAATGTGCTCCTAAAAATACGCAAAAATAGGATGAAATGCCTGCTGCTATGTATGTTAACGCCCATATTTTTATTTGCATTTTTGAGTATTTAATCATTTATCAAAAAATCAAAAATAGTCTAATTTTGTACTGTCTAAATTCGAAAATACCAAAAAATATAAAAATGTGTCTAAAAATTTCAAAAAAATTATATATGGTATATTTTATCATATTTTAATTACAGACCAAAATTCACTAAAAAATGGAGAAAGGAAAACCTTAAAAATTAAAAACCCCCAAAATATCTTATAAAAATCTAAAAAAATCAAAAAATATGTTTTTTTGTTTTATAAATTTCTTTATATAAATATTTATATATGAAAATTGATTTGGATAATTTTGGAACCCTTTACTATTTTAATATTCAAATCAATTTCGACCTATTTATTTAACCCCTTATTTGGGATATTTTGGAATTTAAAAATGCATAAAATTAGAAAAAATCCAAAAAAATACAAAAATATTAAAAAAATATATAAAACACAAAAAAAATATTTTGAATTTTATTGGTATTTATTAGTATTTATAAATATATTATTCCAAATGTATATATATACCCTTATGTATTATATATATTTAAAGGAAAAAATATAAAAATGTAAAAAGGAAATATAAAATTGTAAAATTAAAAACAAAATACAAAAAATGTAAAACAAAAATAAAATAATATATATATATAATCCAAAAACCCACAAAAAGACATATGCATATGCATGACAAATGACATGGTTATAAATAAATAACCATAGGCTACATGTTTTGCTCTCTGTGGTTCGACCTCTACATGCTTAATCACTATGCATCTTTTGGTAGAGAATACTAAATTTTATCCTCACTTATGTTATTTATTGCCTTTATTAATATCGCGGGTTAATTGTTTATTAACTAGGATTTTTGTTCGGGGTCGCTTCGACAACTGTCGGTCCGTCTTGTGGATTGACAAGACCTCTGCGAAAACTCTTGTTATCAAGATGGATGAGATGATTAAGTCCTCGTCTCCAAGAGGGAATTAGGCAGTGTTCCTTTCCCACCCTTATGTTTGTTCCGATCGCTGATGCATTAGCTATAGGGTTGGCTTTGTATATTTTCCAAACATTGTTGAATGCAAGGCTTTTCAGGGAACCTAATTGTTGAGATGGTTTTTCTTATTTTATGATATATGGGAGGTAAAAGCAGTGTTGTTAAAGTTTATGGTGCTCCAAGTCACTAGGGGATCCAAAACGCATGAGGTGCTAGACACTCACCTAGGCATGTGCCCAAGCTAAGCACTGCACTGCACACGTGTATGTTTGTATGTACACACACACGCACTTAAATTCGAATCTATGATCGATCTGATATATAGCTAAACATGTATGTAATTCTCGGTTTAAGTTGGTCAAGGGATCCTGCTTCGTCAAGGATTGAAGTGCAAATGGTCAGTGATGCAACCTATGGGTCGTCGTCAATATGTGAACTAAGTTGCAAGTCTAAAGTTTGAACTAAGTGCTTGAATGATAGAAACAAGTAAAATGGTATGCAATATGCTACTCTAGAGACCGAATTGCAAAGACATAAAACTTTGATGATGACAAATGATGAGGCCGTAACAAAATTCAGCAAACAACAGTCCGCAAAACACTCGAATTCCAGCACGGATATCACTACAATTTTAGGGCAAATCAACTAGTTAAAGACTAATGGAAATAATTAACGATGTTGCAGTTATAGAACCTCAATAATTCACCAAACCAAACAGCGAAATTGCAGTCCACAAACTAAGTTCATATGGTGGAATAATATGCAGGAAATACGCTCATACCACAACCGACAAAGGGAAGAATGCGAGCTTCAGATCTGGTCGGCGGTGAGGAGGGCTTGTTGGGCGCCTTCGGCAGCACTTGAAATCCCGTGGGGGTGGGGGAAGAAAGGTGGCGAAGTTGACAGCGGATGGAATGGCGTTTGGCGGTAGCAGGGGGTGGGGTGCTGGCGCGATAGGGAGGCGAGGCGGTGAGGGAGGAAGGTGGGGCGCGAGGGTGAGCGCAGTCGCAGAGCGGGGGCAGTGCGGTAGGGCGCAGGCGGCGCAATCGGTGAAGGCCTGGGAAGGGAAGGCAGCACGCGAGAGAAGGGGAAAGAGGCGAGCGACGAGGAGGGAAGGCGGAGGGAAGGGCGCGGGGCGTGGGAAGGTGCGGGAATGGGAAGGAGGCGGCGGTGGCGAGTTGGATCCGGGGAAGAAGAGGCACAGGTGGGAGGGGAAGAAGGAGGCGGCGGCGGGGAGAAGAGGGTGGGATGTGGAAGGCGGCGGCGAGGGAAGGAGGTAGGCGCGGGAGACGGCGAGGAGGGATAGAGGAGGTCGCGGGGAGGAGAGGGAGGGTTGGGGTTGGAGAGGCGGCGGCGCGGGGAGGGGTTTTAGGGTTCGGAGGAGAGGGCGCACGGGATGGGGAAGAGAAGTCGAGAGGGCAGAGAGAGAGAGGGAGAGAGAGAGAAATAAGTGAGGGGAAAATTAACTTCATTCAAAACTAATTCCCAGCCCTAATCCAAGGGGTGCCTTTATAGAGGCCAAATCCTCCAAATAAGCAACAACCTTTCTAAAATAGAAAAAGAAAGAAAACAGAAAAGAAAAGATGATAAGGCCTTGTATAATGAGCCTTTTACATAAATAAATAAAATAAATAAAACAAATGTTGACTAAAAGGAAGTGATTGTAGCATCATGCTGCATCAGTCAGTTCCTTCTTAATTCCGGCTTTGCTGGATTCGTCCAATGGCTACACATACCTAGGGTAGATGGGCGAAGATGTAGAGAGTCCGGAACGTCTCTGAGTATTAGTCGTCCGATTGTTCTCCTCTGGGTGAACTTGACACGTGAGTCTAAGGTTCACCTTTGCGCGAACTCGACACGTGAGTCTAAGGATGGGACTCTGTTCCCTTTGTTAAGGGGAAACCTAATGACCGTGTTTCGTCACGAGGCTAGGTTACTATTTGTGATGCTTCTGTCTGTTCACACCATGTTTTTATCTTGCATTGTACATAAAAATAAATTAACGAATATTTCAGTTTAATCAAAGCAGAATCAAAACATGCTAACAAATGAGAACCAATTTTTTGACCATTTTCCTGATTTTTTGTCTCATAACTGTACATGAAATGACAGGGTTTATAAGGAGTGAATTATAACAATGAAACCATGGCAAAGTTTAATTGAAACTGAAATATGAAATGGATTAAAAACATTAGTAACCAAAAGCTGTGAAAGCATTGCAATGATGCCCTATCCATCTTTGAAGAGCTCCAACATATATGAAGCTACACACGGAAGGTTTTGGGTCTTGTGCGGTTGTAGCTAGTTACTGGAGGTCAGTGTTTCGCCTTCATGGAAGGAAATATCGCGATATATCGGCGATATACCGTCGATATATCGAATCGAGATGAGACCGATATCGGTATCGATATGGCGATATATCCTCCTTTTCAGGCCTTTTCCTTCACAAAAGGGGGTCGATATGGGCGATATTTCGGCGATATATCACCGATATATCATCGAAATATCGTATCGACACGATATCAATATCGATATGGCCTTCCATGTTCGTCGGTAGAGCTCTAGTCTTGTGTATGTTTTGCTTTGTTGTGTGGAATAGATAGGAATATTGTGATGCGGTAGCTAGAAGCAGAGAAGCTGTCAGACTCAGAGTTGCTCAGATGCAGCTCGAGAACTTGGCGGCAAGTTATCGCTTGTTTCCACCCATTCTCCAAAGTCCCAGCATCACAATATCATTTCTGTATAAATCGCAGAAATCCAAATCGGTTATCTTCTCTCTGATAACACCTGCTCCGATTAAGATTTCTTGATTTCGAAGTTTCTCGAGCCTCAGGTAGTAAAGAAATTCTCATGTTGTATTTCCAGGATTGGATTTCATTATCGAATAAACCTCGTAATCGTAAGAAAGTAGGTTTTTTAGTTATGAGCCTAAAAAAAGGCAAAGCCTTATCTTGCTATAAGTAGGGTCGGCTACATGGATTCTTGCTCAAGTCCATGTTGAAAAATTCGACTATTTTTTACGCTGGCTATAGACTACCTAGAGAAACCCCCACAAGGTGGGGATTCGAGCCTTGGTCTTTTGTGTGGTAGACACACTGCACTACCGCCAGACCATGTAAGTTATGGGCTTAGCAAAAGGAAAATTGGGATAGGTTCCTATGGGACCATCTTAAAAATCGGACGTGAGGGTTTCTTCTCATCGGATTCATGTAGAATGTGCACGAAAGGAAACAAAGTACTGATTCATATTCATATACACAAGAGTTATATATGAATGTAATTAGGCTTTGATTCTCTTTTGAAAACAGGGAAATGGGTTTCTTTCGAGTAGTGGAACTATTCACATTTTCATATAGAAAAATTCACAATAAATGCAAAGAGGGAACGCCTTTTATCCTAGCGGTCGTAGTTGGAGCTGCTCAGATGCAGCTTGAGAACTTGGTGGCGATAGTGCAGTAAGTAGTTGGATCAATAAAGATTAAAGAATAACGGTGAAAGATTATGGACAAAGCAATAATAGATGAAGTCTTGTAGTCGAAACAAACAAGGGGCAGAGCAAACGTAGTTGCTTAGAACATGATGTATAACGATGCAGAGCAAAATAGAAAATGCAACGTAATGAAGTTATTAAAATGTGATAGAAAATGCAACAAAAAGGGAGTGCATGAATGCTATGGAAATGCAACGAATAGATATGGAATATAATTGAGATGAAAATAAATGCACAGATTGAGCGAAAGTGATGGAACTAAGAAAAATGAAATGCGAGGTTTCAAAACATGAAAGATATTGTAATGAGTTTTATAAAAGATGCATGGATGGTTTAATGTAAACTCGTGTTGTCGTGGACACACGGACCTGACGCATGCTCTGCGCCAACAGTTGTGTTGTGTGTCCACATGCATGGGCATACACAACCACCCGTGCAGAGAACATGCATACACCCACCCACCTACGTTACCGCACACATACTGGTGTATACTTGGGCTTTATTTGGTTTATGGTTTTAGAGTTAGTTCTTCATTTAGATTTTTAGGTTATCTCACACTTTCAGTTGATGCTTTTGCTTATTTGACTCTATATTACTTTTTATCCCAATAGTTTTGTTCCTTGTAATTTCAATTCTTTATTATTATAATCAAGAGATAATATTTAGAGGATATTAACAAAATATTAAATATTTATTTATTATTAATAAAAATACCAAACAACATAAAACTACGTACTCCTGCACGTTCTCCCGCATACCACCTACTTGCTATGTAGTGACCCCTCCGACTGAATACTGACTTTTTATTTAAGTGCTTGTTATTTTATCTTGATTCATGTCAACGATTGTTGACATGATGAATTTTGGCTTCATCACGATACATTAGTACCCAGAGTTGATATGTACATATAAGTGCATGTGTACGTAGAACTTGGGACCAACATGTGTGCGCATATGCAAAGTAAGTGCAACAACAACGACAAAGTCTTTTCCCACAATTAAATAGGGGTTGCGACATGGATTTTCTGCATCCATTCAGATCTATTTTTGATCATTCTCGGGCTAAAATCTAAATAAGTAAGATCCCTTCAGATAGGGGTGTACATGGACCGGACAAAATCTATAATCTGATCCAGTCCGTCACCATTGGATTGGACCGGTTTGGATTTATAAGTTTAATACAAATTCGACATTTATGAACTGGATCAGATTATTGTCAAAATCCGATCCGATCAAATCCATTAGTCCATTAATAAATAAATAATAAATAAAAATTCAGTTGTTGCTATTAGAGCATATTATATATCTATTTTTGTTTGAAAGCTATGCGTAAATATCCTAACTACTATCTTTATAGTTTAAACCCATACAACTCAAGCTTTACCCCACCTTCCTTGTTGAGAACCCCCTTACCACACCCCACTTGTTGGTTCAAAAAAAGCAATACCTACTCGCAGTGCCCATCGAGACCTTCCAATTTTCCAAAGGAAACACCCTTCTTAAAAAAATATCTAAACATAAACCTTCTTCAGACCCTTTTAAATGAAACACCCATTCGTGCCACATACCTCTCCACCCTCGACCACACACATCTCTGCCATCTACCGTCTTCGGCCCCAGTCGCGCGCTCACGCAACCTGATCTCTCTCGCGCATGCGCAACCAGATCTTTCTCGCGCACACGTGCAACTCAACCTCGCCCTCAACTCTCCCAAACCTCCCTTCGCGTATGCACAACCGTACCTTGTCCCCAGTCAGTTGTTGTCCTTGTCCTCTGCCGCGCCATCCTCGTCCTCAGTCGCACACATGCATAGCTAGGACTCCTCCGCACACATGCAACAAAACTTCATTCTTGGCTCTCTCTCAGAACTCCCCCGTGCATTGCGCAGTCACATACGGTCCTCAACCCTAACCTCCCTTGAGTACCGGGCAACAAATAAATGAGCATTGTAAACCTGATCCAATCCGTAATCCAATAGATTGGATTGGATTTGCATATTTAATGATTGGATTGGATTGGAAAAAATAAAAAATCCGTTAAGTGTGGATTGGACAGGGTTTTATTCGAAATCTAATCCATGTGCACCCCTATCTTCATATAGTCTCATTCTAACACATCTTAGGCATTCCTCGCCCTGTCTAACGACTTGGCATCTCAAATCTCGGATCTTCTATTTGGTGCATCAACCGACCTTTGCAAATGGGCATATATGTAAAGTGCATATAATTTGTGTATGTATTCGTGTGGATGTGTTAACAATACATATAACTTATATATATATATATATATATATATATATATATATATATGGGTAAAATGGGGCTGCCCCAATGGGAGGAGCTAACTTGGCTCCCCCCTGCGCCATTTCGCCTCCTTTTTTTCAAAATTTCTTATGTGGATTTTCATCAATATATCCTTATATTATGTCATTCAAATTTCGCGCGAAACAAAGACTCCTACGGCCTCCATCGAAAAGGGTCATTTTTGCAATTCTGTTACCGTTAAAAAATGATTGTCTGGATGGAGGCCGTAGGAGTCTCTGTTTCACACGAAATTTTAATAGCATAATATAGGGATATAGTGATGAATATTCACGGAAAAATTTTCAAAAAAAATAAAAAAAATCGGACGAAATAGCACGGGGCTTTATATATATATGAAAATGTGCTCATGACGACACAGTTCTGTGTTCCAATTTGTAAAAATGAATAATTTTTAAATAAAACTATAAATCAAATCAATTGATCTTGATTTATACAATATAATGAAGTCTGTATAAATTTTCAGGTCATTTGGAGATATGTAACCCATCCATCAAGCGGCGTTGGATTCATTTCTTCACAACCGTAGATTGATTATTATTACCGGATTTGTCTTTACACTAGGACGTGAGTATTTAAAACTTAGTGGGCACGCAATATTGTGTGTGCCCATGGTCACATACTCCTTGCCCTTATACACACACTACTTAAAATTTTCAAAGTGGATAAAAATTGCTTTAAATCCAGCAAAAAGTCCCAATTTTTTACTTCAAGCACTCTTCTTGATTGCCGGGGACCCTTGGGCTCGTTCGGTTGCCATGTTACCCTGGGGTAACCTGGCATACCTCTTGTTCTACTATTGCATTCATGGGTTGGAATTAGTTGTATGGACCACACAATTTCTTTGTTATATATTTTTTTAATCACGTTCAAATAAAAAGTTAATATAAAAATTATATTATAATCATTAAAAAATTTAATATAACACAATCAATATCACATCACGTTTATCATTCCAATCCTCTCCAACCTTCCTAACCAACCAAACAACTACTATTCCCAAAAGGTTACTCCAACCCAACCCAGTTATCAAACATGCCCTTAGATCTGGTGCTTGCTAAAGTGGCGCTTGATGCAAGGCAAGGTGTGGTGGTCTTGCCTTGCCATGCCTTGGTGCCTAGATGCAAATCATAAATACTATTTTGTCCCATTTTAATGAGTGACAGAGAAAATGGAGCAGCGGTTGGTCACTATCACCTACACTTGGATGTTGTCATATCATGGACAAAATGGCGCAGCGGTTGGTCTTCCAAGGCGCTAGGACGAGGATGTAGATTGTACTAGTTAGATTGGTACCTACAGCTAACCATTTAGTTGTTTGATTTTTGCTCCCTGTAGGGATCGTGAAGAGGTGGATAGCCCACAATTTTTTGCATGGGACTGGGAGGGCCCATGGATGATGATGCTCTTTGGGTGAGTGATCTAAGGGCGTGGAACAATGCTATAGTCTTCAAGTGGGCCCTTGGTTGCTCCCTAATGAGGGCTTGTTTGAAACATGTTGCTTGCGATGACTGGACTTTAGAGCTACAACAAGGATTAGGCTTACTGTGTGGCCATCAGTATTCTTGGAGGATATGATTAAGATTACCCTGATGATGTCTGATTTCTTGATGAAATCTGGCAGATGCCTACCATTTTTCTTTTCTGATTGGATGGGAGTTGGGCGCTTATGTTTGATGGATCTTTCTATTGATTTTCGGACTTTTGCGGTTGACTGTTAGTCACCTTCCTGTTGTCAATTCTGAGTCTGGGCCCCTCCCATCTGTTTCCAATTTCTTGGATGCAGGATGTGAGGACCATTTGCGGATTTCCATCCTATTGAGGTCGTGCTTGAAGAGTTGGCTGGAAGGTGTACCCACGACTTAGGGTATGTGCCTGACTTGGGATCATGACATGGGAAGGGGAGGAAGAAGAGCTAGCGGTTGAGAATAGGGGATGGGAGGTTCCATGAGTGGTTGTGATGGATGGAGAGCATGTCCTTGGGAATTTTATATAATCTCAAGGGAGGAATGATCAGTTAATTACACTGTTTTGCAGAGGTAATGGAGAGAGTAGGCATCTCGGCATGTTGGTGGCGAGGGGAATATCAGGCAATTAAGCTGTTTTGCTGGGTTGTGTGTATCGCATACATTTCTCTTTGGAAGGATACCTAAGTATGCCCGCTAAGAAATATATCATGGGATAGAAAAATATTATTAAAAAATTCCTAATTTGCTGTGAGCTATCGTAAACTCATTCAGGTTTTGTTTAACTGATCGTTTAAAATTTCTTACAAGTATTTCACAGCCCCTCTTCATGGTTTCGCCTTTTGGTTTGATGTCGAATTCAATCATCCCCAAATGTATAATTCAAACGATCACGTATCGGGGAATAATGCTTCGGACTTATCTTCTAGTCCAAGGAGAAAACGGGCAAAGCCTGACGGGCCTGTTCTATCAACTGCCCCAGAGGATGAGCCGACACATTGGCAACAGGTCTTTCAATTTCCATTCTATTGGATAACAACTAAGTTGTGATCAGTTTCCTATGTTTCTAAAATATCTATTTGTTTGCAGACGTTACTTTATTTTTACGATCCAATTGAGGTAAAGCAGGACCAAGTAATTGAAGGTTCGGTAACCTTGTATCAAAGCAAAGAGAACGCGAGATTCTTGAACATCCACCTAGAATGCTCGTAAGTCGATTAGTTTTGAAGTATAAGCCAGACATTTCCATTTAATGGGAGGCCTCATTTTTTTTCTTTCTATTATTACAGAACTGGCGGGCGATCGTTTGTCAAGGAATCCGTTCTGCGATGATCTGCTCCCGTATCTCTTCTCACTTGCAGGCAAAAAATGGTGGGGAGCGAAAACCATGCAGCTCCAAATGGAAAATCTTGTGGTTTTTCTGGATGCAGCCACGCAAATGCGCCTGATTGCCTCGATTGGCCACCGAAGTCCATCACGCTGGCTCGGCATTGTTGGGGGGTAATTGTTGGCTTAAGATACATAATGTTGCAACAATGTCAACCTAATGGTTCTCAACTGAAAAATGATAAGTGAACCTCATGCTATGTCAAGCATTTAACTAGAGTAGTAGTTAAGTTAATGCGGGGATGCTGGAGAATCAGCTGATGGTTCTTGTATTTGGCATCTGTATTCAATGAATTATTTAATGATGCGTTTATTCCCGAAGATGTTGGACAGTTTCTTGCTATTTTCAACAATCTTTATGATCGAGAACGCGGTGAATAGCTGTATAATTGTGAAATTATTGTAGGTGGATAGTTGGTTGATTAGTGACACCGCTTTGATGATTACTTTCGGGCTTAAAATAGTAGTAACCTAATTTTATGCATGAAACTTATATCGGCTCAAAATTTTCATCACTAGAAGGTTAGACCAATGGGAAACTCACATTATATGGGTGAATAACCATGAACATTTCAATATACTCTTGAAACTAAGGTTTTAAAATTCAGATAGGATTTTGAACCGGTGGGCCATCAGTTTCCGAATTGAAAAAACTCACCTACACCCACAACCTCACTTGCGTGTATGCACACTCACACATGGGTAAAATGTAATTGCGTTCAGGGGGAGCTAACTCAGTTACCTCCACCTTTGCATTTTATTTTTGTAGTATTTTTTTATTTTCTTGGCTACCCCCATCTATCAAATCTATAAACTTTAACAGTCCCGGAATTGTGAAAATTGATCTTGAAGGATTTTGATAGTATCTTATCAGTTCCTTAATTGTTTGGTGAAGGGAATTTGTGACCACCGTCCTCATCGGCCCAAAGAAATTCGATAATGAAGCACCCAAAGTTTAGCACAATCAGAAAGAATAAGGATGGCGACTACCCATTCGACAACCTCTCTCTTGACGGAGCAAAAGATTGGAGGCCTTTATTATTCCCGAATGAATCCTAGAGGAAACGGAAAGCAATTAGCATGAGAATGCCTAGGGAAAAGCTGTGCCAGCCAAGCCAATATTCTAGGTAGGGGATAAGAGTACTGGCAATCGAATAATTAAAATAATAATAATAAAATATAAAGACCAGTTCAACTGGTTGGTCAGGTCCAGTTCAATGATTCGATCGAACTCAATCGGAATCAGTAGTATTTTCTTTTTGAAAAAAAAGCAAATCCTCAAACCTTAAACTAAATCCCCATTCTACCCCCTTCATCTTCCAACGGATTACATAAATTTTACTATATTATTGCTAATCACTTGCAATTATTATGTATGCGATATTATGTGTTATGAAGATACATATCCTTATTAGTAGCACAAGTATGAAGTAGCTTCCAAGTTTTAATAACAAACAACCTTTTTTACACAGTGGCAATACATCCATCTTGATGGATTATATTTGCAAACAATAAATATGATGGCGGCAGCAAAATTGTTAGAATCCATAACAGTGGCAAAACGAACCACGTATAAAGCTCAACGAAATTCATATTCCTTTACCTTCACGCACATAAATCAAGTAACCTGGTTTTGATGCCACAACAGGTTCAATCTTCAACCTAGCATGGGCTAAGCCTCCCCGTTCAATCGATCACAAACCGGTTGATTGCATGATCATCAAACATCACACAAACTATTTCACTACACAGTTATCAAAATATCACAAAACTTATCACATCTCTATAGACAGGGAAATTGATTGACCATTTCGATAGATGAAACTACATAGAACTATACAATCTGTTGTTGCATTTTAATATTCTCCTTCCAATACAAGGTAGGTTGAGATCAGCGAATGCGTTGCACCTGCTGATGTCTAAGAGAATACAAAATATAAAATGTAGAATAAAATCACCTCATAAATTGCAAAATTAAAACTGAATGACCGTTTTGGGCGTAGGCCAGTCTCTAAACTGAACTACAGTTTATTGGCATTCCTTGTTTGATAACAGCGTGTGGGTTATACAACACAATGTACGCTTTGGGGTACCATAAATCACCAGGAGCTGGCGGTAAACTCCGCTGGTTACATCCTTGTATTCGTTCCTGCTCACCGACTTTAAGCAGGCAAAATTTTTTGGTCATGGACAGAATCCTTTAACCAACCAAAAAACTGTTCCTGACCAAGAGTTAAGAAGGATATAGTACGAATTCACCATCTCAATGTTAAGGCCCAACATTAGGAACATAAGATTATGGCTATGTCCCCATGCGATCTTTGGTGTGCAGGCGTGAACAATAATAGAAATGATAATATTACTGACCCCATTTTCAATTCTGCAAAAAAAACTAGGAGGCAATCCAAGCTCAGTCATCCTCTTCATCCTGATTGTTGACATGATTAATCTTCTGATTGCGATACATCTCGGCAACCTAACAACGCAACCAGATACCATAAAAGTCATTATAGGGGCTTGACAGCAGTGGCATAACAGTTAAGTAAAGCGTCATCACCTGCTCAGCACTTGTTGCTTGGTCAGGATTTTTGTCATCCCGAACCCGTAATAAACGAGGAAACCTAAGAGAGATGCCCTTGCAAATAAAACATAAGTGACAAGTTAGTGCACAAAAATAGAATATCTCACATGTTAACATCCATATCTAGCTTTAGAGAAAGAGGCAGCTGTCAAGAGTAGCGACCGAAAAAGGGGCTACCCGAGTCCTCAAAATTATCGGGCCTAACATTAAAAAAAAAGAGTAGCTGCCAAGGCGACAGACATAGAAAAGGTTGTACGCCATGATATTTACCTTATTCGAATCCACTACACCAGCAGCAGCACGATGAACTGGACTGATACTCAGATCAGCTGCTTTCACCTCCCAAACCTTATCGAACATGACCAAAAATCAGAATACACTTGAGATGATATATGTATATCTATGAAACTACATGCACAGATAGAACAATCAGACAGCACAGAGAGATGCACTGTAATATATCATTCAAGCATAAAAAAGCATAGCTAGAGTGATAAGTTTTCCAGCGTTTCTCTGGAGACGTGATAAAAAGTGATTCCATATCTACACAGAATTTCGCCAACTTTGTCACACTTCGTGATTGCACTGGAGGCCTTTCTGATTTGACATTTGTGTTATTGTTTATGACCATGGTTTGAAAAGGCACGCCTCGAGGTGCAAAGACGCTCGGGGTGAAATGGGTGGAGCCAAAGAGCCTCAAGGCGAACACGTCAGACCCCCTGGCTGAGGCGAGCGCCTCAGATGTCCGAGTCGGTGATGCGGTATCTGAAGCTACAAGGATTTACAGAGCATTTTTTAAGAAAATAATTGGTCCTATTGATAGTTTAAGATGTTTATAATGGCCTAGTAGTTGGGGATATGTTCACACAAGATGCATGCAGAAATTTGACCTCTTTTATATTTTCATATTTACCATTAAAATGTCCAATTATTTCAGTGGACTCTTAACATTACACCCTTAACATATGAATCCGCAAATCTCGTATCAGCGAGACCCCCGTACTGGTAGGGTATGGTGGCACATGGGGACATCAGACCGTTCTTCAACTGGATTATGAAGAATATACGGTTAAGATTCAAATCATATCAACATCTCGGATATCTTTAATGACATCTATAGTCAATGACTCACTCTTTGATAAATATTTGGGATTTTACACCCATAACCCTGAGTAATTTCGCAATAATATTCATAACCCAGCATAACCGTGAATTACATGAGAAACCTCGGATATTCACTCCGTCTTACACCCATAACCCTCCGTTAATTTAATACGTTAACTCAACCATATGAGTGAGTTAATCTAACCAATCTACCAATGAACGTTTAGGATTACCCAAAATAGAAAAAAAATCTGCAAAGCCTTGCAGACGGTGGGATAGGGAGGTTGCGCGCGGGTCAGCGACGAGGGGAGCTTAGGTTCCTGCGGGTGGTTCCAGGGGAAGAAGGAAACCCGAGGGGTGGGGGTGGAGGGGTCGAACAGGGAGGCTGGGCACGGGGCTCCATCGACGCTCGAGCAGGGAGGTTGCGGGGGGGGGGGGGGGGGGGGGGGGGGGGGGTGCTCGAGCACGGAGGTTGCGAGGCTCCATCGACACTCGAGCAGGGAGGCTGCGGGGCTCGGGGGCGCTTGAGCAGGGAGGTTGCAAGGCTCGAGGGGGCTCCATCTGGGGGGGTGGCTTCGAGGAGGGAGGAGCTCTGACGCGGTGGCGGGGACGGGTGAGGGTTCGTCGGAGGAACTCAGCTTCCGCATCGAGGTCATATCAAACGGGCTGCCCCATCTAGAGGGGGGGGGCACAGTACCTTGCGAGATCGTCTGTCGCGTCGGGGACGACCATCATGAGCAACCAGAGGGAGCTCGTCGTGACGAAGCTTGCAGTTGACCCTACAGTATCGCCAGTCAGCTGGGGGGTTATAGGGTGTGCGGGGGGGGCTTCGAGGAGTTGGAGGCGGGAGGCTTCGTGGAGCAGCTCGGCGTGGGGGCTGGGGATCTTCTAGGAGGAACTCTGGGGGGATGGCATGTTTTGCAAATAAGATGAGCATCAGGGGCATTTTTGTCTTTTTCAACAGAAACCGTTAAATATAACGAATATCCTAAACGGAACATAACATAGGGTTATGTCATGTAAGAGTTAAGCATTACTCGGGGTTTCTCATATAATTCGCAATTATTGAGGGTTATGAATGTTATTGCGAAATTACTCAGGATTATAGGTGTAAAAATCCCTAAATATTTTAGTGTTAGTTATAACCAATGATTTCCTTGTTGATCAAGTCGAAATGTTTACAAAGTAAAAAAAAAATTTGCATGTTCTTATCTTCATAATTTCATCATATAATGCTATAGATTATGTGTGATTAAATAATTTTATTAATAAAATATTTATTATACTTTTTCCTATATAAACTGAGGTTTCGCCTTGCCTCCAAGGAACGCCTCGTTCCGTCTTTTGTTTTTACAAACCTTGAGTATGACTAGGTGATCGATATAATTGTGATGATGATATTTTTCTTTTGAGTAAGAATGTTTTTAATTTGAAAATGTCAACTACCCATATGGGCCATATCTACCACTGTATATATGGAAATGTCTGAATTCTAGAAATTGAACTATACCACCACTCTCTTTCACACGCTCTTTTTTAAATAAGTACATGCTCATAATTCTTTGTTTAATGCTTCTCATTTACTCACACATGCAATCAACTTCCATGCATGTGTAAACAATGCTCCGGAGCTGACGCCGTTCATACACCCCCCATCATGAGGTCTAGAATCCGGTGCACACTCATAAAGGGTTGTTTTCCCGGTCATTTATGATTCGGCTTTTGTCATAGTCAATTAACAAGAAGCACCTGGATGTACTAATAATTGCTGATCATTGCATACAATTAATGCTTCCGCAGGAAGTCGAGCACTATCCTAAAAATTGATGTACCACATTATGGTGGTAGATGATGTGGAGAATGACAACAATCATATGGTCTCAAGTAAAGTGGAAATCAATGACATAGTGACAGATGATATGGAGAGCCGAATAAACGTAACGAAATAGGAAAACGAACATGTCACACGAATGTGTGATTTCACGATGGATTGGAATGTCGTTTAACTATGTACAGATTGCAGCAATTCAATTTCTCAAACTGAACAAATATGTTACGTAGCACTTCTCAATCAAAAAGAGAGAGCTGATCAATCACAAGTAATATAAGGATTTAATGTAGAAATCTGGATAGGTAAAAATCACGATTAGATTCTCCCTGGACCTAGCTTGCAACCAGACCGATCATGTTTTCCACTAAAACAAATTGATTATGCAGTCAATCCAATGCGCATTACAATGAGTTGATTAACCGCAAAACAAAATATGGAAAGTAAAATGAGGTGGATTTCTCGAAAATGGCTCAAAAAGTGATTTCCTTACAAATTAAGATCATCTTAGTTCTTAAAATAATAAGTAACATACAAATATATAACATACAAATATATAATACACTGTTGAATGCTAATAAATAATACATAGAAAAGAGGGAGATGTATTTAGCACACTAATACACATTATATTGCACATACCGCATACATAATACTCTGTTGAATGCTGGTTGCTGAGAGATTCGGGAAGCAGATAATGAATTCATCCAATAATATTTATAGTACATTAACAATAATAAATAACCAAGCAGTCTAAAAACAAGGAGACATGCATTTAAATTAATAACGAAGACAAATCGAATCTAAAGACAATCAAAACAAAGTCGTGTCATGGACCCATATACCTCCCTTATCACCACACATGCTACATTACTAAATACTAATCTCAAATGTTATATAGAATTACATAGCTTTGTAATCCATCAAGTGCGATGATATGCAGCAATGGTACTGGAGTTGAGTCAGTATCATTGGTGGCACGATGGGAATGTGCCGGAGCTTGGGGCTCCCGTGATGATATTGATGATGTAGGCGGTGATTCTCTGTAATGAGGGTACTCGTGGTTTTAGATCTAAGATCGTATATTAAATTTTTTAAAAGAAAATGACAGTAATTTGGAGTAAGCATGAACACATTTATTAAAAAATCTAAAAAATATCTCCTAAGATCTCAATGACTACAATAACTGATGAGATAGAGTCGACTAGTACGAAGGGAAGAATTATTGAGTGGTTAGAAGAGGGAATAGTGGCTGAGGAGATAGAGAGAAGCACACCAAGTTGTGTGAGATGGGGAGTAAGATCAATTGGGAGAATTAAAGAGGAGAAAGAATATTCATGAGAAAGGAGAATAAAGCCAATGGCTAATCAAATCCAACTTCATTTTATATCCTTGTTACATAGGTGTAGGCTGCTTTATATACGGATTAAAAAAGTGCTAAGCCTTCTCCCACTATAAGTAGGGTCAGCTACATGGATTCTTGCTCAAATCCATGTTGAAAGATTCGACTATTTTTTACGCTGGCCGTCGACTACCTAACGCAACCCCTGCAAGAGTGGGATTTGAACCCTGGTCTTTTGTGTGGTAGACACACTGTACTACCACTAGACCATTAAGTGCTTTATATACGGATTAACACATTAAAAAAGGCAATCTTTCGTCAAAAAGACACATCCAATCAAAAGGCACATCCAAAGGTGGGGACTTTTGGATTTTTCTTACATGAACTAAAAATAAAAAACAACAACAAAAATTAAACATTTTGTATTGAATCAATTCTCCTCCACTTTGAAAAACTCATCTCCTGATGAGTTGTTCATCATCATGCACGGGGTGTGAATTCAGAATCATTGGAAGAATTCCATATTTTTCGACTTCTCTTTTACGGCAGTCTTGTAATTTTTTAGCACTGATGGGCATGGCTGCAAACATTTTACCCTCATGTAAATATTTGATCGCACTCCTAACTTCCACCCTTTAGGAAAGTACTTTTCAACAAGGGATATGTCCGCTATTTTTCCGTGAGAACCATGTTCCCCTAAGTTAAGGGGATAGTGGTCTCCTGTAAAGAAATAAAAAATATGGTAGGTTTGTCTCTTCTCCCCCCTGACATGACATCGATGATGAGGGAATGGTTGGGGGAGCACTTGGCCTTCCCACGAGGAATCAAGTGATATCAATGATTCTTGCAACGCCGATCGTCGAGGCATTCAAGGGGGGGGAGGCGATGATGACTACAAGAGCTCCAATGAGGGCACCCTACATGGTGATGATGACTGACTTCATCCACAACACATCGAATCTGATGGAGTTGGTCGAGCTTCACCCTAGTTGTAGTCTCCACATGTAGTTGACCGGTGACTCCATCTACGATGGTTGTAGTCGTGCAAAGTGGCAGCATCCAGTCAAACAAGCGGCGACTAAGGGAGATTGTAGTGTAATTGTCAGGAGTGAGTCCAAACAAATAAACCTCGTAGACACAATTGATGACTGTGCACAAACTGATGTCTCAGAATCTGGGAGAAGCTGAAGATTTTGTCGAGAACTGCTCATTTTTTCCTCTTCTGTGTACTTTTGTTTTAGCTCATGTATCAGCTTTTGCATTTCATCTATTGTATCTAGCATATTAGCACAAGACATATGGACATCGGAAAATGAACCTCCGATTTCAGAACCAAAATTATGGCTCCTTAAACGATAGGTTGTTGGATATCTGAACTTTTGTTGAGTAGGTGATGAACAACGGAATCTTCTCTCTTCAGTCTTCCTTGTTTGCTTCGTAGGATCATTAAATCATGAGAACAACTGAGACTCCATGCTCTTTACCTTCTCTTATCTAATCTTTCTCCTTCAACATTCCAGCAAATGTAGAGAACCCCAAGCTATATGTGGGGATAAGGAAGGAGGGAGTGAAGGGTTAGCGAGGGTCTTACGAGAGCATTGAAGGTGAGAAGGGGGGAAAAGGATACAGAGGAGGAACACGCCAAATTCCGCGAGGGAGGAGGGGAGGATTGAAGAGGATTTAAGAAGAGAAAGAATTCAAAGGGGAGGAGAGATACATAAATTAAGAGGTAACCAAATCTTATATCATTCATTCACAACCCTTTCATATGACACTTCCAAATGACACATCCTTCGGATTTAGAAACATAAATAAAAATATAAAAATATAAAGTTTGACAAATTAATTACTTAAAATAAGACTACATTAGTTCTTTCCATCTTGAAAAACTCATCTCCAGCTGAGTTGTCTTGATTGTAAGGATCATTCGTAAATATCAAGTTAGTTGTAGTTGTATTTGTAACTTCCTGGAGGAACATTTTGAAAATTTCAATATCATTCTGAACAGCATTCAAGAAGAAGCCTTTTGAAAGTATTGTTTCAATATCAAGTTAGTTGTAGTTGTATTTTTTTCCTCATAGCACTTTTGATGGAAGCAATGGTGAAGGAATCGAGGTGAAGATTGGTGACGATAACATTCAAAAGAGAGATTCTTTTAGATATCTGGGATCTATTTTGCAACATGATGGGGAAATTGATGGAGATGTTACTAATAGAATAAATGCAGGCTGGCTAAAGTGGAGAGGAGCCTCCGTTGTTCTCTGTGATAAGAATATTCCTTTAAAAATTAAAGGAAAGTTTTACAAAGCAGCCGTGAGACCTGCTATGCTTTATGGTTCTGAATGTTGGCCTGTGAACCATAGACATGTGCAGAGAATGGCTGTAGCAGAAATGAAAATGCTAAGATGGATGTGTGGACATACACGTAAAGATCGGATTCGAAATGATGCAATCAGAAATAAAGTTGGTGTAGCTCCGATCGAGGATAAGATGCGAGAAAACCGCTTAAGATGGTTTGGTCATTTGCAAAGAAGGTCAACTGATGCACCGGTTAGGAGATGCGAGTGTTGGGATGTTGAGCCGGCTAAGAGAGGGCGAGGACGGCCCAAAAAGTGTTGGAAAGAGACTATACGAAGGGATCTTAGTTTTTTGGATATAAGTCCGAGATTGACCCAAGATAGATCTGAATGGAGGCAAAGAATCCATGTAGCCGACCCTACTTAATTGTGGGAAAAGGCTTTGTTGTTGTTGTTGTTGTACACGGAGTTCAAAGGAAATCCATTAAAGTTCTTAATGCATTATTTTGGGTGTACGAACCAAAATTAGCCATATCACGATATATCGATGATATATCGATATCGACAGGTGACCGATATATCATCAATATGGTCGATATTTGCCCTTCCAAGGCCATTACCTTCACAAAATCGGGTCGATTTGGACAATATGGCATCAATATATCAACGTTATATCATATCAACAAGTAGCCAATACCGATATTACCTACCTTGGTACGAACATTAGTTTGTAATGCGAGGGAGTGTCTCTATAAATGTTTCCGTAAACCCTAGACTCCCTTCTATATAAGGGAGTCCTATTCAATAAGAAATAACAAGAAAACTTTTCCTATTTTAAGAATTTCCACATGGTATAAAAGCCATGAGAGAAGGTTCCTCTCCCTAGGTCGATTGTGACCAAACGCCTCTACCAGCACCCCCTCCGTCTCCAGCCGTCAACCGCCTCCATCGCCATACTTCAGCACCCTCCGCCTCCAGCAGCTTACCATTGTCGATCCTACCATTGTCTACACCAGCCATCTGACCACCATAGCCCAACACCGCAACCGGCATTGTACCAGCACTACCGCTACTGCTACCAGCGCCACTGTTACATCTACCGGCGCTACCAACACTCAAGTACCCCAGCGCCTTCTATCATGCCGCCACCACGGCGCTCCGACTCGCTACCAGCTACTGTCAAAACTATAGGTTTGCGTACTCTTGCTCTACCTTAAGATTGTTGCAGTTATTTTTTGTTGATTGTGTGGTCGAGATGCTTGAAGAGGTTGTCATGACCTAGAGTACATGATTTGAGATTTTGTTTGATTTATTCTGATTGCTCCATTGTGACTGTCCGATTGGACCTTTGATGCATTGTGAAATATGTTTATGTAGTAGATTCATCTACCTACGATGGGGAAATGAAGAATCCCTTCTTTGGAAACATTATCAAGTTGGATGGTATGATTTATGTGTCGTGGTCTCAGTCTCTTCTGAATGTCATAGGACATGGCAAAGAGCACATCATTACCAACGAGAAACCAACCGGGAAAACCAATATGAATGCAACAAGGAAGAATGGTAATGCTATGGTCAAGGCGTTGATTATGAGTAGCTGCATCTTGCACAATGCAAAATGATATTCTGCACTATAATAAGGCTAAATGTACGTGGCACAATCTTTGCAACACATACTCGGAAGCGAAGAATTATGCCAAAATCCTTCAGATATATGTAAATATGTCTCAAATCAAGAAAAATGGCCATCCCCTTGCCCAATTCTATTCGGCATTCAACTCAGGGTTCCATAGATTGAACTCCTCTATGTCCATTTGCATGTGTCCAACGGAGATTGCATTCATGAGTGATGAATCTATTGGTGATTGGACTTTCCCTTGGATGGTTGGACCATATATATGAAGTTGCTCGAGCATATATATCTGAAGCATTGAAGCATGATGAATCATGTGTCGACACATGATCATAAACGAAATCATGCCAAAATCCTTCGGATATATGTGAATATGTCTCAAATCAAGAAAAATGGTCATCCCCTTGCCCAATTCTATTCGACATTGAAGCTGCTCGACACATGATTTCGTTTATGATCTATTGGCACATCCCCTCTTGCCCAATTCTATTCGGCATTGAGCATACATATCTGACGGCATTGAAGCATGATGAATCTATTGGTGATTGGACTTTCCCTTGGATGGTTGGACCATATATATGAAGCTGCTCGAGCGCATATGATCCCTGCTTCTGAGATTTCGTTTATGAAAGAAGCCTTCAACATGCTTAACAGGTTGCCTATATCTGTTCTAGCAGAGACAGGTTATGGTCGTACCCTCAGGCAAAGGACGAGGGACTTTCTTTCGAGGCAGGGGACAAAGACGTGATTTCGGGCATGGAACGCCACCATGTACCTTTTATGGATGCATGGACCACACTGAAGACCGATGTTCAGGGAAGCATGGAAGACCCCGGTGACTCACCAACACCAAGCCATCCCAACACAAGATGATATCTCATCAGGAATGTCCAAAGCAAAATATGAAGATCTGATGCAGCAGTTGAGCCAACATAGTGTTGCATCGCAACCGTCTTCACCAGGAGCATGAGCTACCACGGGCACCGCTTCTACCGATACTATAGCATTCGTTGATCCCTCGGGTATAGTTACATTGTGCTATGCTTGTAGGAGTTCATCAACTTCTTCTGATTGGTTGGTAGACTTGGGTGCATCACGGCATTAGTGGCAACAAGAATCGGTTTCACTACACTTCGAAAGATTGCACCAAGTCGTACCATTGTGGTGGCAAATGGCAAATTATCCCCTGTTACAGGACGGGGGAAGTCCAATTGACTCCAAATATTTAGCTAAATAATGTTCTTCTAGCTCCTAAATTTACCATGAGTCTTTAATCAGCATCCGGAATTACTAAGGAACTTAATTATCGAGCCATTTTTTATCCAGTGTTGTTTTATCTTTCAGGATATGCTGACGGACCAGTTGATTGGTTGTGGCTGTGAAGAATGGGGGTATGTACCACTTGACATAATCTCCATTTGTTAATCATGTTTCTTCTACTAGAGATTCCGCCTACACATGGCACTTACGTCTTGGTCATTTGCCTCTATTGAAATTAAGAAGAATCCTAAATCAAATTCATGTTTCCACATCATTCCAATGTGAAGCCTGTCAACTTGGAAAGCATCATAGGAGTTCATTTCCAAGTCGTCCTGGTCGTGTTAGCAAGTTTGTTTTTGATTTAGTATATTTTGATGTGTGGGGGGCTTAGTTGGGTCCCAGATAATTCGGGCCATAGGTTACATCTTGTTGTTGATGACTTTACCCGAGTTTCGTGGTTTTCTTTTGAAGATAAAATCTAAAGTCAATACTGTTATGTAAAATTATTTATGGAAATGGAAAATGTTTTTGAATTTCATGTCAAGACTATTCATATTGATAACGCTCTTGATTTTTTAAATCAATATCTTCGTTCTTTTCTGACTAAGCATAGAATCATTACCAAACATCGTGCCACATATACATCCCAACATAATGGCGTGGTTGAAAGGAATCATTGCCCTATCCTTGATGTATCTCGCACTTTACCAGTTTAAAGTGCAACCTCTCTCACCTTTCGATGTGATGCTCTTCTCACGACCACATACCTAATAAACCATATGTTGTCCACCATATGTAAGAGCATCAGCAAACACTGTATTCTCTACTCTTCCCTAACAAGAACCTATTCTGTGTTCAACCTAAAATATTTGTGTGCGCGTCTTTTATCCATATTCATTCTCCTGACTACGACTAACTCTATACCTGGGCTGTGAAATGTGTCTTTGTAGGCTACTCCAGAACCCAGGAAGGGTACCGATGTTACGATTTGGTACATCGTCGTTACCATGTTAGTGCGGATGTGACCTTCCTTGAGTCGTATATGGTACTATGCCACCTCCAGTTCTCGAGTTGCCTCTTTTGATGACATAGAGATTGCCAGACTCCCTATGTCATCTCCTCAAAGAAGGTCTCTGACTCAGGACACTCGTGCCGATGATCGTCAACAATTCCGATTAGTGTATACTCGTCGGATGGCACCCTCTCTGATCACACCAGCACCTGATCCCAAGGTATGTTAAAATAAGAACACTGATGAGATTATGTTTGAGAAAATTACACATACAAGTGAGCATGTTGCTGAGGAGGAGATTCAAGACTTCCAAGATCATTTTGATATGCTCATAGCTATTCAAAAAGGGAAACGTATGTGTACACTATATCCTATCTCTAAACATGTGTCCACAGGGAGATTGTATGCGCAGTACAAGACTTTTCCTGGCTGGCCTTTCGGTTGTTACTGTTCCTTCCAACTATCAGTAGCCACTATCAATTCTTGAATGTAACAACGTGGATATGAAGGAAGAAATGGAGACTCTTCTGTGGGATATGTAGTAGCGAGTTGATCGACAGGTGGGTTTTTACCACCAAGCATCTTCCAGATGGTTCGGTGGAACGTTATAAGTTTCAACTGGTAGCAAAGGAGTACACTCAAACCTATGTCATGGATTACCATGCCCCTTTTTAACCAATGACTCTCTTCCCTAGGATGTGGATTCTTATTTCCATTGCAGTCCAGCTCTCATGGCCACTCGACCAACTGGATGTGAAAAATGCTTTTCTGCATGGAGATCTGAATGAAGATATATATATGCAACAACCTCCTGATTTTGAGACTATGGGGAAGTATCAGAAGGTGGACAGACTCAACAAAGCAATATATGGTCTCAAACAAACCCCAGAGCCTTATTTTAAAAATTATTTGACATTGTGTTCAATGTTGGTTTCATTCGCTCTACGACAGATTACTCTCTATTTGTTAAGAAACCAGAGAATGGGACAGTTGCTATGTTGATATATGTTGATGACATAATTCTAACAAGGGATGATACTAATGGCATAACAGATACTAAAAGATGTCTTGCGGAATACTGTCACCAAAGACTTGGGAGAGCTTCATTATTTCTAGGGCATCAAAATCGCAAGGAATATTGGTGCTTGATTCTCTCACAGAGGAAATATGTTATGAATCTTCTACAAAAGATGTGAATGTTACGAGCTAAGCAGCATTTATTCCGATGGATCCCAGTGCACGAATGTATGGACTCACTTATGTATGATGATGAGGTGCTTGGAGGGAAAACTCATGTATGTTACCATTACTAGGCATGATATCTCACTTGAAGTTAATCGGACAAGCCAGCTCATGCCCAAACCATGTCAAGTGCACTGGGTGGTACTTTAGATTTTAAAATACTTGAAATATACTCCAAGGAAAGGCATGTTATTTATTTGTAGAAAGACACTTGATATTATGGCCTATTCTGATGCTGACTATGCAGTGTGCCCTAATGACATAAAGTACCTATTGCTACACCTATCTTGGTCATAACCTAGTCACATTGAGGAGCAAGAAGCAAGAAATAGTTGCCAGATCTAGTACAGGATCTGAATACAGAGCGATGACCCAAGCCACCACTGAACTAATGTGGAGCAAGTCATTACACCATGATTTACACTTACCAGATCTGAGCCCTATGATAATGCCATTTGACAATGTTGTTGCAACGTTCATTGCAAACAACCCTACCTTCCATGAGTGCACCAAACATGTGGAGGTAGACTGTCATTATACACGGGATGCGATTCAACGAGGAAATATCAAGACATAGTCAGTTACTTCAAAAGAACAAACAACTGACATTTTCATGAAGCCGCTCACTCGATCCCTATTCACCAGATGTGTCTCCAAGCTAAGCATGATGGGCATCTATGCGCAAGCTTGATGGGGAGTATTGAAGTATTTTGGGTGTACAAACATTAGTTTGTAATGTTAGGGTGTGCCTAATTCTTGTAAATGTTTTAGTCATATTCCCTTCTATATAAGGGAGTCTTGTTCAATAAGAAATAACAAGAAAATTTTTCTTATTTTCAGAAATTATGTAGTTCTTCAATGAAACAACTATTGTGTAGGGGGGACAAAAGGACGGAGGACTAGTCGAGATCACTAAGAACTAAGAACCATCAATAGGTGGGGTGGAGGGGATTCAATGGACCTTACAAAGGGGTGATGTGGTGGATTCAAGCTAGCAAAGGCTGGAAATGGTGGCAATGCATAGTGGAGGGGTTGACATGCTAAGGAGAAAAGTCTAGAAATGATGCATGCCCAGATAGAACGCGGTAGAAAACATGAGAGGCGGAGGGTGGTTGGAGGTTTAGAGACTAAGCAATGGATGGTGGTGACAAGGTAAAATGATTGCGGAGGTAGATATAGGATTTTGTGCGTATAACAGATAGTGGTTGAGTTGGTAATAATTTATGAAAATAGGTGCAGTGTTACAATAGTCATTCGACTAGACCGATTATTCAATCGGGCTGCACTATTCAGTGGGGTGATTGAATAGAATAACTCAAACCGACTAAGAGACCAACTAATGAAAAATGATATTTATTATTAGATTTTTTAATTTGTTATAACTATTTTAATGGTACAATGGAAGTTACATGTGAATAGTTTGATTATACAAGTCAACAAGTACTTTTATCTTGTTAATTACTGATCATGAGCATATCTATATAAGATTATATGTATTAAACATATTTTTTTTCAATTTAAAAAGACTTAACCAAATATTTGTGAACAGTTACATGAATACCGTTTTAACTCAGTCATGGCCAGTCCCAAGTCCGGGCAATGAGGAGGGTTGCGTTAGGTAGTCGACAACCAGCGTAAAACAGTCGGAGACAACTTCCTAAATAGTATTTTAAAAAAAAATATTTAGGAAGTTGCCTCATGACAGTCGGATCTTTTCACCATGGATTTAAGCAAACATATAGATTTCGTTGGCAAGGTTTGAAAAAACGAAAGGCGGAACGTGGCGTTTTCCCTGGAAGCGAGGCGAGGCGTAGCCTCGAGGCGGTCGAGGCGTAAGCCTCAGTTTTGTATAGAAAAATAATTATAAAATATATAATATATATATTTATTGATGAAATAATATAATCTGACAAACATATAGTATATAACAATGTAATATATGATGATATTATGAAGATAAGAACATGAAAAAAGGATATGTCAATGACTCAATGCCATAAACCTTTCTAAATATCTACCTAGTAAAAAGAAAATCATTGGTTATAACTTATAACTATCACTAAAAAATTATCTAAAAGGGATTGGCTATAGTTGTCATTATAAATATCCAAGTTGTTGATATGAATCATATGATTTGAATCCTAACTATATGTTCTACTATACCCAGATGAAGAACGGTTGTATGCATCCCCCCTGTTGCACCATACCCTACCAGAACGGGGGTCTCGCTGCGCCCCCGCGTCCCAAAATTTTTTTCTTTTATGAGGATTCGAATTCGTATACACATTTTATATGTTTAAGGATGTAATAGTAAGCGTTCACTAAACTAATTTGGCATGTTAATGGTAAATATGAATATGAAAGAGGTCAAATTCAAGCATATGGATATGAAAGAGGCCAAATTAAAGCATACATTTTGCATAAATTAATAGTTAGACATAATTAATAGTAAATATGAAGCAGTTTGCTGAAATAGTTACACAAAATTAATAGTAAATGTCGAGTTATGGGTACGAAAGAAACATCAGATTTAGGCATTTAACTTGTATAATCATTATCCTAAACAAGTATATATTTATAAGCTTCTCAAACCACCATGTAACTATTAAAATCATACAAGAAATCTTCAAAAAAAACAAAAACGCCTCGGAAAACGCCTCGACCGCCTCGAGGCGGAACGCCTCAAGGCTACGCCTCAGCCACTCGAGACGCACGCCTCACTGGACAAGGCCGAGGCGCACGCCTCGAGGCTAAAAAGGCCCGCCTCGACCGCCTCGAGGCGTGCCTTTTAATACCATGTTCGTTGGGGTGTTCCCTACTAGAGAGATTCTTTTAGATATCTGGGATCTATTTTGCAACATGATGGGGAAATTGATGGAGATGTTACTAATAGAATAAATGCAGGCTGGCTAAAGTGGAGAGGAGCCTCTGTTGTGCTCTGTGTTAAGAAATTCTTTTAAAAATTAAAGGAAAGTTTTACAAAGCAGCCGTGAGACCTGCTATGCTCTATGGATCTGAATGTTGGCCTGTAAACTATAAACATGTGCAGAGAATGGATGTAGCAGAAATGAAAATGCTAAGGTGGATGTGTGAACACACACGTAAAGATCGGATTTGGAATGAGGCAACCAGAAAGAAAGTTGGTGTAGCTCCGATCGAGGATAAGATGCGAGAAAACTGCTTAAGATGGTTGGGTCATTTGCAAAGAAGATCAGCTGATGTATCAGTTAGGAGATGCGAGTGTTGGGATATTGAGCCGGCTAAGAGAGGGCGAGGACGCCTAAGAAGTGTTGGAAAGAGATTCACTCTGTAGCAGATCTATTACAGGATCAATTTAGATTAGCTCTTGTTCGTTTAGAAAATGCAGTTCGAGGAACTATATATGGGGCAATCCGGCATAAATTGATAATGGCTCCTCAAAATTGAGTAACTTCAACTTCATTAACAACCACTTATGAATCATTTTTGGTCTACATCCTTTATCTCAAGTTTTGGATCGAACTAATCCATTAACACAAATCGTCCATGGCGAAAGGTGAGTTATTTGGGTCCTGAAGGATTGACAGATCGAACTGCCAGTTTTCGGATACGAGATATCCACCCCAGACACTATGCATATATTTGCCCAATTGACATGTCTGAGGGAATCAATGTTGGACTTATTGGATCCTTAGCTATTCATGTGAGGATCGGTCATTGGGGATCGATAGAGAGTCCCTTTATGAAATATCTGACAGATCAAAAGAATGACATATAGTTTCTTTATCACTAAGTAGAGATGAATATTATATGATAGCAGCAGGAAATTCGGTATTTAGGAAGAAATTGTTCCAGCACCGTCAAGAATTCCTGACGGGAACATATTCATCTTCGAAGCATTTTTCCTTTCCAAGATTTTGCTACTGGAGCCTCCCTCATTCGTTTGATCGAGCATAATCATGCAAATCGGGCTTTAATGAGCGCAACGTCAAGCGATCCACTTTCTCGGTCCGAGAAGTGCATTGTTCGAATTGGGCTGGAACGCCAAGCGGCCCTAGATTCGGGGGTTTCGGCTATAGCCGAACACACGGGAAAGGTCATTTAAACTGATACTCAAAAGATGATTTTCTCAAATAATGGGAACACTATAAACATTCCATTAGTTATGTATCGACATTCCAACAAAAAGACTTGTATGCATCAAAAACCTTGGGTTCCATGGGGTAAATACATGAAAAAAGGGCCTAATTTAGCGGACGGTGCGGCTACGGGAACTCGCTTTGGGAAAAATGTCCTAATAATTTATATGCCTTAATAGCTTATATGTGGCTACAATTTGGTAGATGCAGTACTTATTAGTGAGCGTTTAGTATCTAACAATATTTAGACTGATTTTCACATACGAAAGTATGAAATTCTGACTAATATGACAAGTCAAGGTCCATAAAGAAGAACTAAGGAAATAATAGATCTGAATGGAGGCGAAGAATCCATGTAGCCAACTACTTAATTGTGGGAAAAGGCTTTGTTGTTGTTGTGTTGTTGTAGTCAAATGAATACCGTTTATTCTTTATTCAGTGACCCTTCCGACTGAATAATGACTATTGACTTTTGCAACTCTAAATAGGTGGGTGTATGAAAGTAAGAATCGTGTTAGTGCCCGGATAGTGGTACATCAGTGAAGACAGTCATAATACAATACATGTCCTAAGAATTGGTCTTCTATGGATGGAAGATTCGTGGAGCAGATAGGACAGGACCGTCATATCGAGCAATAACGTGAAAACATGCTTTAGTAACAAATGATGTGGACTGGTGTCTAGGGAAGAATTATTGAGGTGTGAGAAGAGAGGAAATTTAGGGGAGGAGATAGAGAGCACGTCGAGTTGCATGAGATGGGAAGTAAGACTGGCTAGGAAAGGAGGATAAAGCCAATGGCTAACCAAATTCAACTTCATTTCATGTCCCATGTTACATAGGAGTAGGTCCCCTGTTACGTAGGAGTAGGTTGCTTCATAGAGGGATTAACCCATTAAAAAAGGCAACCTTTCATCCAAAAGACATCCAAACCAAAAGATATGTCCATTGTGACTTTTAGATTTGTTTAATTAAAAATAAAATAACAACAAAAATAAAATTAAATAATTTGTACAACATAAATAACATTAGAAAAAAAATCCAAGAACAAGTAATATAGCATCATAATATACAAACCCCTAAAAATCCACCTCAAAAAGCATTTTTTAGAAAATATGGGTTGAACCGCCATTAAAGATCCATGCAAAAAAATGTATTAATATGGCTTAAAAAGCATTTAAATTGATGAAAATCACCTTATGAAAGACTTCTCCAAACCAAAAAGAAGTTGTAGGCAACAACATTATATGTGAGATGAAGAACCAATATCGTCGATATAAGTTGAAATGGGAGAAATTTGCATTCACAATTTAAACTCGGACCGGTCCATCAACATCCTGATATCAACCAACCAATATGTGATATCAATATATCAACGAGTCGTAGATATATGGACAATATATCACGTTATCTGATACCATGGAAAATTCTGCCACCTACTTGTCATTCACAAAGTTGGAATAAAAGGTTGTCATCATACACCTCATCATCCAGTCAATCCACTCATCAAGAAACCTACTATGAGAAAGGGAAGCCTGAATAAATCTCCAATCAACACAAACCATACCCCTTGGAATAGCACACCTTCAAAAGTAACCCCTTCACTTAAAGCCTCGACTGTTCTTCAGGATAGGAATAGGGTTACTGAAAAGCCATCACCCTGTGATGTTCCTCTTGTGCCGCCTTCATCGATGATTCTTGGTTATCTCAAATCTTGTGTTGCATCATGACAATGGAGCATCACCTCTGTGTAAAACCACATGGGAATCAAGCCACATCACATGGAACCTTCTTCTTCGACTTCATTGGGTTTCATGGATGGAACCCATCATAGGCAACGTTGCTGCTAGAGGACGGGCAATGCTGCTTGAGTGAGTTCCATCGTTGGAAGCCTTGGATCCCTTCGCTTGTGATATAGGGTTAGAAAAATCTATAGTCAACGGGAGCTCCTTTCATATGATGGAACTTGCCGGATTATTAGGTGCATCTCTATTATATGATAGTCATGGTGCTACTATGGAAAAGACTAAAGATGGTGAGGGTGCGCATACATTCCTAGCTTTGCACTTCATCCACCTCCAGTCAACAATAACCTCAGAAGCCATCACCAAGCCTACCACCATATATCTATCTGAGATGAAAGCAGACTATGTTAGGCGGAATAACAAACACTAAAACCTTACGAAGTCGGTTTGCAAGCACATTCGTTACAATCAAGTAGATAACATTGGATAGGGCTATAAGACAGAGACCAACTTGTTGAAAAACATCCTTCTTAGGCAGAAGAAAAAGAGTGATTAAAATGCTTAAAACCCCGGTTCACCAACCGCAACTCCTGGACGACCAATACATGCTCAACCACATTTCAGAACTCTCTGCAAAAGATGGGAAATCGCCTGAACTAGGATAATCACTTGCATTCAAAGCAAAAACCTTTGCACATACCTCCCCGGTGGTAATAAACCTCGCCAGCTCAGATACATGCATCTCAGTTTACGTCAGCACATCCTATTAATCACATTACAACACCAACTGGGGCCTTCAGACTCAGCTCATGAAAGTGCCCAACCGTAACCTTCCTAATAGTCCCATCTCCCTCCACCATCCCACCAACGCCAAACTCATAAATCAAGTTGTGCCTTCTCCTCACGTTGCAACATGCAAAAATAGTGTTGGTGTCACCCTCCTTTAGCCAGATCTGTCTAGACTCAAGACTGATGCCTCCATTTAGCCTCCACCACTTGGCAATATCTAATTGTGAAATATAACACCATTATGAGCCAACCAAAAGACTCATACATACAATATAGGTTTCAGATACTCTCGAAAAGATATGAATCGAGTAGCATCAAGAGAGGTTCAAAATTTCTCCCAAGGATGAGAAATCAAGCCACTTGAGAGAGGCCTCCCTCGGGATGCTGTGAGCATGGTCACAACCAACGAATAGATGTTCGATATCTTCTGGGTTACGATTACAATGCGACAACAACATTGAACTTTGCCCGTAAAGTTTTCATCATAAGTCACATACGCTCCATATAACTAAACATCTTCTGTCAAAGCCGCTTTAGAGCTCCAGAACCACTTGCAGTCCCATTGAGTCAAAATAGTGGGACTGACAAGGCCATGTAGGTCTTCTTGATCGAGAATTCACCATCCTTCCAGCACCAATAGTCCCTCTATCATCCTTAGAAAATCCCGCAGTCTTTCTTCAGGAAATGCTGACTATTGGAGCACTAAGTTCAAAAAATGACAACCCCTTGGGTTTTACAAAATCAAAATGGACATCTTTTAAGTGGCAGTCAGGGAAGTTGAGAGTACAAAATGATCTCTACTTCAAAGAAAATATTGTCGGTACCTACAATGCAAAAATATAATCAGGTACCATAGTGTCCATAAAAATCTAATGAAGCCTGATTTGCATTCCGAACACCAGGACCTTCATTTAGCACAGCCACGCAAATAGCGGCATGCATGTTCAAAAGCCACCTTACCTTTGGAAGTACTTACGCAATCCCTGGAAGATTTGTTGAAACCTATTTTTTTTCAAATATAAGTCACTTCTGGTCAGGGAGAGTTTTCTGCACATACATATGTTATATCCTGTACTTTGAAGGATTAGAAAAAAATCTTTTGTATAATATTGATAATGTGGTTCATATATAATTAGGGTGCTTCTGGGTTGGCAAAATCAACAAATCTCATGTTAGGGCCACTTAGTACAACTGCAGTTTCACTTTGGTAGACCCACTGGCATAGGTACAGATATATTCTGTCTATTAGATTATAGCCCACTTTGGTAGACCCACTGGCATAGGTACAGATATATTCTGTCTATTAGATTATAGCCAATGCCAATTTATTCCTCGATATCACAGTTGTTCTGCCAACTGCAGGTTATGCTCCCCTCTTGTTCTTCCAAACAAATCATATAAGTATTAAATTATCTGTGTTCCTCCAGCGACCAAGTTTTTCAATCCAACAAAATTATCAATCCATTTACTCCTACCAGCAGAACCTTAATCAGCATAAGCAATTCTGCTAACCAAATAGACCATGGGTTCTATTTTCTGGATTTCACCGTGTACTTCCGCATGTCAAGACAATATAGATGCATAATTTTCCTTCTAAGTCGAATGACGAAAAAACGGTTTATGCTGTGCGCCAAGGGATTTCCATGTTTAAAAGGATGCATCTGAATATAGAATCATCCACACATCAATGCATGCCAAATTTTTGTTATTAAGGAACTTCTGAAACAATTCCATATGATTTAGGTTATGAAATCATCCAAAAAAAGGTAAACTTCACAATGCTTACAAAAAAATAAGCAGTTATACATATAATGAATGAAAGTAGTAAAATGTCTGGATGATATAAGAAACTAAATTACCTGGACAGGTTCAAACCACACATCTGGATTTATTGTTTCCCCAAACCGATAATAAGGCTGCACAACGAGACGTTAGACGCACACGAAAATGGAGACAGATTAAGAAAAGTAACATGCAAAATATAATTAGATGTAACCTTAGGTTTGGAGATAACACTATCACGTAGACTAGAGGAACGCTCCTCGAGCATTTTCTCAGAAAATCCAGTGCCTGCAAAGCTATGAGTAACTTCCCAGCAAATGTCGAGCGAATAATAATTGTGTGGGAGAAAATTTACTTCTATTTAAATTACGAAAAGCAATATAATTACAAGCTTTAATGGAATTATAAAGCAAATAAACATAAACAACGAATATGATATTCATACCAATATTGCATATGCTCTGGTATTCTTCATTCTGCTCGTCATAGCATGCAAGAAGAAAAGAACCATAGACACCTACAAAGAGTTGAATGACATTGAATTTAAATTATTTAAAAAATCAAGACCATACATAATCATTACATGATGCATTATTCATGTATTTTGATAGAAATAGGAAAAGTTACAAACAAATAATCATAAACAGCATTGTGATTTCCACAACCAAAACCAATATGCAAAGCTATTGAAGGTACTGACCTGTACGTTTGCCACGCCCGTGAAATGCTCCAATAGGCACCAAATCCAATGAATCCCCAATGCTGCAGAACATAATTAGTTCATCCAAAAGGATGAAAGAGTATGTTAGAAGCACTTGGTCAAGTTCCAGTTATCAAACAGAAAAAACTATTGACACCTGTCCATGTAATCTTTCTTCAATTTCAGCCAATTATTTGATCTCTTCGCAGGTTCATATGTGGCATCTTTATCTAATGTCTTAATGATCAAACCTTCACAGCTTCACAAAATAAAGGTTGTCAGAGACAGATAGTAAAGGTTAATTAAGTTATTGCACATCATTTCTCTACATACCCTAGTCTTTCTAGTGCAAGATTAAATAAAAGTATCCCTCACTGATTAGCAACATATATTAACGAGTTTTGCAATATAATGGTATTGTATCACAATTTTATCTTTTCCCTAACAAAATTATCCTTATTAAAAATGCCAATTCTTCGGAAGATGGTTCAGACTTCAGATTAACTGTTGAGCCATTATCTGTTCTCATATTGGACATGCCATTATCCTATAATTTTACAAATGCATATCTCGATGTCTGAAACCCATGACATACAGATCTAAAGAATACAACTTTTACCAATCCACCACGATTTCGTTTGTCTAATTTAAATGCCAATAAGAAAACAGAGAGTCATCTCTGCCTACTTTGAGAAAATTCCCAAGCCTGTAGTATTATTGACCATGCCAATAAAGATTTGCCATCCATTTTAACTGCTGAACTAGACAAGAAAAGGGTGTATGCAAAGTTATGTAAGATAATAGGATGACGTTTTTATATCTCAAAGAGTGATATCTGTGAAATGCTTTAAAAGCGAGAGCTAGATCATGATGTGCAAAAAAATCCAATTAAAAAACTTCTTGATTTGATTGAAATCACGGACAGCTAACCCAGCTCTAAATCAGAACTGTGAATCTTTGTTGATGTTGGTGAATGGAAAAAAATAGACACGGCTTTTTGTTAATGAGTCATGGCCATTTTGTTTGCAAACAAATCTTCATATAAGAGGATTGGAACACCATCAAGATAAAGAATTAAAAAATCAAACAAAAAGAATGCAGAAAACTTCTGTCTATCATGAACCATGCCTATAAAAAGTTGTCATCCACTTTAGCTGCTAGGCTAGACATGCAAAGTTTTGTAAGATAATAGGACGGCTGTCATATATCTCAAAGAGATCTGTGGAATACTGTAAAAGCTTGAGTCAGATGAAGAAGTGAAAAAAAAAAACTAATTTAAAAGTCTTCTTTATTTGATTAAAAATCACGGACATCCCACAGTTCTCAATCAAAATGTGGATCTTTGGTGAGGTTGCCGAACAGAAAAACAACACTGCTTCTTGTTAATGAATCATGACCACTATGTTTGCAAACCATTCTTCATATAAGCGGGTCGGAACATCATCATGTGAAAGAATTAAAAAACCAAACAAAAAAAACTGCAGGAGACTTCTCTGTCTATCATACACACACCATATATATTCCTTACAGGCAAACCAAACAAAATTAAGGTTTTTCCACCACTACAGTCTGCTGCATCCATTCTTCGCCTCTAAACAGATTTATTCGTAAACACACCTGAACTTAGATCCAAGCAAGTCAAATGCTTTATATGATAGTCTCCGGACATTTTGTTGGTCTTCTGTGATCATCCCATAAGGCTAATGAACCTTTTTCTCAAAAGAAAAGACTAATGAACCGACTTCTCACACCTTCATACTGAGGAATCACTAGACTTTATCTGAGGATGTGCAAACCATGCCAAACGAGACTCTCTTTTGTTATGTTCTATCAGGTGACACTAACCGTGTCTCTTATAATCTCATTCTGATCCTCTTCTATTGCACATCAACCAAAAAATAGTGACGCATTCTCCAACTATAAGTAGGGTCGGCTACATGGATTCTTGCTCAAATCCATGTTGAAAGATTCGGTATTTTTTTGCGATGGCTGTCGACTACCTAACGCAACCCCCACGTCGACCTAAGAGTCTTAATTTTTATGGGTTTTTATCATTTATGCCCCTCCGAGATATTGCAATATCAGTTATACCCCTCCCTTTTTGGGAATATCAGTTGTGCCCCCGACTTCTTACCGTTCTATCACTTGTGCCCCTCCATTACTTTGGCCGTCAATGAGTTGAACTTAACCATGATTTTCTGAAACCATAGTGAGATTAAGAGGAACATAACCATCTAGCTCTCTCTACCCCTCCCTCCCCTTCATCTCCAACCTGAACGCACCCGAGCTCCCCCTCCACCGCGAGCTCCTCTCCACATGCTCCTCTCCTCGCCCGTACATCGGAACCATTACCCATCTCCTGATCTGCACTAGGAGCGTGCGACGATGAGCCTGGAAATTGCGTCACTTCACCAAGTACCCCGATCGCAGTCACGTAAGTTCAAGTCGAGCTTGCCGATCACGGCATCAAGATCGCTCTGCATCTGAAGCTTCCCGGCTTGCTTCAATGCATCCTTATCTCCGCAGCATGCTACCAATTCCACAGCTTCCAACATTGTGCAACAAACAAATTGCAGTAGTTCCCGACATAGCACGTTCTTCGCAAAGAATGGGTGGCTCGAGAGGTCCGACGGGCTTGCCCCCTCCCCCTCTGCCCCTCTCCTCCTCCGCAACCCTCCCCCTCCAGGCCATCCACCTCCGTGACTTCTCCCTCTCTAGGCCCTCCTCCGTTGTTCCTTCCTCTTCAGGACCTCCTCCTCCTCTTCCACGACCCCTCCCCCTCCATACCCTCCTCTCCTTCGCTGCCCTTCCTCTCCTCCGCCCCAAGCTCCTTTCCCCGCCCACGGACATCCCCCTCCGCCCATCAGGTCCACCTTCCGTCCATGCACCTCCCCTCCGCCCCCGCACCTCCCTCTCCAATGTACGAGAATTGCTCGTGAGGCTCCAGATTGAGGATGTCGAGGCGAAGCACATGGCGGTGGATGGGTTCCTACAGCTTATGAAGGAGGAGGAGGAGACTGGGTTGGGTGTTTTGGTGATTATGAATTCCTAGATCGAGCATGCAATCGAGCTGAAGTATAAGGCATGTCCGATCAGATTCTTATGAAACTGGCAAAGGATGTCAGTATTGCTCGAGAACGCGCAATTGATCTCTTCACATGGAGATGTTAGGACTCTGTTTGAGATTTGCAGTATTGGGGATTCCGCCTGCCAAGGGGGGAGCTCGCGGCGGAGGAGGCTGCGAGAGAGCTTGGGGCGGAGGAAAAGTGGGGGGCGCATAAGGAGCAGGAGGCGGAGGCGTGAGGGTGAAGGGAGGAGCTGGGAGGAGGAAGAGAAGGGAGGAAGAAAAAGAAGATGGAGGAGGAGGAAGAAGAGGATGCGGAAGACTTTTCAGTCCTCTTTTTTTTAATTTAATTCCATTTGTATCCTCAAAGTTAACGTCTGTTTGTGTTGGTTATGGACAGTCACTAACCCGAGGGGCACAAGTGATAGAAGGACAAGAGGTCGGGGCACAACTGATATTCCCAAAAAAGGAGGGGAGTAACTGATATTGCAATATCTCGGAGGGGCACAAATGATAAAAACCCTAATTTTTTTAAAAACATTATATTTTTAAAAGTTACAACTCAAGACTTCACACCACAAACCATGACCAGAAAGATCTTCTCCTACAAACATTACAAGTTTGTAAGTAACAATCCAATACTTCAAGCCACAAAAGACGACCAGTTTCCTGCTAGTGCAGGATACTAGCATTTACTTTGACGAGCATCTTCCAACAACTTCTTCTGACATATTACACCAAAGCTCCTCTCCATTTCAAGTTGCATGCACTGATTTTATGTGTAACATCTCAATCACTTCCTCTATTTTGAAATATCAATCAAAAGTATCCTTTCAACATATTTTCCGAAGAGGGGGTTTATCAATCTTCATGCCTCCCCATTTTCTTTGTATTGGATTTTGCCATTCACATTCCAAATATTTTAGTCAGGAACCCTTGTATTCTAGGGCCTCCCTTAATTTCTCGTCTTTCTTGCCTACTCCATCTCTTGGCGCATAGACTATGAAAACTACTTTGCATACAACGTGCGCTAAGACATTTCCCTTAGAATGTTAAGCTCTTCCATAACAAAGGCAAAGAAATAAAAATAAATAAAGGTGTGATATGGAATAATACTAGTACCAAACCATCTGTCAGTCAAGTAGGAGTCCTCAAACAATGGAGTGTTCCCGCATTCATGTCTTTTACTCAGTTGATATACAAGACATACAAGACATACTTCTTTTAATGATCCCATGATAAATATAGAATAGTGTCATAAGTCATCCATGTCAATTAAAACCACATACAGGTCACTCTTTCTATGTCTGCATAGACTTGATCAATTGTCTTAAAAGATGAATGACCTTGGCACACTATCCACGCATGAAACCAAACTAATTCTCCAAAATAATTTCACCTTGAGTTCCCTCAACACGATCATGATAATCGTGCTTCACAATCTAAGAATATGGATGGAGAAGTGGTGAAATATGTGCAGCTACATATTCAATAAAGAACAACACCATAGCACCAAGAGGAATGACCCATTTAAACCTTATCCCTAGAGATGTTGCCCTTTTTAACCCCCAACCTTTAGGTTGCACATCATGAAGAACAAGCAAAGAGACTTCTCTCAACCTCCTATTAATTACATTCTTCAACTCCGTAATATGGTTCATTGACTTGACGCCCATCGTTCTGCCTTAATTCTAGAACAAGAAAATCATGATACTTATCCAAATTTCTCTAGCATTTTCGTCCACCCAAATTTATACCATATATCCTTGTGCTTCGGATAATTTTACTTGGAGAGATTTTTCAGGTGAAAAAGGGTGCACAATGAAAAAATGTGCACCCGGACACATTAATCAAAGAAAAACAACACTAATCTTATTAACAAAGGAAGACTGCACTAATTACAAGGACTGGAACTCCAAATTAGTTGGAGAGACTGAAACTTTGCAAATATTTACCAACATTCACACATGCTTCACGAACACAGTTGGGACAAAAAAGGAACTTTTGTGTATTCCCTTTAATTTTTCAAAACCATGCGACAACCACGGTGTAACCATCGTCCCCGGAGCAGGAACTGGAAGATCCGGGATTTTGGCATACATCTCTTTAACCTTTCAAAACCATATCAGAACTAGGACGAGAAAGTAAAGATGGACTGAAAACAGCATTTAGACAAATGTGGCTAAAAAAAAGAGATACATATATAAAAAATATTCCATCTATATGTGAACGATGGGAGACGAAAAAATATAACTGACCATCTTTTGATGAGCAATCAGACAGACAGTTTTTTTACTAGAAAAAGGGGGAGCCCTCCCGAGGCGGGAGTCATCACACCAAAATATTCATTATGAAACCAAAAGGCACATCAGTTAGAAGTCCAGAAATTGTGCACAGCATTACAGTGAGCAACTACATTTTCCCAGTAGAAACGCCGCCCCTTGAAAGTACGATCATTCCTGCCAAGCCAGATCGCCCACAGAACGGCGAAGGGCCTGGACACATCCCCAGAGGACCCAAGCCCCACCGAACGGATAGACCTCCAGAAAGGACCCAGGCCGGATGCATGGACCTACGGAATTCCCACAGCATCCCAAACCTGTGCCGATGTTCTGCAACCGAAGAAGATGTGATCCGTGTCCTCCACCTCCTCCCCGCATCTGTCGCACTGCAGGTCCGCGGTACCCAGAAACCTCCCCCTCCTCATCTTATCGCACAGACGTTTTCTCCTAAGGCACCAAAGGAAGACCTTGACACGAGTAGGAATCTTGACCGCCCAAATCACTTTCATGTCCGTGCAAAGGTCTTCATCAATAATCATTGCTCCAGCTCTCAACTTCTGGTACGCCATCTTCACCGAGAACTTACCATCTGCCCAAATGAAGTGGTCTGGGTCACCAGACATCTCCTCAACAGCGGGAATCTCATATATAAGCCGCAAAAAATCCTCCATCCTCTGGTCCGAGAGATCGGAGTGGAACCTCGGAGACCACGATCATATCAGACAGTTGACCACTGTAGATGCGATAAATTATTGGACGGGAGGTGTGCAAGTTGTTGGTGGTTGTTGCGGGAAGCTTGGTCAGGGAGGTTATTGAAGAGGGTGTGATGGTGGCTTTGAAGACCTTGAAACACGAGGGCTCTCCATGTCCAGTTGGATTTTTCGATCTTGTTCCACAGGGAGCTCTGGTCATTGGTATAGGATTGTGTTTTTTTTAAAAGGTCGTCAAGGATGGCAGTGGACATTATTCAAGAGTTCTTGGAGGGAAGGCAATGGTGGAGTTTCTTGACAGGTTCTTTATTTTCCTCCTGCCGAAGAAAGCTATAGCTCAGCAAGTGGATAAGTGTTGAACCTATCTCTTTGTCAAACCAGTCAGCAAGAGGTGGTGGGAGATATCTCCCTAGTCCAGAGTGTCTTTATCAAGGGTTGTACTATTATAGAAAGTTCCAGGTATGCGACTAAATCAGGGTGTCAGGTAAGGTTGATGGGAGCTGTGAATATATGTGCCACATGACTTTCGGGGGGGGGATACTGGGTTACCAAGGACGCCACAATTTTCCCCTTCTCCAGTATGTTGATAATGTCATCTTCTTCATCAGGGAGACAAGACAGCGCTTTGAGATCAATTCTAGACATTTTGGGGGAAAAGTCTCAGGGACTGTGGATAAATCACCAGAAATCTAGCTTCATTCCTTTCCACATGGACGAGCATATGTCGCTTAAAGATGTTCGATATTTCTATCCTATGAACAAGTTTGTTAATTACTTATTTGAGACTACCCCTGGTTAGCTCAGGATTGAGTCCTTAGCTCAACATTGGAGAGCAAGGATCATCAATCGGAAGGATGATCTTCTGAAGTGTGTTCCCGAGGAGCTTGTCTGGCTTTGTTGAGATCTGATGCATCCTTTGATTACTAGCAAACCCCACAAAGAGGCACTGGAGAATCCTCGATGCCAACTTGTCCCTTGTAGACTCCAAATGATGCACAAATGCAACAATCCAAAAATCCAAGGTGACAAAAAAGCCCAACCATCGTGATACAAGACCTCAATAAGAGTCATTCTCATCAATCATGAAAATGAAAGGTGGTTAATAAACCAGGAAAGGTCAAGAAATTCAGAAGAAAAGAAAGACAAGCATATGTAAGTATGATATCATCGCAATACAATGTCTCAACACCGGCATGAGTAATCAAGGTTCTAACAAAATCGAGATTGTGACAGTATTCACCTTCAGTAACATCAATGAGATGCTTGGACACAAAACATCTAGTGAATAATGCTAATAGAACCAAAAAAATCATTTAACTGAGATGAGCGAAACTTTCAAGCATTTTTGGATTTAATAATTTTAATAATAGCACCAAATTATATCTTTTTCACAAAGGAACTATATTATTTTTTAGCCAACATCAAACTTATTTTTCAAATGTAACACTCGACATAAAAAGGAAAATCACCCATCATGACCATAGTGCCTACAATCTAGAGGATCTGGGATCCGCAGACATCCATGTGCATGTCAACAGATAACAGACAGTGAATGTAGATGGTTGGTTGCTAGAAAGAAACTTAGATGAAGTTTAGCCAGTCGGCATAATTTGCAGTCCAAAGTGGTAGAGGGACAACTGAGGTAGAAGGCAAACTGAGAGTGTCTAATACATACATAGCTTTGTAGATCTGACTGACTTACAAAGAGCAAGCTAACAGGAGAATCCAATACAAGAAGCATGTCAGATAAAACTGAGTGGGGGTAAGTGAGATCTCATAACCTACTACAAGATATGATTGTCAAAAAAATTCTCAGGTTCGGTTATCGCTCAGATTCGATTTGTTAAAAGTTTGGTTCAGTATCAATTTGAAAATAAACGAATTGAACCTAAACATAGATTTAGGCTTGTTTATATAAATGTGTTGAACCTGAAAATGGAAGGTTCAGTCAAGTTCAGTTCGCTAAAAATTCGATACACACACATATATGTACACTTATTTACAAATCCAAAGGAAATAAAAGTAAATTACATCTATATTTTTTTAAATGGAAGATCCTTATTAATCTATTTTTTTAAAGATGCAGAAGACTGGGATAAAGAAGGAAAAAAAACTAATTAATACTTATATATATCCCTCTCCATTTCATTTTTTACTCCCTCTCATTAGAAAATTCTTAAGTTGGAGATTCGCTTAGATTTGATACGATTTGTGAAAGTTTGATTCGGAATTAATTGGAAAATAAACGAACCAAACGTTTAGGCTTGTTTACATAAATGAACCGAACTTGAAAATGGTAAGTTCACTCATGTGGTCTCCCACCACTTAAACCATCATCTAGGGAGGAATCAATCAATCGTTGTCAAACTAGCTCGTGTCTCCACGAAGGTGACGCAATGCATGGGAATCTACTAACCATTAGACTCAAGAGAGTTAATTGATAAAGTTTATATATATATGACGAAAATGTGGAAGAAGATGCAGAGGTAATGATCGCCGTTGCAGCCTCAGGAGCCATCAGAATATGTAGCATATATCTAATTAAATTGTTTGATCATACCATCTAAATAAGTGCGAGATCAGATTCACCATATCAAGCCCACCAATCTGTCTGCGAGCATTCTTAATGTAACTCGGAATTTATGGGAGGAAGCAATTGGAGTGAGAAGGGAAGAGCCGGGATAAAAGGAGAGGACAAGCATGCAAAGCTACATAGGGGGGGATTGTATTGGAGTTGATGGTTTAAGAGGAGAAAGAATCCAAACGGGAGGATGTATATCAAATTCAAAGGTATCTAATGTAACTTGGATTTTTAAGGGGGGGAGATAAATCATGTTAAGGAACGAAAAGAGATAAGTGGAATGAGCATACCAAGCTGCATAAGTTGGAAAAGCTTCATAAGTTGGAAGAGAAAGAAGAGAAGGATTAGAGGGAGGATTTGAGAGGAGAAAGAATCCAAAGGAGAGGAGAGATATCAAACTCAAAGATAAATCAAAATGCATCACATTCTTTCATGCCCCTTTTTTACACATGACAGCGGTTTTACATAAGGAGCCAATACCGTCTATGAGAAGCATCTTTACAAAAGACAAAATGACTCCCTAAACAACACTTACAAAGGATATATTCACAAATATAAATCAACAACAATAAAGCCTTTTCCCACAATTAAGCAGGGTCAGCTACATGGATTTTTGGCCTCCATTCAGATCGTTTTTTGATCATTCTCGAGCTTAAATCCAAATAACTAAGATCCCTTCAGATAATCTCGTTCCAACGCTTTTTGGGCCTTCCCCGCCCTCTCTTAATCAGTTTAACATCTCAAATCTCGCATCCTCAAATTGGAACATCAACCGACCTCCTTTGCAAATGGCCAAACAATCTTAAGTGATTTTCTCTCATCTTATCCACTATCGGAGCTACATTAACTTTCCTTCTGATCACATCATTCTGAATCCAATCTTTTCGTGTATGACTACACCTCTACCTTAACATTTTCATATCTACTACTATCATTATATGCACTTTACAAATATAAATAAAGAGGGTAATGCTGGTGGGGCGGGAGGTTTTGGAGGTCATTGTCGAATTTTGTGAGGGTAATGCTGGCTTCGACAAAATCAACAGGGCTCTCATTATCTTGTTGTTGAAGTTCCCCTCCGCCGAGCGTATTAAGGATTTCCGTCCTATTGCTATCTCGAATGGCCTCTATCTGATTGTGGCGAAGGTTTTCGCGCATAGGCTAGTCTCGTTGCTTGATGGTATCATCTCCCCGGTGCAGGCTGCGTTCATTCATGGTCGTCAGATTGCCGATGTTACGACCTTGGCTTCGGAGATGGTTGCGAGTTGGGCCAGGGAGGGGACTCGCGGTGTGCTATGGAAAGTCGACTTAGCTAAGGCATATAACTCCCTCGATTGGAGCTTCTTGTGGTCGGTTTTGAGGGCTCGTGGTTTCCCGGAGATTTGGGTCTCTTGGATGTGCCGTTGTGTCTCCACGGCCTCCTTTTCGGTTATGATCAATGTGCGCATGGCGGGAGGTCTCTTCCAGCCGCGGAGGGGGGTGCGCCAGGGCTGCCCCCTGGCGCCCCTGTTGTTTGTTGTGGCTGTTGATGTGCTGGCTCGGATGACGGCTCGTGTGGTTAATAGTGGTCTCTCTATGGGATTTTCTTGTGGCGAGAGGGTGATCCCTGTTCTTCAGTACGCCGATGATACGATCGTTTTCATTGGTGGGGGCGTGATGAGGTCAAGGCCATGGCGGCAACTCTGGAGGTTTTCACTTTTCAGCGAGATGTCGGGCCTGTTCATTAATGCCAACAAATCTAAGGTGGTTTCTTTTGGTTTGGATGGGAAGGAGGCGACTGACTGTGGCTTGGTCCTGGGCTCGATGCCTGGCCATCTTCCTATTGACTATATGGGCATGCCTTTGGGCGCGGGTAGGACCCGGCTGCGTGACTGGTCCAAAGTGGTGGAGAAGGTGGAGATGCGGCCGTCTGGTTGGAGCTCGGCCTTGCTTTCGAGGGGTGGTCGCCTCGTTCTCATTAAGTTGGTTTTATCTTCTATCCCCGTGTATTATCTCTCCAATCGGCACCTGCCTGCGGGGGTTCGCAGGCATATTGAGAAGTTGATGCGGAGGTTTCTGTGGGGGAGGAATGGGACGTCTGTGAGTGGGCCGCATCTGGTGGGTTGGGAGGAATTGACGAAGCGTAAATCTGACGGGGGTCTTGGCATTCGTCGGCTGGACCTTGTCAATGAAGCCCTTCTCCTGAAATGGGTGAACAGATTATGGGGTGATAACGAGGATTTCTGCTCTATCATCTTGCGCAAGATTCACGCCTTGCGCGGGACGATGCCTAGGACGGGTGGTGGTCTCGGTTCGCGGACGCCTTTCTGGCGTGGGGTGATGGTGGTGGGCCAGAAGTACTCTAATCTCTTTGCTCCCAGGCACGGTGACGGGACGACCTTCAGTTTCTGTTGGACAGTTGGGCTCCTCTGGGGGACATGTTTCCGGGGTTGTTTGCTTTGGAGGCTGATGTGAATGCTTCTGTGGCCTCTTGTTGGTCCGGGGTTGATTGGTTTCCTCCTATCCTTCATGGCAACCTTTCGGACCAAAGGTTCGAGGATTTGCTCGGTCTTTTCGACTCTATTGGTGGTGTGTCTAGGCCCACGAGGGGGAGGGATCACTGGGCCTGGAGGGAGGGACCTTTTACGACGAGGAAGGCTTACCTGGCGATTTCTCCCCCCTCCCAGCCGCGGGTGGATTCTTTGCTTTGTGACTGCAGCTTTGTGTGGGGCTTGAAGCTTCCGGAGAGGGTTGGCATCTTCCTCTGGCTTTTTCGTAGGAAGAGGCTTTTAACGAGGGATCGTTGTGGTAGGATGCTCGCCTCGGTCTCGGAGGTATGTTCTCTTTGTGGCAGCGGCGTCGAATCCTTGGAGCATCTCTTTTTTACCTGCCCTGCGATTTTGGGCGTTTGGGAGGCGACGATGGTGGGTTGGATTGCTACTGCAGACTCGGTTTCTTTCTAGGAATCTTTGATGTCTAATAAGTATAGGGATCGTAGTGATCTCTTGCGTCCCTTGGCGTGCATTTGGGTGATCTGGCTGGGGCGGAACGAGGCTATTTTTAGGGGTCAGCGCTTTTACAAAGAAAATGTTTTATCTCTTTCTGCCCGTCTTGTAGTCGACTGGTTGTTGGTGTAGCCTGGTGGTTGATGTAGCTCCCGCTCAGCTGTCGAGCTGGTTCTTTGTGGGCCTCTCTCTCTTTCTTGTTTTTGTTTCCCTATGTTTGTTTTTAGTTTTTTATACCTAATAAAGAAGGGGTGAACACCGCAGCGGGTATCCCCCGAAGTTTTAGACTTCAAAAAAATATAAAAAAAGAAATAAAAATAGAAAAATAATAACTATGAAAATCAGGTTTTCTCCCCAACTTGAAAAACCCATCTATAGATAAGTCACCCAATTTAGTTGAATAAGTCGAATTACATGGAAGAAAGATGGTGCTTGCATCTCAGGGAGAAGACAAGGTGATGATGGCATCTTCGCGAGGAAGGGAGGGAGATGAGGAGAGATGTGGTGAAGGATAGGACATGTCAGTAGTCGCATTTGTGAGGAGGATGAGATATGAGTGGCTTAGCATTGGCAAACATTTGACAGTAGGGATATTAGCAGACTTTGGTGTGATCAAGTTTCAGTTAACATCGTTGATGCGCATTGATGCTTGCGCAATGAAGATGCTGGAAAGGAAGGATGCATTGTGATGAGGATAAACATAAACTTTGCTTATAGGAGTGCTAAGTTGCAAACTAGAATCTCAATCATGTTGGTAGGTCGGGAATGGTGTTAGTCAAAGGCATGAGAGGGTGCACAGTGGTGACAAAGATAATTGTCGCCGTGGTGCCTATAGAAACTGAAAAAGATTTGAATGAAGGTGTTGATGGCTCTGATGGTTGCCACATCGTGATTGACATTGTTGCCAGCGATGGGAAATAGTTACATTCATCATTACCAAAGCTGGGTGGAGGTTCATGAATCTTGCAGATTTCCATATCTTCAAATGACTGTTTCAATTGGGATTGTGATGGAAGTGGTTCATTCTTATTTAACTGTAGAGAGTTGGTTGGTACTACTTGGAGTTAAGAAAACCACATTTAATTGTATGTCTTCAGCTTGCAGGTTTTTTCTTTATTGGCTTTGTGTTCCTCTTACACCCATTTAATTGTATCAAGAAACTTCAAGTATGGTGCATGAATATATCTAAACATGTGAATATCGGAAGTCGTGAAACCACTAATTCTCCTTCAGTCTTCTTTTTCTTCACGCATATTGTAGGATCGCTACTTTGAGGGAATGATCAAAATCATGCTTTGATACCACTTAATGTAACTCAGATTTTTTTAGTAAACAATTAGACATAAGATGGAAGAAATAAGATGAGAGGAAAGGAGGCTCATACCAAATTGCATAAGAGAAAAGGGAAGGGGGAGAATTGGATTCGGTGTTAAAAACTTAAAATAGTTGCCCAACTATAGATTGATTATGTTAGAAAATCGGAAGCGGAAACGATAAACATAGCATAATCTCAAGAAATATAAAACATGGAACACGGGATTTTACGTGGAACCCTACTCCGTGAGGAGCGGGATGAAACCACGGGAGAAGCCCTCAAAGGGGCGGATATTCTATTGAACTTTCTCAATGAGTACAGGAGGTCTGGGGCTCCTTATATAGCCTCTCCAGAGCCTCCAAGTCCCACCACTAGACGATGTGGGACTAAACAACTGGGTGGGGTAAATGGATCTCCTCCAGGATCCATTTACCCTGCTACAACACAATGGGCGCACATAACACATACTCCAACACTCCCCCTCAAGCTGGAGCATGCAATGCTCAGCTTGGACAAACAGACAGAAACTCAACTCAACGCTACAAGACACTACGGACAATATCAACCCAACGCGCACATGCTGCAGTTGAGGACGTTGCTTCTCATGCCGTGCAGGTGAAGAGGACGAACGGGCTGGAGTGTGAGTCAACAGAAGACTCGTCACTTGACCATCGAGTCTGAACTTGCGCCTGAAGTCTCCTCATCGGAGAACTGAGTCTCTCCCATCTGGCTCAGAGAATGGTGTACTGCTCTGGTGCACCTATGATACCACATGAAAACTCTGGCCTAACAACTAGAAGAATGATGAGGACCTCTGACAAAGATGGCAACTTATGCTCATCTGACAAATGACCGCACACTTGTGCGTGTCTAAAACTGGAGACTCGGAATCAATCGTCGAGTCTGATCATCAACTGTAGAGTCTGAAAATTCTGAACTGGTCTGGAGACTGGATAATCTGCATCTGGCATCTGAATCTGGAGCACAAGACCTGTGACTCTACATATACACTCCCCCTTTCTCCCAGACTTGTCGGAACATGAACATCGACAAAGTTGGGAGAAGACAAGATAGGAGGTAAACAACAAGAACATGAATATTCCAAAATTTTCTTGCGGCTTTTCCATCAATTTTTTTTTAAAGCCGTCACATCATTTTTTTTTACGTGGGATCTCTCAAACAAACCTCGATTTTTTATATAGAGGGGGACAGGCCCTGCCTTAGGGTTCCCACGGGAAACCCTTCGACCCGCCGCCGCCCTGCGGGAAGGGGTCTCGGAGCCCCGCGAAGATCTGGAGGAGCCCGCTTGAGGTGTTCGGGCGCCGCCTGCGCCACGACCTGGAGGCCACCATCGCGGTGGCGCGAAAGCGGGGAGGCACGCCTGGGGACGCTTCGCACGCTAGAGAGCAGTCGTGTGCCTGGGGCGCGCCTATCGGAGTTGATGCTGCTGCACTGTCGGGGGGGTCGATGTAGCCAGGGACGGGGCATGGGCTCCGTTTGGTGGCTGCCAACATCGGAGAGGAGAGGGCGGCGCCGCCGGGAGGTTCCGCACCTCCTAGAGGGGCGCAAGGGCCGGAGGACCGCACGCAGCCGCCTGGATGGTTGAAGATGGGGATTCGGCCTGGGATGGATGCGCCGCCTCGCGCCAAGAAGGGCGCTCGAGATCCATCGCCCGAGGACGATGGTGTCGCGCTGGAAGGGGCTAGGATTGGAAAGCGCGGCTCGTTGGATGGCGCGTGCGATCCTACTGCCATGATAGCGAGAGGAGTATCGCGCCTGGATACGCTGGAGCGTCGCCAGCGAGAGGAGAGGGCGATGCGGCCTGCCTGGTGCGCGCGAAGGGCTGGAGGAGGTGCAGCGCGTGGGGTTTCTTCGACAAAAAGATGCCTCAGGAGATGATGCGACCTGGTAGATTTTGCGTGTCGCCTGTTGCCTGGAACGAGGGCTTGCTGCGCCCACCAGAACTGGATCTGCACTTATGATTTTTTTTTTCAATCGTCTGCAACCTTTGTTGGGATCTGAAGGGCTGATGGGCTGCGTGGAAGTGCCCAATCGATGGGGCTCCGCGTGGAAGATGAGAACTTTTGACGGGAGAAAAATAGGGTTTCAAAAAACGAAACCCTAGAACATAAATCCAGTCGTAGAACAAGACTGATATGAACAGATCTCGAACATGAACAACAGATCTTCAACATAAAATGAATCTCGAACATAACAAAATCTTCAAGCATAAATCCGCTAGAATCGAACTTGCTCTGATGCCATGTTGGAGTATGTGTTATGTGCGCCCATTGTGTTGTAGCAGGGTAAATGGATCCTGGAGGAGATCCATTTACCCCACCCAGTTGTTTAGTCCCACATCGTCTAGTGGTGGGACTTGGAGGCTCTGGAGAGGCTATATAAGGAGCCCCAGACCTCCTGTACTCATTGAGAAAGTTCAATAGAATATCCGCCCCTTTGAGGGCTTCTCCCGTGGTTTCATCCCGCTCCTCACGGAGTAGGGTTCCACGTAAAATCCCGTGTTCCATGTTTTATATTTCTTGAGATTATGCTATGTTTATCGTTTCCGCTTCCGATTTTCTAACATGGTATCAGAGCGGGTTTGTTTCCCGAGGCTTGTTCTTAATTTTTGGTTCGAGATTTGATTATCAAGATGTTTCGATTCTTGAAGACTATTTTTTTCGAATTTCTGGAGTTTGTTCAACAAGTCTAGGGTTTCTGTGAAACCCTAATCTATATTCCAGCCCAGATGTATGTGCGCATCTCCAAGCAGCGCCAGCAGCAATGCAGTCATCCTCCGAGGGCAGCAAGCCCCAGCCGCACTCAAGGCGGCCCTTCTCTCCAGCCCCTGGCATACCTCCCAGCCGGTGCGACGCAACAGACAGGCGGCGACGCGCCTCCATCGTGAACAGCGCAGCCCTGCGCGCTACAGATTAGTCGGTCCAACTACACTCTTATGTGCGGCACACACCTTTTGAAACCACATTATAGGGCAGAGTAAGTCATATCACGACATATCAGTATCGACAAATGATCGATATATCGTCGATATGGTCGATACTTGCCCTTCCTAGGCCATTTTCTTCGCAAAATCAGTTTGATTTGGGTGATATGGCGACGATATATCGACGATATATCGTATGGACACGATATCGATATTACCTACACTGCTATAGGGTGATGTCAGATGTAGTACTTTCAAAAAACTACCACGAACCACATCACCGGGTGGTTAGCCTGAGTGCCAAGCACACTAAACAATAAAACAAACCACTATCATCTCAACGTCATCGTAATAAGAAAAATGAAGAGTTCACCTCTCCATCTGAGTTCCCCAAATCTCAGTGGTAAACGAGGATTGGTGTGGCAGGCCCCATGGCTTTAAAAATGTGCCTTAGCCTCGGTCTGGAAATCCGAGGCACAAGCCTCATAGACCCAAGGCGATCGAGGCGGTACCGAGGCGATGCCTCGTTCTGCCATATATTTTTTGGGCAAATAAATAAAAAATATATAAAGCTATATTTATAATAATTAAAGTTATAAAGCATATGTTAGTCACAAACATACAACTCGCAATCACAATATATATTATATTGTCCACATCTCTAGTAACAAATCTCATGTATAGAATGGAACCTATATGTCAAGTAGTACACATATGCGTTACTCACATTTTCTTATATACATACATATTAGTTAGAAGACTCAAAAAATATATTATAGTATCTTTATATGTTAGTCTGAAAACATGTTATTTCTTAAACATATATTATACATTTATATTACAATCATTATTGTATCAAAGTAATCACGCAAGTGTACAGTGATTGCTTCTAATTAGTAAGAGAAATTTTATATCAACAAATGATATTCAATTGTTTATATCACTAAAACGAGTATTTTTGCAAGAATATTAGGAATTCACATGTTTACAATATTAATATTGCATAATCGCAAATTCAAATTAGCATATATGGTTAGTATGGTATATTGTGTACATCTATTCAATTTGAAAATATTCAAATTTAAGATTAACGATAATATATTTTCAGAAAATTTAAAGTTTAGGATTTTCTTCATAAATTGAGGCTTACGTCTCGACTACCTCGAGGCTTATGCCTCGCCTCAATCACGGAAAATTGCCTCGATCCGCATCGCGTTTAAAGCCTTGACAGGCCCTTCCTGGAGGTGGGCTTGAGGGTGTGTGGGGTATCCTTAGGGGCATGTCTCATAAAAAGGTTGGGGGTAGTTTTCATGTTCATATGTCAAGCGCTAGTAAGGTTTTTACGTTGCATCAAAATAAAGCACATGCTCCACGGCTTCAATTCCTTTGAGTTTCGGTATAGCGAATACAATCCGCAGGCGGGGTCTCTTCGGCATTAGCCTGCTAAAGCATTGTCGAGTCTGACCTTGCTCGTCCAACTCTCCTCGACACTTAGCTCACCTGAGCTTGATCGAAAACCAACTATATATTCGGGTCGGTAGTAGTGATACTGGCATCAACCCACGAATACAACTGTCAAGCATGGCTAAGGACCTATACCACACCCCTCCTCGAAAGTCCTATCCATTCCAGCCAAACTTGCTTGCTCATGTGAGTCAACACATTCCTTGTCCCAAGAAGGGAAGCGAGGTATCGACCTCAAGCCGGTTGATCAATGTGACCTTCTATCGATGTGACTTCCCAGTTCCCACCACCCCATGGCCTCAAATTTCAGTGAAATTCAGTCGAATTTCTGTTGAATATTGATATCCAATCAAAATCAAAATTCGACCGAAATGGCCGAAATGACCAAAATATGGGGGTCCTAGTACAAAAAATGACCGAAATTTCGGTCGAAATTCGACCAAAATTCCGTTCGGTCGTTCACCGAAATGTGAGCGAAATCGACATTTAGGGCCATGCACCACCCATATACAATCAACAAAAGGTGACCGCAAGCACGTCGGCTGGTTCTGAACGCCGCGGGAATCTTCTCATTCGGACGCCTACCCTCCAACCGGGTTGTGAAAAAATGGACTCTTTCTTTCCTCTCTCAAATATAGAAAAGTAGAGAGGAGAAAGAAAGAGATTCTCAAAACGGGACTATAATGACGTCTTTCCCCTCTCTTCAAAGTGCGGTTCGGGCGGATCATAGGGGTAGGAGGGGTACCGGGGAAGGCCAAGAAATGAAGAAGAAAAGAAAGACCTCCGGGGAACTGACTCTTTCTTACCAAGTCATGTTCTTCCCCCCGGCCCCCCCTGATGAGACCCCCCCAAGATAGATTAACTCCGACCATAACATACATACATGCATACATACGTAGCCGGACAAGGGAAATCCCTAATTGGTTGGGACCTCTTCTCGTGTTTAGACCTACAACAACCTCCTTCAGAGTGTGCACCTCTTCTAGGGAGTGTTGTGTGCTATCGATCATCATATGATCACATGTTGTGCAGTAAGAAGGATCCGTTCTATCTAAGAATGGCATATAATTAGGTCTAGAGAGATAATAAGGCAACTGAGTCTGGTGTGCGCCTCTTCTAGGGAGTGTTGTGTGGTATCGATCATTATATGATCACATGCTACGCAGTAAGAAGGATCCGTTCAATCTAAAATGTCATATAACTAGGTCTTCCCGAGATGTCTTCTGTGTCTCATACGTGCAGACAAATCTCACAGAATTGTATGTCTCACAAAATTATATGCCTTTCAAAAAAGTGTATGACTCACTCAAGGCGTTTAGCAAGGAGTAGTATTGAACAAGCGGCTTAACCTTCAGTTTAATATGTGTCAACTCATGATAAGTCCAAAAATAAGGTATAAAAAGATATCTACGAAGTCGCATGTGCATGTGCATAAATGATAACAAAGCATAGGTCGTATTCTGCACGGCTTGAAATTTCGTGAATTTCATCGTTATTTCGTTGAAATACCGATTTGGCCAAGGTGGCGAAATGGCACTGATATTTCGAAATTCGCCCAAAGTCTCTTCCTTGTGCCAGCTCACTGTGTTAATTTAGGGGGCGATATGTCGATGATATTTCATCAATATATAGCAGATATGTCATTTCGTTGGCTTGTCGACGTGTTGGCGAAATTGACATTTTGGGCCACGATATTCAGTGACTATGCAATCCTAGTGCTTATTCATATCCGCAAAAACCACATGTGTGATTGCCTAGACCCAAACCCATTAGAGAATCCAAAAATGTTTACCAGATGCATGTAAGTTGCATAAGCCCCAGCCCTTTCAAGCAAACCCTATATGTGCATGGCACTAGGTGTTCAGATATGCAGTCCAGGCAGCCACAAATGTGGATGCATACGCATATCCGGTCGCCTGACCGAAGTGCATATGCCATTTTTTATGTAAGTGCATATGCCATATGCAACATTATGTGGTCAAAATGCATATGCAGGTCGAGCATGCGGCATATACAACTGCATATGCGGTCGCATATCTGAACATGTGACTTGCACATACGATCCATGTCTTTTTTGTGTATTCTGTAACATGTTGATAATGCATTAACTTGATATATTTTTCTCAAGAACTCTTATCCCATCATTTAAATTAATGTGTCTTTTCATTGTTCTCGTATATGTCGCATTTGTGAAGATATTCCATGGTATTTTTCTTATATTATTCTCAACACTTATTAATTAAATGTTTGCAACCTTGATGGCACTTATCCTCTTCTTCCGTCCTCACCCTCATCACATGTAAAGTTTCTCTTGGTGTTCGCCACTTTTCAGTGCCACATTATCTCTCTCAATTAGTTGCATTGTGCTTTAAATTAGTTTATGTTGTATTCATTTGCAACATAAATCTCTAGATTAGATTTTATTATTGAACTTCTAATATTTTAATTAAAATATTACAAACAACTTAATATGCATATACGTTGCATACTCCACTTACCCGCTTAATCCCTTTAAGCGACGTCATTGGATGAATACTACACACCACATTTCTAACCTTGTTTGAAATGCATAACTCACATTCTTTTCCTGGGAATATAAATCCTTATATAGTTCCAAATCTCATATGGTATCTCATTACAGATCACCTCATATGTAATCCAAAGAATAACCTTGCACATGCACAAATCATGGAGTTGTCTTCATCCAATGTAAGATATTGCATGTTGTCAACTTTAACTCTGACACTCGGAGAAGATGAAGCTTCCTCTGTCCTCAAATTGGCATCACGAAGATCCATGATCATATGGTGCAGTTGAACTTGTCACACTTAATAACTTAAACCACAAAAGGGGTTTCTCAAGCTACATGCATCAATTGCACGTGATGTCACAATGGATTCGAACCTCCAAACACCTTCTTCTATAATAAAGATACAAAAACACATGAGCAAAAAAGGAACAAACAACACCTAAAATATGGCATGTAGGTGAAGCAAGACCTCTAGGGCTTCATAGACCCGTTGCAAAGGCAGTGTGGCTGAAAAGGACGACATGGGGGCACGGGGAGGTGACACGGGGCCATTGTTTGGTCAACGTTGGCCACTAAGGCTACGTAAAGGGTATCATTGGGATGGGGTCGATGATGCGAGACCATCGAAAAAGGGCACCATAGTGGCATCTAGCTAGAGGCTGCATTGATTGTTGTATGAGGGCAACATAAATGCAAGTTTTGGTGGGGGATGGACCTCTAGGAATAGGAGGTATGAAGCACAGATATAGAACTACTTTGATACCATATGGAACAGAATACTTCAATGTATTAAAAAGAGAGCCTTAGTCCTCCTTATGTAAATAGAGTCCAGGGTTAATATGAACACAATAGAGAGTACAAATACATAAGTACTCACATCAAAGAGGCATGACTCAAACACTGACAGTGAGTGATGTATTGTCTTCTGAAATATGATGCCCCTTAGGACAAGTTTGAGTCTACGGAGGGGGCTCGGGAGTGCAGAAATGTATTTGTAAGAATTCCGTAGTCGGTGAACAGGGTGACAACTTGCTGCTTCCAATTTCGGAAGAGGAGATGAAGCGAGCGATCTGGGGTTTGAATGCGGATGGTGCTCCGGGTCCGGACGGCTTCTCAATCTTGTTTTATCGCGAGTTCTGGGATTCAGTAAAGGTGGAGTTTTGCAATCAGCTCAACATATCATGTCTTGAACTTATGTTGAAGATAGCAAGCTGGCGGTCCTTAGGAAAAGACCAAAAAAGGGAAACAAAGTCGTCTTTATCCACAAATGTGACAAGACTAAGTCACTTGGTGAGATATGGGCAATGTGGCTCATGAGAAATGATGTGGTATTTAGGTTTACCGAACCTTATGTGGAAAATATGTGTACTCGGTCTCGCATAATGGGGGTACTTGTGGAGGGGGTTTAGCTTTTTGTAAGCATTGTCCATATTTGGTAGCCAATTTACCCTCGAGTAAAATGGTTACTCAAAATTCAACCCCCGTTTGGAATCGGATAACCTCATATCTACTAAATTTCAAAATCGGAATTTATGTGGTGGGCCCACTTTTTCTTTAATGCAATATTTCTACCATATTCAAACAAAAAAGTCAACGTCAAAAACATATAGTAATCATCAATATAATCAACATAACAATAAACAAATATCGCATCACATTTACCATTTCAATCCTCCTAACCATCCAAACACTTTCTATTTACAATGACCTCATTGTCAAATCACATACATGTTGACAAACTCAAACTTGAAATGAAGTTAGGTAATGAAGTTAGGTAATAACACGAGTTAATATAATAATGTAAAAGGCACATTTCATGTCATAGTATAGATGCAATAAAAATAAACATAAGAAGTAGACAAAACCCTCCCTTCCCAGCTCTTTCCTTTTCCGTATTCACACCGACAACAATCAACCTCGAAACCGCATAATTTGATCTCCTCGCTATGAAGCCATCATTGCATCCAATACTACGCATTGTCATGACAATTTGAAGCAACATCAATCCGAAGCCCATTTTCTTCAAAACAAAAACCCACAGAATCTGAAAATTGAAGAGAAAAAGCAAACAATCCCCGAAACAATCCAATGCACACCATAATTCCATTTCAAAAGAGTTAGGCCCAAATAAGAAGCTTTTCTTTATTCCACCTAGAATGAATGGTTCTTCGATCTCTTGTTTGTGAGATTGACAGAGTTTGGCGTTCCTCGAAGTGGGCCTTCAACTCGTTGACTCGCGGGCGGCACCTCTTAACGGTGATTTTGGACCACACTAGTTCCACTCTTCAGATCGCGGTCTCGTGCGCGTATGGCCCCTGTGAGGCGGGGCTACGTGCGCAACTGTGGAAGGACTTGTTGGAGGCGGCTCGTGTCGTGGTTGGGACCCCCTGGTTGGTGGGGGGGATTTCAATGTGACTCTCCTTTCTTCGGATAGACCTGGCGGGAGAGGTGGCCAGGATCCGGGCTCCTCCTCCTTCGCTGACACCATTGACTCGCTTGGCCTCGAGGTCCTGGACGCCATTGGTATCGGCTATACTTGGAGAAATGCTAGGTCTCGCTCGCGCCTCGACCGCTTCCTTGCCTCGGAGGAGGCTGGGGAAAGGTTCTCATTAGCATCTGTGGAGGCGAAACCTAGGGTGTGCTCGGATCATAATCCTATCATGTGGTGGTCGGGAGATTCCCCTGCTCAGCGGGGTCTTTTCAGATATGAGAAATGTTGGTTGCAGGAACCTAACTTCCGGGAGGTTGCGACATCGCATTGGAGGGGGACGGTGGTCCCTGGCTTTGCAACGCAGAAATTCCACGCCAAGCTCTGTTCTTTGAGAGTGCGGCTTGCGGCTTTTAAGAGGGAAACAAGGGCGGCGAGGGCGGCGGCCAAAGTGGAAGCTGAAGCAACCATCCAATTGCTGGACGTGCTGGAGGACAGCAGATTACTTTCTACCGACGAGCTCGTTGCTCGCGCCGAGGCCCAAAGAAGGCTCTTTCTGGAGGATAAGAAACGCATTGCGGAGTGGAGGCAAAGGTCAAGGATAAGGTGGGTTAGGGAAGGGGATGCAAACACCTCTTTCTTCCATCGCTGCGCTAATGGGAGGCGTAGAACTAATTCTTTCCGCTCTACTACTATCGATGGGAGAAGCGTGGAAGGAAATGGGGAGATGGGCACGGCCATTTCCAATTATTTCAGGCGTGTGACCTCTACAACTATCCCAAGAAGATGGAGGTGGCGGGGTCGGAGGTCCAGGTCGGTGGCAAGTGACGCATGCGAGAACTTGATCCGTGTCGTCTCTCTGGAGGAGTTGCGGGACGCGGTGTGGGATCTCAACGACGATGCCTCGCCTGGCCCTGATGGGTTCCCGATCTCAATCTATAAGGATTTTTGGGACGTTATTGGGGCAGAGGTACTGGAGGTCGTGAAAGAATTTTGTTTAGGTAACGCGGGCTTCGACAGAATCAACCGCGCCCATCTTGTGCTTCTTCCGAAATCTTCGGCGGCTACTTCGATCGGGGACTTCAGGCCTATCGCCGTATCTAATGCTCTTTACCTGATCACAGCAAAGGTCTTCGCTCGTCGGTTGAACGTCATCCTCGGGAGCCTCATCTCTCCAGCCCAGCGGCCTTCGTCCCCGGTCGTCAGATCTCTGACTGCGTCTCGCTCGTGTCTGAGATTATTGCGGATTGGCGGAGGGGGGGTACTAGCGGCATTCTTTGGAAGGTGGACTTTTCAAAAGCTTACGACACTCTGGACTAGAGATTCCTGTGGAGCGTGCTCAAGAGAAAGGGCTTCCCCGACATCTGGATCACTTGGATGCGTCGGTGCATATCTACGGCGTCTTTTTCGATATTGGTCAACGGGAGCCCGGAGGGGGGCTGGATCCAACCTCGCAGGGGGGTACGCCAAGGGCGCCCCCTCGCGCCTATGTTATTTATTCTCGCGGTTGATGTCCTTTCTGACATGGCAGATGGCGTGGCTGCTCTCGGTCTGACTAGGGGATTCTCGAAGGAGGGGTTGGAGGTTCCGATCGTCCAATATGCTGATGATACTCTTTTCTTCATCGAGGGGGGCATCGACGAGGCTACCGGCATGGCGATGACGCTTGAGATTTTCTCGGAATTATCGGGCCTGACGAAGAACAACTTGAAGTCGGTTTTCATCCCCTTTGGGCAGACGGAGCTGGCTTCGGATAACTTGGAGACGGTATTGGGTTCGGGGAGATCCTCCCTTCCTATTGAGTACCTTGGCACTCCTTTGTCTCTGGGAGGACTCGGATACGAGATTGGTTGAGGGTGGTGGAGAAGGTTGAGGCGAAGCTAGCAGGATGGAAGGATGTGGTACTCTCGAAGGGGGGTCGGCTGGTGCTATTGAAGTCCGTCCTCTCCTCCATCCCTATTTTCCTTCTCTCCAACCGCAAGATGCCTAAGGGGTTGCGGGCGCAGCTGGAGAAACGAATGCGTGCTTTCTTATGGGCCAACGGTGCGGCCAGAAATAGGGGGATACATTTAGTGGGCTAGAAAGAGGTCCTGCATCGGAAGGATGACGGGGGCTTGGGGGAAAAATCTCTTGAACAAATTAACGAGGCACTCCTTTTAAAATGGGCTAACATAATCTGGGGCCCGGGTAATGACCTGGCTTGCACTGCGATTCGCAAAATTTACGACGTCTCCGGTGTGCCTTCTCCGATGGTCTTTGGCAGCAACTCTCCCACCCCGTTTTGGCGCAGCGTGGTGAAGGCCTTTGTGAGCAATCTCGCCCTTTTTAGGCCTGTTCTCGAGCGGGGGGGATTCCTTCGCTTTTTGGACTGATGATTGGTTGGGGGGGTGGGGCGTTGCGCTCTCGTTTTCCCCGGTTGTTTGCAATTGCAGGTGACAAATCTTGCTCGGTTTCCTCGTGTTGGAGTGACGGCCTCTGGTGCCCCTTTTTCGCGGCGTCCTTTTCTGATCAAAGGTTCGACGATTTCCTGGCGTTACTGGAGTCCCTTCGGGAGGTGAGTCCGCCTGGTGAGGGCAGGGACCATTGGGCATGGAAGGATGGCTCCTCGGTGAGAGGGGCCTATGGTGCAATTTCTAGACCACCCCCGGCTGGCTCGGAGTTGCTTTCCAAAGATTGCTCGCTGATCTGGGGTCTGAAGCTCCCGGAGCGGATTGGATTCTTTCTGTGACTCCTTAGGCGTAAGCGGCTAATGACAAGGGATAGATGCATGAGGCTGCTCGGGGTTATTTCTGATAGGTGCCTTCTTTGTAACGCGGCGATCGAATCGATTGAGCACTTATTTTTCTTGTGCCCCGTGGTAACTCAAGTATGGCTGGAATTGGGACCAGCATGGTGCTGCAGCGGTGACTTCCTCTCTTTTTGGGATTCGGCTCATGCCAACATGCATAGACCTCGGCGGGAGCGGATTACCCCCATGGCCATCCTCTGGGCGGTTTGGAGGGGAAGAAATGACCTTTTCTCGGGCCAACGTTTTTACAAGGAAAATGTATGCGTGTTGTTAATCGGCTGCTTGAGACTGGAATCTGTAATGGGTGGGGTATGGTGCTTGTTGTCTCGGTTGTTCCTGTTATTTTTTCCGTTCGTTTTTAATATATTTTGGGGCGGGCACCACTGAGTGTTTCCCCCTATCTTTTAGACTTCAAAAAAAAAACAAGCATGTATAAAGCATTTTGCAGTGCAATCCACTAGAGGAGGGAGAAAATAGTAGTAGAGTCGTGAAGGCAGAGAAATGAGATTTGGGTGGTAACCAAGAATTGGGTGAAGCCTCATGACAAAGCCGTAAAAGAGAGACGATGAAGATCCGGGATTCCGGATTGATTAAAAAATACATATTTAGAAAGTTGGCACTTTTGATGGTGATAAAGAGATCGGAAATACGATGAGTTAATAATTTTGATGTGAATGGACATGGACGGCCTAGGCCAAGGTAAGGGCAGCATTATTGATCTCCTTCCCAAGGTTGGGTCCATGCTAGTCATGTTAGTTGGGCATTGTAGAGGGTGAGCAGTGGGTGTCAAGTGGGAGGATTGACCTTAAGGTGTGTGGCTTTCTTTTGAGAAATAATTTACGGCTTAACCTTGCATTTGGGATTAACAAATAAACTTAATTAGGACCCCCCCCCACCAACCCACCTAACCCATACCAAAAAAAACATGCAAGAAAAGAAAAAAATAAGAATCAAAACTATGAAATATCAAATAAGTAATGCAAGAAAAAAGACGGTCTTGGTGCAAATAAAGATTGTTTATTTGACTTGCCAAGAAGTTTTTTTTACTACTTAAGGGAGGAGGGTGAGATTGGAACCCTGGTCATTGGAGTGCAACCACTAGACCATTTAAGTGGGTTCCTTGGCCCAAGAAGTTAATGGTTCAAGTTATGTAATAATATTTCATATATGCAATCTAAGGCCAGCTAACCAAAACCAAAACAAGACTTGTCACTTAGCATTGGGGTAGTTTTTTTTTGAAGCCAGAAAGTGGGGGATACACTCTTAGGTGTTCGCCCCATGGATTAGATTAAAGATATAACGGAAAGATGAGTATAGAAAAAAGAGGCGCTCTAGGCAAGCCACGAGCGCACCACTCCCGGCGCACGAATACATACACTTTCCTTGTAGAACCTATGGCTAGAAAACAGCAGCTCATTCCTAGCCAACCAGATAGACCAGACCAAAGCCAGAGGCCGCAGCAGCTCCGCCCTTGGCCGATGCCTGGCCATGATTAGCACACTGCAGAAATCCTCAATCCCAGCCCTGTCGATCCACTCCAGACACGGGTCAGCCCAAACCGGCAACACGGACGGGCATCAAAAGAAGAGATGATCCGGGGTCTCTATCCCCCTCACATAGCAAGCACCTGTTGGAAACAATCCCGAGAAGTCTAGCGCAGCGATCCCGTGTCGTCAGCCTCTTCCTCCGGAACAACCAAAAGAAGAAGGCAATCCTCGCCGGAAGACCCAGCCCCCAGAAGAAAGTGCAATCCCTCACCAGCTCCGCCGACAGGGACGGAGGGGGTCTGCAGATCGCCGAGTAACCCTCCTCACCGAGAAGGGACCGCCATGCGACGCCGGTCGGAGAAGCTCGAACGGAAATACGGCATCCAGTTCCCATCCACCCAGCAAGAGGCAACCGTAGTCTCCCGGTCCGCAGCCAGAGCAAACAGACGAGGGAAGCGCAAGGAGAGCACTCCCCGTCGGGTAGTTAAATCAATTCTAAGGCTAGCTAACCAAACCAAAACAAGACTTTCCGCTTAACATTGGGGTAGCTAACTGAAATTGTTGCTTCTAAGTATCAATCCATCTTAGCTCATGCTCAAGCTCACTGCTAAATATCGAAAACTGAAATATGCCATGTAACTACAGCAGGTTCATATGGGAGGAGCTTCCTGTACCATACTACCAATTTCCAAGCATGTAACTGCATATTAAATATCCTCCTGCTACGGGTAATCACAAAAAGGATAACCACTTATGTCATGATACCTGGAATTCATTGAATTTTCAAGAAAGTTCTGGATTTCCTCGAGATCATTTGAAATCAATGCCGTAGCAAATTGAAACATTCCTGCCTCCTCTCAAATGAATTATAAAGATGCTGCAACATATAGAAAAATGGCCAGAGAAATCTTAATCAGATACTAAAATGCTACAAAGATTTCTAGATAAAATTACAAAGATTATCCAAGAAATATGCAATGAATAATACAAATTTAAGTGCACAAAAAGAATAGAAGCAACTAAATTAAAGATTGCGATAAAAAACAATAATCTTAACTAAGAACCTCTCTGCGAGTTTTCAGTTGTTCCTGTAAGAGAGGCTGACCATTTAGGTACAGCAAATCAAAAGCAAAGGTGCAAACTGCAACCTTTATGTCACTCACTATCACATCCTTGCGTGCACGAGTGCTAAGAACCTGCAATAACATTATGAAACTCCCTTGATTTATACTCAGTAAAGATGTGGTGTGTTTCATTCCACATTTTTTCAGCCATCAAAAATACCAACTATATTCAAATGACAGCATGATCCTTTTTTAAAAATATAATAAAAAGACACCTTTGGACTTTTCAAAAAATACCCACCTGGAAAGGTAGAATTTTCTTTTTCTCACGGTCATATGCTACAATTTCACAATCTAAGACAAAGGATTTTGTAGAAGCCTTCTTAAATCTGCACCATGATAAGTTATCCCAACAAGTTATACATCAAGGAAAAGAAAATGGGAAATTTGAATTATCACCCTTTCTTTAAAGCAAGTCTTTATAAATGTATTGAAAGTCTTTTCGATAACCACAAACACATAAACATGGGATACCTTCCAATCAGTTAACCTCATCTATCCAATGAAATAGCAAGAGTTTTTTAAAAGCCAAAGGATGAACATTAAAGGCGACTATTTAGGGAAAGTTTGTACATAGTTGTGTGTACTATAAATGGTACATACTCATGCAATTACTTGGTGAAATGGATAGCAAGACAGATAAAAGCCTCCCAGGTTGACCTCAGAATGAGTCTGAGATTAGATGTTGAAGGATGTCAGATAAATTAAAAGGAAGCATATCCCCCCACTCCGTGGTGAGAGATCGAGCCCCAGATCCCCTTTTAGCGTCTAAAAAGAAAAAGGAAATAACAAAGGACTAGGTCTTTAAAACTTCTAGAACTGACCTCATTGAATTCACGCTCAGAATAGATAGCAGGTCATGCGAACAAATGAGGATGTTAGTGGTCATCAAAGAATTATTGCAAACGGTAATGGATACTAGGTAATTACAAGCCTCCCTCCTAAGGGGACCAATAATACGACACCAACCGAGTGACATTTTTAATGTAAGATAAACGGTAGAAGCCTTCTTAAATGCAGCATAATTAGGCATTCCAATTTCCAATCAGTTATACATCAAATAAAGAAAATAGGAAATTTGATTTATCAACATTTCTTTAAAGCAAGTCTTAGAGAATGGAAGTCTTACTTGATAATATCAAACATATAAAAACAACATGTCCCTGTCAGTTAACATCATCTCCCCAATGAAACAACAATAAAAAATTAAAGCCAAAGGATGTCCCTCGAGGTTAGTGGCCATTGAAAATTTATTGCAAAGAGGTTAAAAAAAGGCTACAGGGAATATTACAAGTATCCCTCCTACAGGGGTCCAATAATGTGACACGCGTTGTGTGACATTTTCAGTGTAAGTCTTATTGATCTAGACATCCCATCATTTCTCTACAACCAAATAGCCCAGATCACTGAATTTACCACTATTGCACTTTTCTTATATACACGGCACCATCTCCGTTCAAAACTTATGCATGGCACACATCAACATCTTTTATGCTCCTCTAAAGGTGTGGCAGATGGAATCTATACAACTCTAGTCCAACCAAGGAATCTCAAATCTTTTCCAAACCACCCTCGAGAAGGAATGTTGGAAGAACAAGAGCTCCCATCTTCCTCTCTAGTAGCAAGAACAAGAGCTTTGACCCTCCAAATGCATTTGAAAAATCGGAGTGAGAGTGGATAAGTTTTGCATATCTTAGCATCCGAGTAGTTGGGCCTGAAGATGGGGTCTAAGGACCACAACCACAACAGAAGGCAGCATTGTTGCAATATTCAGCCGAATGGACCGAATATTCAGTCGAGTATTTGTATTCGATGGGGTCATCGAATAGAATATTGTTATTTGGTCAATATTTGGTCCAACCGAATATTAAGCCAGAATATCAGGTATTCAACTGATTGTTGCAACATACCATATTTTCTATTTTTAAAGGTTCCCATCCTGGTATCACCACAAATGTTTTTTTTTAGAGGAAAAAAATGTAACTAGTTAATTGATACTTGTTAATTGTAACAATATATAACAATATGTATATTAGACGTAACTTTTACATTTAAAATAACAAGGTTCGTTTGGTTGCAAGGTTGGGCAGGATTGGGTTGGGTTGGGTACTATTCACAGGGGTACCCCTCCTCACAGTTTACTATTCATCCAGTCATGTGAATAGTACCCAACCCTGCCCAACCTTGCAACCAAAACGAACCCTAAAAAATGCATAACCAATCAATTCCGAATATTTTCTTGAATACCGAATATTCTTTATTCATTGACTCCTCTGACTGAATACCAAATGGCCGACTTCTGCAACACTGGAAGGCAAGAAATAGGGTTACCAATGCATGGAAATCAGTTGTGACATTCAACATCCAAGTAAATCCCTGATCTGCCAATCTAGTCAACATGCCAAAATTAAAAATGAGATGAAAAAATCTGTGATTATTCCGTACGGCACGGGTGCTTTAGGTCAAGGCCTTAAATGTCGGTTTCGGTCACCATTTCGGTATCGACCAAAACAGAATTTCGATGGAATTTCTGTGGAATTTCGACCGAAATTTCGGTCATTTCGGTCATTTTTTGTACTAGGACCCCCATATTTCGGTCATTTCGGCCATTTCGGTCAAATTTCGGTTTCGACTGGATATCGATATTCGACAGAAATTCGACCGAATTTCGCTGAAATTTGAGGCCATGCTTTAGGTCTCCATGAATAGAATTTTTCTCATACACTGGAGCATACACATTAGATACATATGGCTCCAATGATAGGCGTATTTCACTCCACCAAATCACTGAAGTGGTGTAAATCCCTCCTTGTGGGGGTTGTGTTATGCTGTTATGTAGTTGATAGCCAGCGTAAAAAATAGTCGGATCTTTCATAGATTTGAGCAAAATCCATATACCCTACCCTACTTAAAGTAGGAGAAAGCTTTGACATTTTTTTTATTGGAGCATACACATTAGATACATATGGCTCAGACACACCCTTGATCTATAATGCTTCTCTCGCTCTCTCTGCCATTTTGTCGAGCACCTTTGGCACATCCTCTCCACACCCTCATTGACAACAAAAACCCAACCACGGCAACCTTCTGCAAACACCCTGAAAATCAAGGGCAATATGCCCAACATCATTCAAGAGCCACATGCTCGCAACCTCGAGGCCTTCGCAGCAAATGGGTGATGCACAACAGCCCTAGTTGCACACCGCGGAAGCTCAAGCCACCTGTTACAGCTCGAGACAGCGACATCAGCTTAAATCTTGACCGGGCTTCACCACTACAGTTCCAAGACCTAACCACCACAGACAGAACTCCCCGCTCCCTCAAATCGCTCACAAAATCCCAAATCTTCTCCTCAACTTGCCACTCCCTCAAATCAGACATTTATGGAAAGCAGGCGAAGAGCAGATCAGATCTGGAGGTGAAAGATCAATCTCCACCAACTCTATGATTTCTGTCTTCATAAACAAAGATGGGGGTTGCCCATTGCCGCTTTGAAAACCCCACCACACCCCCTCACAACGGGACTCCCTATCAGACAGGATGGGTTTCCTAATTTTATACTCAGATTTATTGACCCCAAAAAATGTGATTAAGAGTATAACATCCATAGTAATCAAATCCGGATATTCAATAATCAATTAAGATTAGATCAATCCAACTCAGGTAAAATCAAATCTCGGTTAGTTAAAATTGTAGGTCTATTGGATTGAATTGGTGTGGTTTAATACAACAAGTCTAATTAAGAGAGACACTGTGAAGATTTGAATTAGATCTCGAAATTTGGAGATCAATTCAAACCTAGATGTGAATTGAAATGTGCAGTAGTCAACTGGACTCGACTGGATCTAATTGAACATAGTAAGTGAATTATATGTTGTTAATGAAATGTTATGAATTTGGACTACAATATAGAAATGCCAATGCCATGTTAATTGGGAATGGATACATGACATTTTCAAAACTTTATTTTCTCCATTCAAAGCATGGAAGGCCATATCGATTTCAATATCGTGTCGATACGATATTTCGACTATTATTTCGGCGATATATCGCCGAAATATCGCCCATATTGGCGCGCTTCTGTGAAGGAAATGCATGAAAAGGAGGATATATCACCATATCGGTACCCATATCGGTCTCATCTCGATATCGATATATTATATTGGTGATCGTGATATTCCCTTCCATGATTCAAAGTGCAATTTGTTCCATGTATTTTAGTAGTTTATTTTATTGTGGATATATTTATTTGCCATTTTTTATTTCGCATTCATGCTTTATTTCGAATTATTGAAATTTATTTTCAGTCATCTGTATTTTCTTCCACTTTTTGTGTTTTGTGCGCAATTTTAATATATAACATGCATAATTTTAAGATTTGGGTGAAATTGCATAAATTTAAGATTAAAACAATTGAATCCCATGTTTTGTGTGATCCATCACTCTGTGGTTCAATCCGGACACCTCAGACTAAACATCCACCACAAAAAGGATGCCCAGAATGTGGGATCCAGCCAAGAATATGCCCAGTCTTCCACAAATGTCTCCCCGAGAAAGTGTAGCCAAAAAGAAGGCGCTCCATATCCACCTTCTTAGTGATTCTCTCTCTCTCCTAATCAGCTACAACAACACCTTTACCCTTATTGCACTGCATTCATGAACTTTGAATCAACAAACCCGCAAAATAAAGAGAGCTTCTTGAAAATCACCAAAACTGAAGCCTTTTCCTCGTCTCAGTCTCAACAATTCCAAACCATGGATCTAGTTCCTCCAAGCAAAGAAAGAGAGGTTTTTTTAAAGAAGTCTGTAAAATGAGCATTGAAAAAGTGGGAAATGAGCTGGAGTCCAATCCCCAATGGAAAAACTGGAAGGTGGCTAATCCCCATTGAAGCATGAAAAACCTCTGCAAAATTCATCCGCAAAGGAAATGCATTATACACCAGCCAAAAATTCAACAAATCATTCAACCACAAAAGAAAATGTGCTCCATTTCCCATCTTCAGCTCCAGGAAATCAGACAAGCGAGGAATCCCTTTCACCACACATTTCATTAAAAGTAAAGGGCATAGAGGCCTACCCTGCTTGGCTAAGTTCGAAGTTTGCCCATAACAACTGAATAACACATTCTCCAAGAAACTATCATCATTCTTGAGCAACCTCAACACTTGCTTTGAAAGGAGTGGGTGGTTCAATACCCTCGAAGCCAGCAATCGCATACCTCTTCCACACCAATTTGCACACCTTCTTCCACTTTACAAAAGGCATCCCACCACATGAGGTCCCGACATCAAGCACATCCATCCTCTTAGCTATACCAACAGGAAGCAGAAAACCATAAAGGAAATACATGGATTTAGAGGACAGGGAAATGTTAATAGAACAAGCATGCCACCCCTAGATGGGACCTTAAAAAACCATCCCCCGATAGTGACTCCATATGCTCCAAGACCTACCCCAGTCCACAAATACAGATCCAAACCTGACTAAAGGGAGGCCCAAGCATGCAGTAGACAAGCTCGCACATGGTGTGGCTAACATCATCAAGCAGCGGAGGGCAGTGTATTCGTCAAACGGTACAAAATGTAGTTTGATTTCTGAAGGTCTACCCTCAGCCCCGAAACTTCACCAAAAACGTCAAGAAGAGACCTGACCGCAAAGGCATTCTCGTGGTCACCCTTGGCAGACAAAAATATGTCATTAGCCTATCACGAATCACACAACTAAAACCAGTCAACGTTTCAAGTGGCACAAGCTTGCAAGACTCTTGACACCAAAGCATCAGCAGCCAACATGAAGAGAAATTGGACCGATGAGCACACCTCTCTAACACCGATCTATGGCTAGATCCAATCACCTTATGTCATTCATTCACAAGAACCAAAAAGTCAACAGCTGCCAATAAGATGGAAATTAAACGCAAAACAAAAAATATTTTCCTCCCCTGAGCATAATTTTGTTAGCAGTTAATGCCCTTATTTTTTGATGTTTTAAGTGTGGACCTTAAAGAAATGTAGTAATCCCATCTCAGAGGAAAAGCTATACATGATAGTTCATAAACTGCATAACATGGTTCATATTACACAGAAAACTGTACCGTGATACAGAACTGACAACATCTGGGTATTTCCCTGTATTTCTTTCAGCATTCCGGCTGTAGATCTCAACTGTCCCATCCTCCATGTAATGTATCTGAATTGCATATGAAGCAAATTGGTAAAAGATGGAATACGAAAACATCAAACTACAGAGCTCGTCCTGCACCTGTGCACGCTCCCCGTCATACTTGTATTCACAAGTAAATTCAGTTCCTTGAAATTTATCTAGGATCTCAGACACACCCTTGGTTGGTTTCGCAAGCATGGGTCTGACAGGCACGCCAAGAGAAAATTTGCATGCTTCTGGAAGTTTCCATACACCAACTTTAAGAAGACTTGGGACAATTTTATCATAATCAGGAAGAACAGAGTAAACTTGCTTAAGGATCGTTGACGCCTGAAGCAGTATTTATTGCATATACTAGTTAGTTAACATAAAAGTTTATCAACAGAAAGTGATGCATGGTAATTGGGCATATAACTAAGATATCAATCAAAATTTCTTGAGCACATCACGAGGAATGCAACCAGAATAAATTTGTATTGCAGAAATGAAAACTTACCATTTGCAGAAGGGATTCGATTCCATTAAATGTGTATGTGTTGATTTTATCTTCTCCATAATGTTTTCCTCGGAAATCTGGTTGCTTAGGTTGCTCCATTACATTTCAATTACATACTAAGTAAAAACACAAGGCTCCTTCATTTTTCATAGAAATCGTAAATAGCATTACACATAAGTTGAATCAAATTGTATCTTTCAAATTTTTCAATGCCATCTACTGGTAAACGTTCATCCCAGTCACCATATATGACATTTTTATCACTAAAAAAGAATGCAAAACAGGATCTACATATAAACATCGTCAAAGTCAAAATTTCATCAACAAAAAAATGATATAAAATGCCCATGTATAGCAGTAGCAACTGGTGAGACTTGCAGGATTTTGTATTGAGCCAATCAGAAGTGATAAAAAATATCAAATACTATAACAGCATAAGGTAGCCAAGGCAAACCTCATCAATAGATGGTTGACCATGTGATGCAGAAGGAAGTGCTGTAGTGTATGCAGCTGCCTGTCCAAGAGCAGCTAAGACAGTTTGCTCTGCTAAACCGATCCGCATCTTTGACTGAAAATTTTGGTCGAAGAAGGTTAGTCGAAAATAAGATAGAGGATCACATAGTTAGCTAAAAAAATTCAAATGCAACCTGTAATAGTCGAATGATATATTGAGGTTCACAATCCGTTGCAGCCACAAGAAGTCCTTTAATGTGGTTCCTCTTCTTGTCCTGGCTATCTTTTCCACTTTCCTGCAAAACTATAGGTGAAATGAGATGTAACAACAACAGTAATTTGCAACTCTTTCATCAGAAAATGTGATAAAATTTTTGCGTAGTACATAAATATCTTATCAGCCCTAATTATAGTGGGAGAAGGCTTCGCCGTTTTTACATGAATATATTGTCATGGAATGTAGTACATAAATATCTTATCATGGAAACATTCAACCAACTAAGAGATAAGTTTTGATCTAACAATATTTATACCTCATTAATGTTATCAGTTCCTTGGTTTTTCACATGCATTAGACTCCAGATTTTAACAGAGAGCAACTACTTTGAAGATAGACAAATCCCATAATTAAACATGATCAAGAACTGAGCTTAGACAACTCCTAGAATTAGACATGATCGAGAATGGAACTTGTCGTGACAAAAACGATCAAGAACAATGCTCACCTTCGCAATGGCACGGAAAGTGTTGAAGACTTTCGCTACCGTGAGTGGTGGAGGCTTAAACATCACCTTCTGAGACAACCTGCTTACCTTGGCCACAAGCCCCAGATCCCCAAGCTCCTGCAACAAAGCCCAAACATCCCGCATTACCACACCAGAACCCAAAACAGAAGAAAAAAAACAAAAGATCCCACCTTGAACTGGTTTTTGACATGTTCCTCCCTCCTCCCATACGCGTCCGCCAGCGACTTCACGAGGGAGGCATCCCCGATGCCAAGCTCCACTCCCTCGTGAGGCGGAGCGATCCGGTTCGCCGAGAGGTAAACAGCGGGCAGGAGGTCGCCGGGGCTCACGGCGATCACCGTCCTAAAGACATTGCAGAGGATATCGGTGATGGCAATCCTCCCGCTCTCGTTAGCGATCAAGTCGAGGGCTTTGGCAAGGAAGAGGAAGGGAACGGGGTCGCCGGGCTTCCACGAGGCCGCCAGCTCGGGTTTGAACTCGGAACCCTTCTTCTTCAGGTGGGACTCGATGTCGACGGCGGTCTCCTTGGGGTCATCGAGCTTTTCTAGGGTTTTGGGGGAGGTGGTGTGGTTGTTGGCAGCGGAGGAGGAGGTGGCGATGGCGGCGGACTTAGGACGCTTGGAGGATGATGTTGCGGCAGCGCGGGCGGCGCCCATGAGGACATCGGCTACAGTGCGCTTGGAGGCCATGGGAGAGTTAGGGTTAGTGATTGGGAGGAGAAGATGGAAGGAGAAGGGTTTGTGGGGAGGGGGGCATCGGAGGAGGAGCACTGGTGACAGAGGGCGGAGCATGAAATGGTGGGATCCTATGTTTTCGAGAGGGCGGGGGGAGAGAGAAACGAGTCGACTCGGCGAGCGAGTCTCAAAACACGGGTGTTCAGTGGGCGACTACCCAGACCAGTTCGATCCGATCCATTTTAATGGGTACCCATTTTTAAAGGTACTCAGATTATATGAATGGGTAACGGATACCCGCGGGTACATGTAAAATAAGTATAAAGATATTTTGTCTACATCTTTTATTTTTAAACCATATGTTACGTAATCTTTTTGGGGGACTAAGGAGGCTGAATCCCCTTCTATTCACATTGCTTCAAATCTATGTAAAGAAAAATGTTAAAATGAAAAAAAAAAGCTTTACACAAGCATGTATCTGGAAACTTTGTAGCATGCAAAAATAAAACCAACTCAGAGCGATGCAGCCTCGTCTACAGTTGTTATATCTGCAGTGGTATGGAGGGCATAAAGGCTGTGGTCCTGTCCTGTTGCTCCAACAATATTTGGATTGTTGCACCACCATGGCCACCAACACCACCCGCACCATATCGTGTCTGCCGCCCACGAAGGTCACGTCCGACGGGACGTGGCAGGACGACAACCCTCTCCACTACGCCCTCCGCCTCGCCATCATGCAGATCTGCCTCATGCCTCTCCTCACCAGGACACTCGCCTTCCTCCTCTGCCCCCTCCACCAGCCCCACGTCATTGCGGAGATCATCGTAAGAACAACCATAATTGTTGTTGACCTATTGTTATTATTAATGGATGTGTTCTTTACGGTAGTTACTGTTTAACCAACAAATCATTTAAATGGATTTTTGGTTCCCTCTTGTTCGATCTGCATAGGGCGGGATCCTGTTGGGTTCTTCGACCTAGGGCCGCAGCCAGAAATTCTTGGACAGCGTATTCCCGAAGAAGAGCATGCTTGTGCTGGACACCTTGGCCAACATCGGCCTTCTTTTCTTCTTCCTTGTCGTCCTCGAGCTCGACCTCGGTGCCTTCAAGCGCACCGGCGCTAAGGCCCTCTACATTGCACTGGTCGGCATCTCGCTCCCCTTCATCATGGCCATCGGCACCAAAGAATAATAAGAGGACAAAGATGGCGAGTAAAACCTGGGCAAGTGGCGAGTCTGTAGGAGGGATGCGGCCTCGTCTACAATTGCTCTATCTGCATTGGTATGGAGAAGAAGAGAGCGGCAGCGGGTGGCAAGGTGCGGAGGAGGGGCTGCGCCGGGCGACGAGCCATGGAGGAGGGGTTGCGCTGGCTCGCTGGGCGGCAAGGCGTGGAGGAGAGGCTACCCTGGGCGGAGAGCCGGATAGCCTTGGAGTGCAAGCCCTAGCTGTGATTCGTGATTCCGTGAAGGAAAAGATGAGCGGGGCTTTTGGATTTTCCGGTGAGGCAATGGTTTGTCAAAGTCGGATACACCAAACCGGGTACCCGGTGGGTTTTCCATCGGGTTACTCCCATTTCACGGGTCAACAATTTCCGGGTACCCGACTCGGATGTTTTTTCACGGGTACCTGTGAAATTAGGGTCAAATCACAGGGTCGGGGCAGGTACCCATTTGACCCTAAAATATTGAACACCCTAATGCAATGAGTTGAAAGGATCATTAATCAAATATAATATCGGCTTTAGTAAAACGTTTGGTGTTAAGTTTGAATATTGATATCAAAATAGATGTTTATATGAAGGGATTTTTAAACACATAATCATTTATACTTTCGATTTCAATATTACATATATATCATCCATAATCATAAAATACATCGAGAACCCTTAACAATGCTTACATGACTTAACCTTGTGTTAATTTCCATCCAATTTACGTTAACTATAACAGCATCCGTCAAATATTTACTATAATATCATCCGTCAAATATTTCCACTATTCCTCTCTTTAGGTGATTTGGGTTCGGGTACCTCCTCCTCCAATCACCCCTCCTTCAAGTATGACACATATCACGCAAACACCAAATCGATAAGACAGAAGACTTCATCCTTTTCCTTAACTCATCTTGCTTTTCTATTCTTGCTCTTGTGCGGTCATATTCCTCTGCTTTTTTTGCAACCTCTATTTCTTCTCCTCTTTTAATTTCAATTCATTATGCAACCTAACCCCCAAATTAACAACTCGGGAACACCTTGTCCTCTGATATCTCCACCATCTTTTCTTCTATGTTCTATTTTCCCTCTTATGTTTTTATTTTTTTGGAAAATAAAAATATATACCTTTATCACTATATCATCATAATATGTCATTCAAATTTCATCAAAAATAGAGATCTGTATACCCTCCATCCAGAACAGGTAATTTTAACGGTATAAGAATTGTTGTAATTGACATGTTCTAGATGGAGCGCATAGGAGTCTCTCTTTCTGACGAAATTTAAATAGCATATTAGGGGGATATAGTGATGAAAGTATATATTTTTATTTTTCAAAAAAATAAAAAAATGATGGAAAATGGAGCAGTCCCATTTTTCCCTATGTATTAATATTCATTGGATTGAATATGTATGTAGAGAGAGAGGGGGGAAGGGGATCATACTCCATGGAGTAGGTAACTTACCTACTCCACTTTCACTTTTCCCTCTTTTTTTATTTGTTTGAAAAATGCTTCTGTTGATTTTCATAACTATATCCCTCTAATATGTCATTCAAATTTCGTCAGAAATAGAGACACATATGCCCTCCATCCATAACATGTAATTTTAACGGCCTTAGATTGTTGTAATTTACCGGTTCTAGATGGAGGATATATGAGTCTCTGTTTCTGATGAAATTTGAACAACGTGTTAGAGGGATATAGTTATAAAAATCTATGGAAGTATTTTTCAAAAAAATGGGAAAAATTGAAGTGGAGTAGGTAAGTTACCTACACCATGGAGTAGGATCCCTTTCCTCATATATATATATATATATATATATATATATATATATATATGAGGATGGGGAAGCTGCTCCGCGGAGCAGCAAAGCTGGCTGCTACGTGGGGCAGTTTCCCCCCTTTTTTTATTTTTTTTGAATTTTTTTATGTTAATTCATATATATATCCCTCCTACATGCCATTAAAATTTCGTGAGAAATGGAGACTCCTATACCCTCCATCTAGAACAGGTACTTTACAGCAAATTTCAGGCCGTTAAATTTTACCTGTTCTGGATGGAGGGCATAGGAGTCTCCGATTCTCACGAAATTTTAATGGCATGTAGGAGGTATATATAGATGAATAAACATAAAAAAATTTCAAAAAAAAATAAAAAAAGGGGGGGGGGGAAACTGCCCACGCAGCAGCCAGCTTGGCAGCTCCGCGTGGAGCAGCTTCCCTTTCCTCTATATATATATATACATATATATATATATATACATATATACATATATATATATATATATATATGTATATAGGAGTGTCCTATGAGAGCAAAAGGTTGTGAGAGCATGAGAGGAGTGATTCTGGACCACTAGATTATGTCTTCTCTCTCCTAGTGTTCTCTCTTCTGGTTGAATCTAGTGGTCACTCCTCTCATGCTCTCACGGCTTTTTGCTCTCACAGGATCACTCCTCTATATATATAGAGAGGGGCTGATCTTGTGAAAGCCAAAACACCTGTGAGAGCATGTGAGCAGTGATTCTGGACCACTAGATTCACTGCTCTCATGCTCTCACAATTTTTTGCTCTCACATGATCACTCCTATATATATGTATAAGATTAAATGAGCATGTGGGTAAGACGGAGCCATTACTCAAGATTATGGGTTTAATTCGTAATTATGAAGGTTTATGTACATAATACTGAAAGCATAAGTTATGGTATAAACATCCCTTATGTAAAATGGATGTTCCATATAAACAAATATTATTTTGTGTGAACTATATACATCCGTAAATGTATTTCTTTCTAATATTTCCTCTATCGTGCATAGTTAGTTTTTCTTACGTATTTATGCACTGGTACCATCTTTAACTCATGATTAAAGGATGGAAATAAACTTCAACGCATTCATCTTCAACCATTCGTGTAGTGGACCCTTCTTGCATTTTAATTTATTAGAACAAAGGTATGTTTGAGGAGTCATTCCCATCCAATTTCTCTTGTTCATCGAAGCAAATTACGTCGTAAATCATAAAGACCACACATCGTGTTCATAACTTTTTTAACTCGCAGTACAGTAATATTTATTACGTTAATGTGTAAATCTATAATATTATGACAATTACGAGTGCATCATAATATTATCTTATCACTCTACTCCTTACAAATGACCATGAATTTGTACAATCATCGCTACTTTCTCTCATATGTTCATAATATATTAATATATCATACATATAAGAAACTTCTCCTGTTGCTTTGAGAAAAAATAAGAATTGAAACATGATTGTTATGGCATTGAAGCAAACTGAGCTATCAAGTTTTTGATGAACCTAAAGTGTTCATTAGTTCGTATTTGAACTAATTAAAGTAGGTTAAGCCTATATCAAGTCCATTCACATATATCAATGTACGTAATGACCTCAATGCCAAATATTTCTATTGGATGATACTCGATGTCTAATGATGTGAGTGATATAAATGTTCTTCAACTCTGCTCTAAGCTTTCTCGATGTGTCGAGGTGCATCTCCATCTCCTCCATGAAGTCCTTGTCACATGTCGGGCACTTGATCTCGGCTCCACGGCATATGTGCGTGTATATATGTAATGTGCATGCATCTGTATGTGCATTTACCTGTGCGCATATGTGTACTGTGTGTATACGTGCACATGTTGCATGTGTGTGTTTAGTTGTGTGTACATGGGTGTATGGGTGTGTATGTATGGTTGTGTGTGTGTGTGGGTGAATGCATGTGTGTTTATGTACGCATTGTTGCTGTGTGCACTTTGTGAATGTGTGTTTGTGTGTATGCATGTATGTTTGTTACTGGATGCATATTTGTATGCATGTGTGCGTGTAGACTGTGTGTCAACATTGGGGTGTCGTGTGCATATGTGCGCATATATATGTGTGTGCTTGCTGCATGTTTCTGCTACGTGTGTGCACGCATACGCGTGATGGGTGGGTGCGCGTGCACGTGCGTTTGGGCGTATAAGTGCATGCATGCATGCATGCACATGTGTTGTCCTTGCATTGGTGTGTGTATCCTTGTGTATATATGTGTGCATACTTGTATGTGTATCTGTATGTGTTTATATGAGTATATGTATGTGTGTGCATCTGGTTATGTTTTAATGTAAGTCGATATAAACATCTGCTTGAAAAAATACTATCGGGAACAAAAATGTTCGGATACTCAATGAACAAATTTTCATTTTCGGGCAACTTTTCTCCCTAAAAACAAAATATTTACTATTTGACATCGGGAATAGAAGATGCATATGTTCATAACCAGAGAAAGTTAGCAGTATAGCCATTGCCATATTCTTATTTCTTTTCTTACGATTATATATATATTCATGTTTGCTAAAAATATGGATGATATATTTTACAAAACTGTATAATCATCGTTATTTTACAATGTGTGGTTTAAATTTACAAAATTGATACACAATTTACAAATTTGACAGTGACTTTCTGAATTTCAGGAAAAACCCACCTCATTGGAAGGCACTATATATATGTGTGTTTTTAAATATGGATTGAATCTCAAATACATGGGAATGCCAATGATCGGATACATATATCAACGTTATTATATCCTTATATGGCGGCAGATCGGACTTGGATATAACACATTCGTCATTTTAGCTCGATGACTGGTGGCCGTAGGCACTTTTGTACACTAATGTCTTGATGATGTGATTATATTGGTTAAACCGTTATAATAAAATCCAATACGCTGTCATTAGTTGGAACCATCTATCTTCGTCTCTGCTAAGTAACTGGGAATGTTCGTTTATATTTAACAATAATGCATTCATGTGTCAAAGCACGAGGGATGACCTTATCAAGACCCATGGCATTTATCTTTCACCTTTGGATGTGCCTTCTTGTCTTGAAGAACAGCTAAAACCCTCTCTATTTCAAGCACCAGACATTGGTCATAAGAATGAACCGGATGAAGTATCATGTTAAAGAAAAGCATGACTTGTCGGGATATGTTGTAACATCCCGGGCTTAGGTCCCCGGTCCGTTATCGAGGAAAACTGGCCCTGACAACCTGTTGGGTACGGGCCCAAATGGACCCATTGACAACCACCCAAAATGCTTAAGCCCAAGTTGTCAAGTAGTAATCCCCACCACTTATAAACCACATACACACTTCGTGAGTTTTAGATGTGACACTATGTTTGGAGTTGGGGTGTTACAACATTGTAACATCCATACCCCCAAACATAGTGCCACATCTAAAACTCACGAAATGTGAGTGTGGTTTATAAGTGGTGGGGATTATTACTTGACAACTTGGGCTTAAGCATTTTGGGTGGTTGTCAACGGGTTCATTTGGGTCCGAACCCAACAGGTTGTCAGGGCCAGTTTTCCTCGATAACGAACCATGGACCTAAGCCTGGGACGTTTAATGGTATCAGAGCCAAATTCTCTCTGATAGTGGAAAGGGCTACCCGAGTGGTGGAGCCACCCCTACAAAGAGATAGGAGGAAATGGCTACCCGGAGCGTGCAGCCGCCACTGTCACTGGGAATAAGTGATGGACCATGTCGCAACGAGGACGTTGCGAATATAAGTGGGGGAGGTTGTAACACCCATACCCCTAAATATAGTACCACATCTAAAACTCACGTTGTGTGGGTGCGGTTTATAAGTGATGGAGATTACTACTTGACAACTTGGGCTTAAGCATTTTGAGTGGTTGCAACGAGTCCATTTAGGCCCGTACCCAACAAGTTGTCAGGGCCAGTTTTCCTCGATAACGGACTAGAGACCTAAGCTCGGGATGTTACATGTGCATGCTAACCCTCCCACCGAACAAGGGAGGGCTGGAATATCTAGTCAGTAAGTGGGATATCCCTCTAGCCAAACACAACAGATGATAGGACCTTTCTCGCTAAACTCATCCATTTAAGTTATATTTTTGGTGTTGCACTGGTATTAATATTTGACGATCTCCATAGCCACGGTAGTTCCTCAGTAGATGGGCTCCCTCCTATAAAAGCTGTCCAAAGAAGCTTTGCAGTATCCCTCAGAATCCCTTCAAATTGTACTCTAGCACTCCTTAAGAAAAGATATCATTGAACATGGTAGAAGGCTCACTTGCAGTTTTGAATTATTTTTTGGTCCTCAATGTGCCGGCATGCCAACGGGTCGGTGATCTGATGTTAACAAGGTAGCACTTAAAAATTAAGTAGGTCTTGTACTCACCATTTATATCCTATTCTTCCCTCGAAACCTTGAAATACCAAATTTCTCCTCCCTCAAATTTATGTGTGGGTTGCTCGGCTGTACCAAATCAAAGGAACATTGCAATCACCTTGTCCCTTCACCAAGCCTTTTGGCTCTAGAAAAACAACTAATAATGTTGTCTTTTAGTATTCTCTTCCTACTGTTTAGGCCCCTAATATCAGCAGAATTCTCTTCTCTAATATTGTGGACTACATCATTTACTTTTAATGCAAACATTGCCAGAAAAGCCCCTCTCTTTTAATCCAGTATCAGTTATAGGTTGCAAAAGCAGCGTAAAAGCCATTTTCAGCGTAAAAGCCATTTTTTGATCCATTTTTCGTAAAATGCAGCATAATCTCTCCTTTTAATCCAGTATCCACTTCAATGGTCCGGTGTCATAGAACAATGTGCTTACCACTTGAATGACCAGGGTTCAAATCCCTCCTTGAGGAGGATTGCGTTAGGCAGCCGACAACCAACGTAAAAAATAGTCGGATCTTTCAACATGGATTTGACAAGAATCCATGTAGCTGATCCTACTTAAAGCGAGAGGAGACTTTGTCATTTATCAGCTATAGATTTCCCTCGGGCACCACCTCAAAACATAAAAACAATTCTTCCCCAATATTAGCTAGCCACTCAAGCATAGCAACCCTCATTCCACTTGCAAAACCCCCTATATATTGGTCCACAAAGCGCATGCATATTGGAGGCGCCGAAACTGTGTTTTGAGTGCACGTGCAAAAAGCGTGTGTGCACACACATGCAGAGAGAGAGAGAGAGAGAGAGAGAGAGACGAAACCCCTATCCTTAGTTTGGTTTAAATGGTTAACTATATTACCTTTCCTTCAAACCATGTTTAATACCTTTCCTTCAAACCATGTTTAAATGGCTTACTATCTCATTCCATGCCTATTGAAGGCACCAAAACTTAGTTTGGGATAAGAAGTAAGCATTCCCATACGAGCTCGTAGGCAAAAAAGCGAAATCATCGAGGAAGAATGGATAAAAATAGTTAGGAGAATAAGAGGGTTTTTATCCGGGATAGAGGGACTCAGTAGCCAAGAAATCCATAAATAACTTGTTTTTGGTAATAAAGAAATCAATAAATGACCTTTTTTGGTAATATATGAAAATTACCACATCAATCCTCATCTCGTTTTAGAACATGTATATCCTCAGCTACAGCTTGCCATTTCCATATAGGATATAATGATAACAATTGACCATTCTCCCTTCTTACAAGCACTCATCCCGTTAAAACTTTTTTGCTAAATCAATCTCATCAGCCATTTTATTCTCGACCCATGTCAGACCAAAACAACATTCTTTTTTTGCTTTTGCCATGATATAGTATTATGATCTACTAAATCAATCATTGTTTAGTAATGACATATCTTTGATCTATGCAGTCGACATGATCGCACGCTTACTATCCACCAACTCATATACAAAGATGAAATTAATTATTCTTATATTCAATGCCGTGAATGTGTGGACAAACACATAGAACTGAAGCAAAATCCCTGAGATTGCAATTATGATGATGACAGATGCAGACTATAAAAGCTTAAAATCGTTTTACATACAGAAAGAAAGGAGGGATTACAATACAAATCCAATTCATATGACAATGAAGACCAGATGAGATTAGGATTTAGACAGGAAGGACCTTCTTGACGATCTCGTCGCTGAGCTTGGCGATGTCGGCGTCGAGGGCTTTGATAGTCTCCTCCTTCTGCCTCTCCAGGCTCTGGAGGGCCTCGGCGAGCTCCGCCTCGACCTTCCGGCGGCCCTCCGCCAGCTTCTGCTCCAGCTCTCCCGTGGTCTCCTTCTTCATCTGGTTGAGCGCGGCGGAGATCTCGGCCCTGGCGGCCTTGACGACCGCGGAGGCCTGCTCCTCGAGGGTCTTCACCTCGGACGACGTGTCCTTGACCCCGCCGAGCTTCGAGCGGATCTCGGCGTCCCTCTCATCCATGAACTTGCCGAGAGGGGAGAAGTAGAGCTTGTCGAGAGCCACCATCAGCAGGAGGAACTCCGCCGCGATCGCAGGGAGCGTCAGGTTGAAGTCGAACAGCGCCGCCTTCTCGATCTCCGACGCGAGGGCGGGGAGTGGCGACGCGGCGGCGGCGGCAAGGACGGCGGCGCCGGCGGCGCCGGCGCGGATGGCGGCGTTGGGGAGGGAGGAGAGGAGCCGGTGGATGGTTGCCACGTGGCGGGGTCTGGTTGGCGGGAGGGACGTTGTGGCGGTGGTTGGGATGAGCTTGGAGGAGGAGGTCGCCGCCATGAGGGCGTTGGCCATTTTGGAATTAGGGATTTGCCTCTCTTTCCCCTTCCCCTTCTCTGTTGATCTGATGAGAGGAGGAAGAGGGAATGTGGGGATAGTTGGGAATATTATTTGGGAAGGGGATAGATAGAGGGGATGGGGTTTTTGTGGAGGTGATTGGGTGTTGGGGGGTTTATCCTTATTCTTAGCCACACATGTATACTTTTGTGGAAGTTGCAGTATCAACTTGGGAATATTTTATGTGATATCAACCTTGTTCTCCCCAGCCTTGAAAACTCTTGTACCATATCCAGAATATTGGATGTCTGATTCCACACGGATACGATGATCTAGTCGTATTTTCAGGTGACTGTTGATCCGGCAAGCATCCAGGAGCACCGTGCTTTGTATAAATATCCGGTTAATTACAGAGATGTATAATAATATCCTGATTTGTGCAAGTCCATCATGGAAAAACTGGCTTTCAGAAGGTTGGTTTCTTTCGATTGCGCAAGTTTGTCATGGAAATTTCAGATGTAAAATATCCTGGTTAATCTGTCTCAGAAGGGTTGGATTCCACAGGCATTGTGCAGTAGTTTTAGAAGGTCGATTTCTCGATCTACCATCTGAAAGAAAGCTGGAGAGAATGATTGTCATAGGGAAGTACAAAAGAGAAAACAACTTCAATATGGAAAGAGGGAAGCTTAGAACAAGAAGAGAGGAGTTTAAATACCTGGAGACTGCAGATCTCATGGGATCTGCACAATTGAGCTGTTTGTCCTTTGTCTGTGATGATTGCAGCATCAACCGATTTGGTTAGAGTATACAGAGATTAACAGGATCACAACAACAGAGAAGAAACCAGATAAACTGTAAAGATAGTCCCTACTGCTTAAAAAACAAACAAACAGGAGTTCTTAAATGGAGTATCGTCAGGGGAATTTACATAGACTAAGCACGTCATCTCATTTTTAAAAATAATCAACCATCTAATTTGTGAGGTTTGAACCATGGTCTTTGGGCATTTGTTCAATCACCAAATTATTTAAGTGGATTCTAACCATAAACATTCATATAAAGCTCCAGTGACATGTGCCATCTTGATTCATAATGGAGATCTATTGAATTTGCATCAACACTTGTTGGAATTGCACTCACCTGGTAGTACCCGCGGATTTCCACTTCATCCATTTTTGCAGTCACTTGTTGAGCAAAACTGCATTGCAGTTGACACTGGTTGAAGACTTACCCTATTTGTACCAACACCGGCTGGATATTCATTACCACTGTAAAAACATGCTACTGTACCTACATATCTACATGTTGTGTGGATTAGCACGCGGACAGATGAGTATTCCTATAACGCGTGTTTGCAAGACAAATAGTAGTTTTACAAGTCGAGATCCACCAACTCAATGATACGCCCCTCATCTCCATTATTGCTTCATGAATCAAGGATGACTTGGTTCATCAAATCTGTCAAAAAAAGTTGTCAATGACAATGTTCTATGGGATTTTACACCACGAACCCTAAAATCTTTAGAATTACCATTCATAATTATCACGTAAACCCTGCAAACTTGCAGATTCTTACACCACAACCATTTTGGGAGTTAACCACAGGGTCCGTCAGGGTCCGTAGTGTGCGAGTTAGCAAGTTTACGGGGTATAATTATGAAGAATACATGGTGGAGAAGGTAATTTGCAAACTTTTTAGAATTCTTGATGTAAAAATCCCATGTTCTATTTACTTGAATATCGACCCTTGTCATCGGCATTAACACTATTCATTGCTAATAATCCTGCATTTCATGAAAGAACAAAGCATATTAAGGTAGACTGCCACTATACTAGAGATATGATCCAAAAGGGCTTGATTTCTACTTCCCCTGTCAGTTCAGGAGAGCAGACTGTCGACATCTTTACCAAGCCATTGCTTAGAGGATCATTCCTGAAGTGTTCTTCCAAGCTGAGTATGATTGACATCTATGCTCCATCTTGAGGGGGTGTGTAGAGATACTTCTATATTCTATGTACTTTCTCTGTTACTTTTGTTTTCGTGTTTCCATCTTATGTAATTTATCCATAGGCCTTCTCTATATAAGAGATCCTAGGGTTCTCTGGAATAAACAACGAATCCTTTTCTTCCAACAAAAACTTCGTAAGCTTTTGACTTAGATTCACTTATCACCTTATGTGCTTCCTTTTTCACGATTTTGTAGTTTAAGACAGTTTCATTTGTTCTATCCTTAGACAGAGCTTTAAAGCATGCTCTTTTAATTTTGAGCTTTTCTTGCATCCCTCTACCCCACCACCAAGCCTCATTTTGACATGGAGCTCCTCCCTTTGACTTGCATAGCATCTCTTTGGCTACCCTTCGGATACAAGATGCCACCGCCTCCCACATCTCGTTTGCATTTCTGTTACAATCCCAAGATAAGTCTTCTAAAACCTTCTCCCTAAAGTTCGAATGCTTCAATTGAAGATCCCGCCATCTAGTTCTAGTAATCTTGGAAGCCCTTTTTTCATTACCAGTCCTTTTATTTGCACATTCATGACTAACAAGCAATGTTGGATGGTCAAACTCTCTCATGTGATTATTTTGCAGTCTTTGAAACACAACCGATCTCCTCTCCTCAATGCAAAGTAATCTATCTATGTTCTAGTCAAGCCACTCTTATAAGTAATTAAATGTTCAACCCTCTTCTTGATAAGAGTATTTGCTATGAAAAGATCGTAAGCTGTTACAAAATCCAGAATGACTTTTCCCTCTTCTATCCATGAAGCCATGTCCTACATGAACACTAGCATACCCTGAAGCATCCTTTCCCACATGTCCATTAAGATCTCCACTCATGCAAATCATCTCTCTTTGTGGGATTCCTTGCACAATCTTATCCAAATCCTCCCAGAAAGTGTGCTTAATCACTTCATCTAAATCAATTTGCGGTGCATAAACTGAAATGATATTCAGAATTTCTTCTTCGAGCACCACTTTTAGCAAAATAATCTGATCCTTGAATCTTTGCACCTCAACCACGCAATCCTTCAAATCCTTATGAAAAACCACTCCAACATCATTTCTACACATATCTTTAATACCAAAGTTTAAAGCATGTCTTCTCGATCTCCCTTGCTTTCTCTCCAACCTTTTTTGTCTCTTGGAGACATAGTATCTGAATCTTCCTTATTTACATTGTATCTACTATCTCCATCGATTTGCCAGTCAAAGTGCCAATATTTCAACTACAAACCGCAATTTCCTTTGCAACCTCTTTTGGACTAACTTCTTTACTCGCATGCATTCATCATGCGAGAACCCTTGCAAATTTTGACATGCATCCGAGCGGTGATGCATCGGAACTAGCTTATTTACTCGCATGTGTTCCTCATGTGAGAACCCTTGCAAATTTTGAACTACATCCGGGCATCGATGTAGTGGCCCTTTCCACCTTCTCATTGCATTCGGGCGATGCAACGCGTCGCTAGTAGGAAATGTCCCAACGAAATCTAAATGTTTGTTTAAATCTATGTTGAAAAGATCAGAACTGTTTTAAGACAAATTCCTGAATAGTGTTAAAAAGAACACTATTTAGGAATTTGTCTCTTGTGCATTGGTTGTCAGCTACTAACGAGCAACCCCTCCTCAATTTACCCGAGCTTGGGACCTGCCATGGCTAAGTTAAAGATATTGCCTAAAAAATGGATGTGGGAGGTCATTTGTTGACGAACTAGAGCAAGCGTTCTAGATCAAGGGAAATGAGGTTTAGATGTTGATCTACGTCATGTGGTCCACGTACATGCTTCTATTGTGATGAAAATAGTCAACAGAATATTGATTGTCTTAGATGTGAAAAGGAGAACATGAAGAAAAATATCCGGCATTCAGGTTCAAAATAAAAGGATTCCACTGCATTCTACGAGGGAGACTTGCTAGTCTGCCCAAGAGAAATGAAAGAAGATTCACGATGGCTATGGACTTAGCATGTTCAGATCTCTCGTACTCCCTATGTAACCTCCATACAACGTTCCTCATCTGTTTCATCCCATCCCTTCACTTTTGCTTTACCGTTTCCCCTCTATTACCACACCCACTCATCACTGTCACTACACCACCAATGCCCCTTCTTTGTGCCCCTCCATTGTCAGAGGTCTTGGATGACCCGTCCGGTGGCCGGAACTCTTTCTTCTTTCCCACATCGGAGGTTACCACCATCTTGTTCCGCAACGCAACCATTTTGTAACAAAATGTCTCCTTTTGTCAGCCTTTCCTAAAAGCATCTTCAGAGTCTATGCTCTAGATCTGACAACAGTCCCCCCGTCTACGAATATCTCCTCTTCTCGCTCTTTCGGTATGTGCAGACAGGTCTCCTTCGGTTTCAGAGTCAGACGCTCCACAGTCGTAGTTGCATGTTATAAATGTATGTGGTCTTCTTCTTTTCTTTATTTCCATATGTTAACAGCTTTTTCTTTCAAAGCTAGTCTCGGGAAGATCATCCACCATTTGCTGGTAATCTACCCACCGTTAAATGGCTGGTGTTCCATTTTCTTGTAGTTTTGTTCTCTTTATCGTCCATCTTGTATGCTCCACTGATAATAGGCCTACCATATAACCTCCCTTCTGAAATTTCTTAATTCCAATTTAAGAATTAAGTCCTCCGCAAAAAAGAAAGCAATCTACATTTAAAAATTTGCAAAACACTCAAAACCTCTTTCATACCTCATGCAAGAAGCTCAACTAACGATGCACGCGACATCTTAAATCCTGTGCAAGTTCCAATATTACCCATGTTAACATACCAAACAATAGCATCAACTGAAATTAAAGATACACATGAATGATGAATTCGAAGGGTATAACCTGCTCAAGATCCTGCATGTTGGTCCATACTGGAATAAAATCCCGATTGATTGCTGCGTGCATTTGCCCTTTTGGGCTGTCGATTGTTCTCAAATTTCTACCTCATTTGCTAACTTCTTGGGTACTGTAATTTGCAAGGTCCTTAGGAAATCATTGCAGATGATCTGAAAAATCAACTGGCCAAAGGTCACACGTGCAGGAAACATATATTGAGATTCAGGGGCAGAGTTCAAGACCATCATCACTTCTCAACAGATGTACATAAGTGCTGAAGGGCATATCCATTGAAATGGATTTTCAAGACCCTTATAAGTTGGACGACCATGTTTCCAATCATCAATATGATCCACAATAGTAGTTAGGTCTTCTACCTTCGAAAAATAAGTAAGCATATCTAACATGTGATACACAGATGAAGCATCCGAATGAGATCTGTCACCAGAAAGAAAAATGTGAACAGTGCCCGCCAACTCGATCCAACTGCAACCTGGAAAAGTGGGAGCACCCTCTCGACACCTTTCCCTCATTGCTTTCCTCACCCTTGAAACATCCACCCAGGATTTTTCTGCAGCATACATGTTAGAAGCTAGCTTGTAGTTGGCAAGCTGAGATGGTTCCAAACCGAAAAGTATCTCTGCTGCCCATTCACCTAATTCTACATTTTGATGTATTTTGCATGCACCAAGGAATGCTCCAAACATGCAAGGATAGATTTTGCTTGCAAAAGAACTCACCAAAGCGAAGGCATCGGTTATATGACCAGCTCGTCCCAGTAAATCAACTAGGCAAGCATAATGACCAGCTGTTGGCATAATTTTATAGGTTTCAGTCATCTGGATAAAATGGTCGATACCCACATCAACAAGTCCAGCTTGAGTACAAGAAGAGAGGACTGCTAGAAAGGCAACCTGATCGGGCTGCTCACCTTCATCCAACATCCTTTCAAAAACCTTCAAGGCTTCCTTTGCAAGGCCATGAATAGCATATCCAGATATTAAGGATGTCCATGTAACTACATCCGGTTTTATAACAAAACCAAAAGCTTTGAGGGCATCATCTATGCTAGCACACTTTGCATATGCATTTACAAGGGCATTACCAACTGACTGAAAAGCTTCTAAGCTATATCTCATAGAATAAGCATGAAGCTGAACAGCTTCATTTCCTACTGCCAAAGTAGCACACGAACTTAAACTACTAGCTACAGTGACCTCATCTGGTTTGAAGCCCTGCCGGAGCATTTCCCTAAATAGTTTCATAGGTTCTTCACTATCACCGAATCTCACATATTCCACAATGAGAGAATTCCATGAAACTGTGTTGCACGAATCCATCGAATCAAACAGTTCACGGGCCTCCTCGATATTCCCTGCCTTCGCATACATATCGATAAGTGCACTTCTGGTGAAAATATCATGATCAAGAGATACCTTTACAGCGATACTGTGAACCTGCATACCAAGAAACTTACTACCCATGCAGCTTGAAGCACTAACTAATGTGCAATATGTAAAATCATCACATATAACTCCTTCCGTAAGCATTGATTTGTATATGCTAAATGCCTCTTCCCCCAAACCATTGGAAGCATAACAAGACATCATCACATTCCACAGCACAACATCATCCCGTGTTTGAACTTCATCAAATGCTTCATGAGCATCCTTTACCGTACCATTTTTTGCGTATAAGTTTACCAAAGTGGCTCCGACAAAACCATCAGAAGAATACCCAAATTTCAAAGCGAAACAGTGCACTTGTTTTCCGGGCATTACGGAATCCAGATCCATGCAAGCTCCCAGGAGACCAACAATGGTGACATGATCTGGCACCACATTTTCCAACTGCATTTCTCTGAGAAATTGCAGCGCGTGCTTCTTCTCGTTCTCTCCTTTCTTCGATTTGTGGGTATGACTAGATATGATTATATTCCAGGATATGACGTTTCTCATGGCCATTTCGTCGAACAGCTTCTGTGCATTATGGTAGCTGCCACATTTCACATAGTGGTCTAGAAGGAGATTCTGAACGGGCATGTTGGAGATGAAACCTGATTTTAAAAGATTTGCGTGCATCGATTCTCCTTGTGGCAGAAGGCGCGTCTTTGAACAAGACTTCAGAACGTTCGAACAGAAGGCTAAGGATCTTATCACCATTTACGAGGCCGAGGGAGTGCCATTTGATCATACAGCTACATGGAAAGGCAAGTAATACGGTTTATTTTAGGGATATTTATATTTTTACCCTTACAAACTAACGTGACTGTACGCTGGCCCCCATATATTCCGTATTATATCCCGACAATTCTAACGCTAACCTCGGGTTAAGTTCCAATCATTAACTTTACCGTAATCCATCGAACTTCCACATTTACCCTTCATAGTATACTTAATTTACACTCACCCTATATGCCCCGTCACAAGTTCGTGCATTTAAGGTTGTAGAAATCGATAGTCGTTATTCGGTCAGCCGAGTTTTTGAGTAAGGATTAATCAGCAGTTGAGTGACTAATTGGATTTAGTCAACTTTTAGTTGGTTTTGATTTTTTTAATTATTTTAAATATATAATCATTATATATACTTATATATTTGCATATATTTCTACATTTTCTATACCACCGTAATGAAATAAAAGAAGTATATGAATTAAATAAAATATAAGATCATGTATGTACTTAAAACCCGAAAGCTCCATGCAATGGATTGCATGATTCCCAAAATTGTCTAAGCATGCCTTACGGCATACTGGATAAATCTTAAATGTGCCGGTGTTGATGCTAAGAAAGAAGCGTCTGTGAACTTTTTAACTGATCCGCGGGAGGGAAGATCCATAGTTTGACCTGCTGATATTTTAATTTTTGGTTGGGTCGGAGGGAAACATGCTTGTGTAGACTTAACATGAGTTTCTCCACTGGTGGGATTGAAGAATGGGACCTTCACAGCAGGGCATGCTGCCTTAAAGTTGTTTCAGCAAAAGTGGTGAAGCACGAGAAAGTATGCACTGAGAATCAACGTGCCTTCATTCCTTTTGGTTTTGATACTTTTGGTTTCTTAGCACTCGAAGCTGTTGAGCTTTTGAAGAGGATTCAAAAAGTCATGAACAATAATGTGATGGTTCCTATATTTACGGATGTAGTGTTTAGAATGATTGATTTTGCAATTCAAAAAAAACTAGCGGCGCAGCTTATTGCCTGCATTTCTTCTATTTCGATGTAATCAACAAAGTTATTTAATAATCCTGATGAAAATTAAGCATATTAGAATAAGTTTCTTTTAGAAAATAAAAAAAATATAGTTTCTTCATGTGAAAAAACTGCCGACTTGTCGGTCGACTAATCTCGGGTCGAGTACTCGGCCGATCGACTATTGACCGATTAGTCAATAGTTAGTCGACTACCCCGCCGACTAAACTAGTCGATCGGTTAACTTTACAACACTGTCTGCATCTCATCCTCCTTGCCTCGTCCATCCGCACAAAATTTTCTTCCCCAGCATACCCCATCTTCTAGTCGTGTTGTTTGGTCTGGTCTCTCCATATTTGAATTGGAGATTGCTTGATCAACTAATGGAAACTTAGTCAAATTAATAAATGTCTTAGCATTTCCTTTTTATTATTTTGATTGTATGAATATTTTAAGAATCTAATACCGTCCCAGCACTCTTTTCACCCTGTATAAATGGAATGAACAATCGAGATAAACATAAAATAAGGTCGTTTATTATTCATAAGTTGTTATCAATATAACATAGTTAAAATATAAGGTAAATAAATTTCAAGCTCCCAAATCGAAACTTGATGAACTATAAAGAAATTTGGATCGCATGTGTAACCTCAAGTGGCAAATTGGGGGGCTTTCCTTCCTATTTTTTATTTTCTTCTCTTTCTTTGATTTATTACATTACCCGTTTTTTATTTCCCACTCAATGTAATATTTCTAAAAAAATTAACGGTAAACTTGAAGTGCTACAATGATAAGTAACTTGAAGGTTCGCAGTGCAATGGATCTTTTTGTTTCAGGGATACGTGTAACGTCTCGAGCTTAGGTCTCTGATTCGTTATCGAGGAAAACTGTCCCAAATAATTTGTTGAGTTCGGATCTAGATGGACCCGTTGGTAACTACTCAAAATGCTTAAGCTCAAGTTGTCAAGTAGTAATCCCCACCACTTATAACCCACTCTCACACTTTGTGAGTTTTAGATGTGGGACTATCTTTGGAGGTATGGGTGTTACAACCTCCTCCGCTTATATTTGCAACGTCCTTGTTGCGACATACTCATTACTTATTCCCAGTGGTGGCAGCACGTTCCGGATAGCCATTTCCTCCTATCTCTTTGTTGGGGTGACTGCACCTCTCGGGTAGCCCTTTCCACTATCATAGCGAAATTTACTCTGATACCATTTGTAACGTCCCGGGCTTAGGTCCCCGGTCCGTTATCGAGGAAAACTAACCCTGACAACTTGTTGGGTTCGGATCCAAATAGATCAGTTGACAACCACCCAAAATGTTTAAGCCCAAGTTGTCAAGTAATAATCCTCATCACTTATAACCCACTCTCACACTTTGTGAGTTTTAGATGTGGGACTATATTTGGGGGTATGGGCGTTACAATACAGGACTAGTATATAAACTTCCCGATGGTTAGGAGTCTTAGGACTCTTTGTATCCTCTGTACTCTCTTCTTTCTCCACAGTGAAAATTGATCGTTGCCGCCTAAAGATGTAGTTCAGTTATGGACGAAGTTTGTAAATCTGTGTGTCTCCGTACTTGCGTGATTGATCATGTTTCTATGTGCTTCCGTGATTCGCAACAAAAAGATGATTCTTACATGATTTGTAAATAGATATCTGTTGTATGGCCCCTTAATCAAAATGCGACAAGAAATTATTTATAGTAGATTGTCTAAGAAAGAGATCAATGGTAAAAGAGCTTGTACTACATTAGTTAGAAGTAACTATGAATAGCGGAGTAATGTTTGATAAAAAAGAAGAGGGTGATTTTTTACAATCATTGAGACTATTTTGTAGGTCTCTTCCCAGTATGATTCATATCAAAGAAGTACTACATGTCACATATCTAAGCAAGCCTTTGAAAAACAAGACGCCCACCAATATACGTGTAAAAGTATGTATATTTAACTTTGCAGTCCCATGATTCGTTTGATTGCAGAGGTGTATAATAACAAGAGTTGGCTCTGTAAGAGATACCATAATCATTTCCCATAATATCATAATCAAAATCATTAAATCCTTAAATAATAAAATATGACTAACTTGTAAAGTTGTAAGTTCTTTTGGACCATTCCCCTCTTTGTTCAATCTTCCTTTCACTTTTGACCTAAAATATTCCATTTTTAGTTTCCTCCACATCTCTGTCCATTTTGACACCCCTCACCAGCATAATATTGTTGTTCAGCACAATGTCGCCACCCTTCCATTACAATGCCATCACCTCTCCCTCACAATGTTATTGCTTGTTTTGCACAATGTTGTCCTCCTTGCGATACTATCTGCCCTAAGTGTATTGCACTCGCCTGATCTCAATTAGAAGAAAATAGATTTTGAGACAGTTGTGGTATGTTTTGTTGGGTATTCTTGACCCTTTTGCTTCTTACCTTTTATTTATTTCAGTTTGCAACCTTATCCCAATGATAAAACTGAATTAGCTATTTCATCTAATAATTAATGTCTAGACGTATGAAACCCATGCGAAATAATATGCTTTACTTGAATTCCTTTCTTTTTTAAATTTATATACAAATTTAATTCATAGTTTTCAATATAAATTGCATATTTTGATTATAGGTAATAATGCGGCAAATGAATTCTATTTCAAGTCTATTTTAAAATGAGAGACATGCTACCCAATTAGCGGATTGTAATTAAGTTGGATTTCCTTGAATACTCAATGGAGTATGAATGCTTTATGGTCCACATTTATCAATATATTATAGGACCTTGAAGGTAACTATTAGGAGTGATATGATGTTAGCATAGCTATATAATTTGAATTAAACATGGACTTCATATATATCCAACCACAGAGATCACATTTTTTATTTATCTAACTTGCCTTTGGATCCTCATTCGATAACTTATACTGTTCTTTTTCGAATCATTTGATGGAGATGATTTGAAAAAAAAACATGCTAACGTTGTACTTATAAAAGAACTCAAATTTCAAATTCAGTATAATTCTTTACTTTGATTGTGTAGTCTTCAACTTTTTATTATAGATTCATGGAGTTCTTGAACTTTAGTTCGATTATGTATTCTCCAAATATTCTTTTCTTCACATTTATTCATATTATCATTTTTCGAACCATAATTCAAATTTCAACGACTAGTGTGTTATAAAGTAAAAGCATGAGAGAGTAAACAATTGGGTGAGAATATGTAAGTGTAAAAATTTCAAACCAATCCATAATCCGATGGATTGGATTGGATTTACATATTTGATGGATTGGATTGGACTAGAAAAAAAATAAAAATAAGTTTGAATTGGATGCAGATTAAGCTAAAATCGGATCCAACCAAGTCATGTGCACCTCTAATAAAAAACATTATAAACATATAACCAGACATATTCACAAATTATATATAATATATGACTAGACACATTTTCAAAACTAAAAAAAATAACTTTCATTTCTCCCGGTGCTTTTATCAATCTTGTAAGTAGTTCATTAAAGAACTTTCCTATTCGCCTAACTACTATGAATTTGTTAACTCAACTCCAAAATAATGAAGAAATCACTTATACTTTCTAAAATATAAAATATTTAATAAACATCATGTGGTAATGTTGTATTTTAAAGATGGAGGACTAAACAAAAGGTTAATAAATCATACCAAAATTGATGTTTATAATTGTACCTTTTATGTGATCCATAAGCATTTAATTTATTTCTCATTCCATTCTCCCAACATGCATTATTTGTATGTATGCATATAGATATGTGTGTGTGCATGCACACATGTGTATATATGTATGTGTGTAGGGTAAGGAGTATGTGCCAATGGACATATACAACTTAGTGTGTCAACTAAGTTACAATTGTCAAGTCCTTGTGAACATTGGCATGCATTAATAAGCAATCAATGATTCTTGTGAAGCAAATCTTGCATCACTTGATGGATGGCTTGCAGAACTCTTAATGACCTCAAATTCTAATGTTGTCTTTATTTTATAGCAACAATTAAGATCAATCAATTCGTTTTTTATTTTAATTGGAAAACTACACAATTTTAGCCATGAGGACACACAATTGTGTGTGCCCATGTACACATTTCTCTTCTTCTTCTTCTTCTCTCTCTCTCTCCGTCTCTTGAAAATGTAAACAAATGGAAATGGATCTGAAATTGTTTCACACACATACATATAAGACTCTTCCAATGAGGTTTAGTCTTTTCCGTGTCAATGGAAAACCCATTACGAGATTCATTATATTTCAATCTAAAGGTTCTTTATCCAAAATGATATTTTAATCAATGTGCTTTTCATTTTTAATTTGAATTTCATTAATCCTTTTATTTTACCATTTTAGCCCATCTAATTTGATATTTTTATTGCTATTTATTCAATGAGGTTTTGCTAATGTCATAGTATTTTTGCATTACGCAGAATGACAAACTTCTTTTTAAAATTCACATTGACATCGTAAAATTCTGCAAATACTCCACTACCCGCATGCCACTTAAGATTAAATATTCATGACATGGAAAATAAAGACATTGTTGGAAGGTCGCCCGCGAACACGGAGTAAATGACATAGATATGTATATCCCACTTGATTATTCGAATGATGCTCAAGATGCTCTCAACTCATCATGGATCACCGCATCGATTTGAACTCACTTTAACTCAAAAAGGACCCATATAAACTATTTATTAGTTTATTTCCATGCATCCAGGCATTTATCATATATTACAATATCCTAGATGATTCTACATCTCTTTGGAGTCAATTTGCATCAAATTTTAGTTCCATATGGGTCCATAGTCCCGGATGACTGATCAATCCAAACATGCATGATCGCATTCTGGGCTGGCATGACCGATCAACCGAATAAGCCACGATGGATCATGCGTGATCGATCATCTGCCTGAAAAGTAGCCGGATTCGTCTTCGACGATGTCCAAGAAGTCGCTCCGACCATGAAACAAATCACACCCCCCTTATTCTTGTTGTTACCCATATCCCAATCATATTTTTATCTCTTCCACGCATTCATCCATTCACTCAACAAAATCACAAAATACAAAGCAATATGAAATGGATTTCGATATAAAATCCGTCATAACGCGGTTCCGACACCGTCAGAGACCAGAATTTGCTCCATGACAGAGCTCTAGCAAGAGGGTGGTGGTGGTGCAAGCAACGCGTCAAGTGTCTGACCCATTGGCTCAACCACCCTTTTATATTTGGGTTTGGGTTAAACGGATCCGATTTGGATCCGAATCCAACTAACCGCAACTCGTACATATTTTGCACGTATCTCTTGCTTACGACCTCCGTTTTTCACATTCTTGAACTCGTTGGAATGGTCCGGTCGAGCTCTACAAGATGATGTGAGTGTTCCTCTAACTTGATTACTGGATCAGAGCAGAAATTGAAGAAAAGAACGGATCCTAATATCAGAGATCTCACAAAGGTAGATTTTACAGTCAAAATGATCAACCTCACCAACCACGCCCATGCGAGCCAATAACCTAGGGACATGCTAAGTAGTGTATGGATGGACAAAATAATACTGTGATCTCTTTTAAGAGAATGAACTGATGCCCATTCATCTTCTTTGTATCCCCCAAACTAGTTAGGACACATTGCTTTTTATACTCATCATCCAGGGACAATGGGCATGTGCAACCCTGATTGGAGAGATGTACACATGTAGTTTATATTTGGGTTAAATGGGTGTTGCCCCCTAGGGGGAGCTAACTTGGTTCCTCCTGCCTCATTTCGTCCGATTTTTTTATTATTTTTTTGAAATTTCTCCCATAGAATTTCATCATTATATCCTTATATTATGTTATTAAAATTTCGTACGAAACAGAGACTCCTACGACCTCCATCCAGACAGTCATTTTTTAATGGTAACAGAATTGCTAAAAACGACCCCGTCTGGATGGAGGCCGTAGGAGTCTTTGTTTCGTACGAAATTTGAATGACATAATATAGGGATATATTGATGAAAATCCACGGAATAAAATTTCAAAAAAAAAAAAAAAAGTGGACGAAATAACGCAGAAGAGCCAAGTTAGCTCCTCCATGGGTGCAGCCTCATTTTACCCTTTATATTAGAGAGCAGAATGGGGCAATCGGCAAAGTTACCTCAAATATGAGCAATTTACCAAAAATCACAGGAAAAACCTGAAACACGAGTAATTTATCCACAGAAATACCATAAATGGGACCAACCACCCAACCAATTAAACGGTGCCTTTCTGGGGCGTTGACACCGTGGCAGGAGGCGCACGCTATCAGAATCTGACGCCCCACTGGCGCACATTAGATCAGATGGACCTCTCCCCTGCTCGTGAAAAAGTTTCTCCCCCCCCTTTGGGCATCGCAGAGCTCACACACACTCTTCCTCAACCCAGGCGGCGAGATGAGGGACAACAGAGGACCGGTCGCCGGAGACCCCTACGGCCGCCGTAGCACTATCTCCAAGCGCTCCGCCTTCTCCGACGAGTCCTACGGCGGCGGCGGCAGCAGCAGCGGGAGGAGGAGCATCGTCAGCCGCGCCGCGACGGCCTTGGGGTCGTGTTTCTCCCCGAGGAGGGAGACTGCTTACGAGAGCTGGGGATGGGGTGCCAACAGGGACTCGTCCGAGGTGTCGCAGGTGCCTTCAGGTAAATACTGGGAGTTCGATCTTGGGAGATGGGTTCTAGGGCTTGGGGTCTGGGAGAGGGATTTTCGTGGAAAGGTTGAATCTTGGTTTGGATTCTGTTCGTGGTTGGGATATCTGGGCTTGTTTATTCGAGGGAAGTCATGACTCGTTGGAGAGAAAGCGAAGAGCGAGAGAGTTCATGAAAGCTACGACTTGGAGACATTTGCACAAGACAGCAAGATGCATATAAAAGATTCGTATCTGTTAATCACATCAAATATTGGTGGAATTTGTTTTCTTCGTAGAAGGTGTGGGTTCGGAATCTTGAACTTTGGGGGCATACACGGCGCCTGATTAAAATAAAGCGGGAGGTGGAGGTGAAAATGTCACGTGCAACATGATACTAGTTGAAGGGGAGAGAAGGGTAGTCGTGGTGCAGTTTTTTCCATCTTCCCTATTTCTAAAGGAAATATCTGCTTTTATTAAAAAAAGGTTGCAACCTTCTTATCCTCTTGCTTGGGTTTTGGTTTCCGGGTTTCCTCCTCTCCATTAGATAATTCAAGATTGTGCATTTCCAATTTGGGCCTAACATGTCTCACTATTCTCTTATGTGTTCTCCCATATGCCTGGAATACAATATTTATAAGGCTTTTTGTGACGTATATGTCCCTGTAATACGCCCTTATGATATTGTAACGTCCTATGGAGTAAAGGCATAAGCTACACATTCAAATCATGGCATTCAATTTTATTATTGTGATGCTCATGATTATGAAGATCTCATCTCATCCATTAATCATTTGGGGGCATTGAGAACCTTGGGAGATCTTCATGCCTACTAAAAGAACTCATAAATGCATCGAAAAAGACAAGTTTAAATTCGAGAACGATGGCCATTTAAGTTCCCCTATGGTTTCACTCCTTATGTTCCCAACATGTCGGTATTTATATCATGATAACACTTTTCGTGTTTTAGGAACGGATCCAATCAACAACATACACGCATCGGAATAATAAAGAAGAAAACATGCATAATTACGATACACAAGGTCATATAGTGGTTCCACTGTACGCCTATTCCATTGTTAACACTAGACTATCTCTTTTCCTTTTATTAAACTTATATGTGGCAAGACAATGAGCGATGCTCCCCTAAGTGCACTCTTATATCGTAGTGCTATGTTTATGAAGTTACATGAGAAGTTTGTTTCTTATCATTAGAGGATACAAATTAACTCCACTGTTTCTTATCATTATTATGGTGTTAGGTTTTCCTTGTCTTTTATACTTGAAGATCAACATAAGTTGAACATGTCTTCAGCTTCTTATTGTAACAGACTTGGTGAATGTCTTCAAGTCAAACTAGCAGTCATGTCGCTGTGTTCGAATGAAATGATACTTTACATAAATGTTCTTGATCCTTGAAATAAAGATAGAATTGTTTGCAAGATGAATCACACCCTATCTATCACTGAATAGCCACCAAACTTCAGTTTCCTTATTCAGTTCTTTCATCATGCCCATTCATCATATCATTTCCTTTCATGCTTTAGTGGTTGCCAGCCACATATTCGTAGTTGAGACTTGAGAATCTTGAGATGGTCATTATCTAATGTAATATGGAGATCAACCTATCATTTACATTCCCTAATGTAAAGATATAACATGTTGTGCTTCTCCTATTGTCGATGTCGTGCAAACTTTGAATACTTAAAACCCGAAGATAAATATCAATGTTTTCATAACACAATGTCATGTCAATGTCTTGTTAGAGGTACCTCTTAGATATTGTAATATCCACTTCATTGCTTCTTAGTATCCCTCGTCGAGGTAGTCATAAATCTTTTCACAACTCTTACTATATGAGACGTCTGGTCTAATGCAAACCATTGCATACCTCACATTGTTAACGATAGATTGGTATGCCACTTTAGACCCATACTCATGCTCCTAATTCATAGCAGCTTTTTAACTTTTCAAAAGCATGGAGTAACTTTCGAAGGGTGTACATGTATGGTTAGCATTATCCATATGAAATATTTCTTATAATTTCTTGATGTACACCGATTGTGGCAATTTTAGTTCCTTGTTCACCTTGTTTTTACTAATTTTCTTTCTCAAAGTCTTTTTTTGGTTGTACCCAAGTCCTTCATATCAAACTCATTGGACAATGTTGCCTTGAGATTTGATATTTCCTTCAAGCTTGAGCCTGTAACGACTTGTCATCTACATATCAAACTTCTTATACCTTTACCTTGGAGCCTACTTGATGAACGTGAAATTCGCCTCTTTAATAAATATAAATAATGCTGTAGTACAGGAGGCGAATTCGGTTCGTCAAAATACCACAAGCTTTGAATGCTGTGGAACATTTATACTTGGCAAGTCTACCAAGGTCGAACACAGGGACACAACTGCTTAATTATAGCTTTTGAATTTTGATTCATGAAGTTTCATGTCAATTAATTCTCATTTTCAGGTCCATATGCAAATTATGAAGCACTAAGCTATTTACAAGGTAATGCCATGATGCATGCATTTTTTTAGACATTTTTATGCGAGTTAAAGTGATGCATGTGCAAATAATGCAATAGAATATGCATGATGATTCAAATGCTACAATTATACCCTAAAATATGAGCAACACAATATAGAATGAAGTTAGAGCCATTTTGAACACATCATTAAAAATCGGTCATGAAATCAAGCAAAACATGCAGAGCTAGGTCCCATTTATCACATAAAAACTCACTTAAATTTAAACAATGTCAAATGGAACAAATAAGTATGCTAGAATGTAGAGGACAAAATAAGGATCAAAATGACACTAAAATCATGCAATTTGGACCTACGATGCTCAAGTTATGCTAAAAACAGTGCAAGGGCATAATTGTAATAAAAATGCAATAAAATAAAGGGATAAATATTGCATTTAGGTCCCTGGAGGGACCTAAATGCAAATAAAGAAACCGCCTGGGCCTGTCTGTAATTTTTCCATGCGCGCAAGGGACTTCTTGTAATTCTTCAAAACCATGAGGGCCTCCCTGTAAAATACCCAGGCACGCACGTGAGGCACGTGCCTGGGGACCAGATTGTAATTCTCAGAAATAGTCGGGTCTCTTTGTGCAATTTTCCCAGCACCTCACGTGCGCTGCACGTGAGGGGGCTAGGCTCGGGTCAGCCCAGTGGCTCGGGCCACGTGGAATCTTCTGGTGGTTCAGCGTTAGGCTCGTATGACCCGAGCCTATAGTTCGGAGACGAGGCTCGGGTCGTCCACGTGGCTTCATCGTACCCGCCCGATCCTGAAGATCGGACGGCATCTGTGCTTCATCCATCCGCCGCGAGCCACCGGAGGAGCTGGGGATCCGGCGACACGTGAAGAGCTCCGCCGAGCTCCAAGGACAGGTCTGAGGGTCGGCGAAGGTAGCAGGAGGTCTGGCGGTGGTCCCGGAGCAGGTGCGGAGCTCCACAGGCGTCTGGAGCTGCTCGGCGAGGCATGGTCGTCGACGGAGGGGAGCTGGAAGAAGCTCCGATATGAGGTCCGACCATTGAAGGTTCCTGTTATTATTAGTATAGCCGAAGCACAGAGCATAAGGTGCGTGAGTGGGGTGAGGTGAGTGGAGACCGTGGAGGCGTCGAGAGGGGGTGGTCTGATGCTTCTTCTCCGGCGAAGCGGAGGAGAAGGGGTTTGGAGCGGAGGGGGTTCTGGAGAAGAAGAAGGGGGTCGGCGAGGTTGTAGGTGGTGTGGCGAAGCGATTGAGTTGATCAGAAGATGGTGGTAGTGAGTTATGGAGTCGGAAAAATTACTAAAAAAAAAGGAATAAAATTCACCTCGCCGGAGCGAGGTGATGGCGGAGGGGAATGGCTTGGGCTGAGGCTCAAGGGAGCCTCGAGTCGTCGCCCGGCGAGGTCAGCCGGGCCTCGGGGCTCAATTGGTGTCTGGAGACACCGTGGCACGGCCACATCGGCCGTGGGTCGACACCAAGCTCCAGCCGTCGCTGCCTCGACGCCCCGCCCTCTCCGCTGTCACCGGAGGGGCAGGGGAGACTAGGCTGGAGCCCAGAAATGGTGGACGAGTGGCTCCGGTGGCTGGGGAGGGGGTTTTATAGGTGGAGGTGATCGGGGGTTACAGTGTCGGCGAGGCGTTTTGAGCGAGGAATAAATGACGAGGGGGGTAACGGCGAGGGGATTTGACGAAGGTGCGAGGATGGCGGAAGTCCGGGGAACGCGGGGCGGCCGTTAGGAGTGTGTGGAGGTGGATGGAGTTTCTCCCAAAATAGGAAGGGGGCGGGGTTGGCGCAAGTCGTAACGTCTGAGGGAGGAAGCGGCTGGAGGAGGACGATGAGCCACGACCGTTGGATCGTGAGATCCAACGGCCCGGATGCGAGCGCGGCGGATGGCTGCGATCAGATCATTAGATCTGATCGTACGGCTGGATGCGAGGCGGTGAAGAACGGTTTCGATTGGAAGATGGAGGGCATCCAACGGTGGTAGTGAAGAGGCGACGTGGAGCGTCGGCCACCGTAGGATGAAAGTGGAATCGTGCGGTTCTGGAGGAGTGGAGACGTGGCGCAAGGAAGAGCGTTGGATGATGATGGGATCGAAGGGTTGTGGATCAGGCGCTAGTGAGCGGCTTAGATCAGATCTTGGAGATCAGATCGGGCGGCTGAGGGGAGATGCGGGATGAACGGTGAGGATGGGGGCTGGGTTGAAATGATCCAGCGGCCCAGGAGAGGGCCGGGTGGCGGGAAGGAGAGCGGGCCACGTGGGCGGCCCAGAGGGCGCCACGTGGCCCAATCAGAATAATTCAGAAATAAAAACAAAGAAAAATATAAAAGAAATAGTTAGAGGCCGAATTTGGAAAAAGTCAAAACATGAAAGTTGCTCGTCTCGACGAGATCTACAACTTTCATGTTGGGCAAAAAGGCAAAAGAGGTCATCTGTACAAAAGCTATTTTTGGGGGTATTTTTAAGGGGATAAAAACACCGATTTTGTGGTTTTGAGTTGTTTTTGTATTTTTTTATCTTTTTAAGGGTCAGTGAATTATAGACAATTATTCAACCTAATTTTTAGGGATTTTTGAGTGATAAAATAATCACAGAAAAATAAGGGAAATTAAATACAAATAATTAAGGTTGAATTATACACAATATTGTACATGATAAAATCAAAGAATTAGAGGTGATTTTTATTGGTTTGTTTAAGCAGGGATTTTAATAAGGAGTTTTTAGCATGATGAATACGGGATTCATCATACCCCTATACTTAAACCATGCTCGTCCTCGAGCATCTAAAGAATGAAGGAGTCGGATTAATTCCTGACAGTGCGTGTGAAAAATTCAAGGCTTGATCTTTCGAAGACCCTTGATCTAAGTGATCCTAAAATTCTGGGTTTATCCAAGCCTTAGTCAGAAGGAATCCAACTTCTCTGATTATCAGACTCTCTTTTTGTACATATAATATAAGGATATGACATTTAGTGTACTGCATTTCACGAGAGCCGAGTCGATGCATCACCCAAAGTTCCAGTCCCAAAGATTCTCCTCTAGACCTAATCCTCAATACTAGGGAATAAGTATGTTCTTGCTCCAGTCCACCGTCTCATTAGTTTGTCAGACTTTGAAATGTTGATGGACGGCCAGATGATGGAGGGACATGGGATTGTGCCTAATTTTCTCACCCTCACATTGGAACAAGGGGCCTCTCGAGTGCCTTTTACTCAACACATGTATATTATTACTTTGTTGATCAATGTGTCCGTCAAGAGAGTTGGAGTCGTCTGCACTTGTTTTTCTGGGAGTACACCGGGGTGTGTCTTTTTTGAGTATCTAAGATACCTTCGACACCCAGACTTGTATCGCTTACGATGCAGGGCCCTTTTTGTGGTGTCAGCCCGACTCCTTGGTCCTATTTAGCGCTTGGTCCAAGTGGACACTTTGAAAATAGTTGGGAGCGCTCGCCATTGGTGGAAGCTCATTTGGAATTGACTTTGATTTTAGAGCTTTTCTTTAACATTTCATTTCTTTTGTTGGCTAGCTCCACTGCTTTTACCAAGAGATTGGCGCACACTGCTCAACAAGTCTCTTTAAGTTTCATCACACCCTGGCACTTTTAGGTAAATATCAAGAGATAACATATGAATCTTGTTCACATACTGGCTAGGGTTTTTGCTGACACTCAGGTTTTCTGAAGCCTTCATTAACTTTATCCCATCCTCGAATATCATAAGATCGGGTCTAAATTTAAATCTCTGATCCTAGTTCCTCAAGTGATATCTCATCTCAGCTCATCAATCATGCAGTTGTGGAAGTGACTGTGCTGATCATATTTTCTTGAAAGTAGAGATAAAGATTGCAATATAGCACTCAAATCTTTCAAACCAGAGGAGTGTGGATATTTAAGTCAGGACAACTCTAATGACTAAGGCATGTTAACTCAGACTCTCAAGATCCCAGAGATCCAGTGTTCTCAAAATCCTCAAGCCTTGAGTGACTTGTGAATGCGTCAGGAATACACCAACGCCTTAAGTTAGTGAATTTTTGTGTGATTTTTGATTTTTGCAGATTTTTATGGGTTTTAAAGTTTTTTTTTTCGTCGGAGAGACAATGACTGACCCAGGCTCAAATAAATAAAAGTATCCACTCTCAGCCAGTATGGGTGTAAGTGCGGGTCGAGACCCGTGATCCTTAAGGACGGTGCCATATGCGGTGTCCTTTAAACCACCCACTCTGCTAAGGGAGACCGAAGTTCCCTCACTGAAAATGTCTACTAAGCCTAGTAGTCAGAGCCAAATTCCGAAAAACATTTTTTATTTTTCAATTTTTCTCTTTTTGAACAAGGGTTATTTACAAAGAATAATCCCTCAATTTTAATTTTTACAGGTTTTTACAACAATTGCAAAGGTTACCAAAACCCAGCCCGAAAAAAAAAATAAAATTTTAAAAAGTTAAAAAAAAAACGTGAGCTAAGGCTAAAGTAATAAACAATAATATACGGTATAACCCCCTATACTTAAAATTTGCTATGTCCTCATAGCACAAGTGCCATGAAGCCAAGGCTCGGTTCAAGTACAGGGAGATATAGCGGAACTGAGGAGGAGAGTCCCCCTATACTTAGGCCAAAATTGGCCTAAGTACAAGAAGACAGGACGAGGGATGGAAGAGCAGGCAGGTCTCCCCTATACTTAGGCTACAAATAGCCTAAGTAAGGTCTGCGTTTAGGGGGGAAGGGGGGGTTCTATGATACAAGGGAGAGGGGGAGGGGGTTCGTGAAGAGTAGATATACACAGAGAGAGAGAGTAAGAGAGAGAGATATTCAGGGGGCGGGTGAGGGTGAATGTGTGCGGTGTAAGTGTGTGTGTGAGGGGGGGGGGTTTGTTTTTTTTTGTACAATATGCAATACTGAAAATAAATATGCATATGCAAATAAATAATGCTGTAGATTTGACGAACCGAATTCGCCTCCTGTACTACAGCATTATTTATATTTATTAAAGAGGCGAATTTCACGTTCATCAAATGGCGCCGTTGCCGGGGAGAGGGGGTTTTATAGGTGGAGGTGATCGGGGGTTACAGTGTCGGCGAGGCGTTTTGAGCGAGGAATAAATGACGAGGGGGGTAACGGCGAGGGGATTTGACGAAGGTGCGAGGATGGCGGAAGTCCGGGGAACGCGGGGCGACCGTTAGGAGTGTGTGGAGGTGGATGGAGTTTCTCCCAAAATAGGAAGGGGGCGGGGTTGGCGCAAGTCGTAACGTCTGGGGGAGGAAGCGGCTGGAGGAGGACGATGAGCCACGACCGTTGGATCGTGAGATCCAACGGCCCGGATGCGAGCGCGGCGGATGGCTGCGATCAGATCATTAGATCTGATCGTACGGCTGGATGCGAGGCGGTGAAGAACGGTTTCGATTGGAAGATGGAGGGCATCCAACGGTGGTAGTGAAGAGGCGACGTGGAGCGTCGGCCACCGTAGGATGAAAGTGGAATCGTGCGGTTCTGGAGGAGTGGAGACGTGGCGCAAGGAAGAGCGTTGGATGAGGATGGGATCGAAGGGCTGTGGATCAGGCGCTAGTGAGCGGCTTAGATCAGATCTTGGAGATCAGATCGGGCGGCTGAGGGGAGATGCGGGATGAACGGTGAGGATGGGGGCTGGGTTGAAATGATCCAGCGGCCCAGGAGAGGGCCGGGTGGCGGGAAGGAGAGCGGGCCACGTGGGCGGCCCAGAGGGCGCCACGTGGCCCAATCAGAATAATTCAGAAATAAAAACAAAGAAAAATATAAAAGAAATAGTTAGAGGCCGAATTTGGAAAAAGTCAAAACATGAAAGTTGCTCGTCTCGACGAGATCTACAACTTTCATGTTGGGCAAAAAGGCAAAAGAGGTCATCTGTACAAAAGCTATTTTTGGGGGTATTTTTAAGGGGATAAAAACACCGATTTTGTGGTTTTGAGTTGTTTTTGTATTTTTTTATCTTTTTAAGGGTCAGTGAATTATAGACAATTATTCAACCTAATTTTTAGGGATTTTTGAGTGATAAAATAATCACAGAAAAATAAGGGAAATTAAATACAAATAATTAAGGTTGAATTATACACAATATTGTACATGATAAAATCAAAGAATTAGAGGTGATTTTTATTGGTTTGTTTAAGCAGGGATTTTAATAAGGAGTTTTTAGCATGATAAATACGGGATTCATCATACCCCTATACTTAAACCATGCTCGTCCTCGAGCATCTAAAGAATGAAGGAGTCGGATTAATTCCTGACAGTGCGTGTGAAAAATTCAAGGCTTGATCTTTCGAAGACCCTTGATCTAAGTGATCCTAAAATTCTGGGTTTATCCAAGCCTTAGTCAGAAGGAATCCAACTTCTCTGATTATCAGACTCTCTTTTTGTACATATAATATAAGGATATGACATTTAGTGTACTGCATTTCACGAGAGCCGAGTCGATGCATCACCCAAAGTTCCAGTCCCAAAGATTCTCCTCTAGACCTAATCCTCAATACTAGGGAATAAGTATGTTCTTGCTCCAGTCCACCGTCTCATTAGTTTGTCAGACTTTGAAATGTTGATGGACGGCCAGATGATGGAGGGACATGGGATTGTGCCTAATTTTCTCACCCTCACATTGGAACAAGGGGCCTCTCGAGTGCCTTTTACTCAACACATGTATATTATTACTTTGTTGATCAATGTGTCCGTCAAGAGAGTTGGAGTCGTCTGCACTTGTTTTTCTGGGAGTACACCGGGGTGTGTCTTTTTTGAGTATCTAAGATACCTTCGACACCCAGACTTGTATCGCTTACGATGCAGGGCCCTTTTTGTGGTGTCAGCCCGACTCCTTGGTCCTATTTAGCGCTTGGTCCAAGTGGACACTTTGAAAATAGTTGGGAGCGCTCGCCATTGGTGGAAGCTCATTTGGAATTGACTTTGATTTTAGAGCTTTTCTTTAACATTTCATTTCTTTTGTTGGCTAGCTCCACTGCTTTTACCAAGAGATTGGCGCACACTGCTCAACAAGTCTCTTTAAGTTTCATCACACCCTGGCACTTTTAGGTAAATATCAAGAGATAACATATGAATCTTGTTCACATACTGGCTAGGGTTTTTGCTGACACTCAGGTTTTCTGAAGCCTTCATTAACTTTATCCCATCCTCGAATATCATAAGATCGGGTCTAAATTTAAATCTCTGATCCTAGTTCCTCAAGTGATATCTCATCTCAGCTCATCAATCATGCAGTTGTGGAAGTGACTGTGCTGATCATATTTTCTTGAAAGTAGAGATAAAGATTGCAATATAGCACTCAAATCTTTCAAACCAGAGGAGTGTGGATATTTAAGTCAGGACAACTCTAATGACTAAGGCATGTTAACTCAGACTCTCAAGATCCCAGAGATCCAGTGTTCTCAAAATCCTCAAGCCTTGAGTGACTTGTGAATGCGTCAGGAATACACCAACGCCTTAAGTTAGTGAATTTTTGTGTGATTTTTGATTTTTGCAGATTTTTATGGGTTTTAAAGTTTTTTTTTCGTCGGAGAGACAATGACTGACCCAGGCTCAAATAAATAAAAGTATCCACTCTCAGCCAGTATGGGTGTAAGTGCGGGTCGAGACCCGTGATCCTTAAGGACGGTGCCATATGCGGTGTCCTTTAAACCACCCACTCTGCTAAGGGAGACCGAAGTTCCCTCACTGAAAATGTCTACTAAGCCTAGTAGTCAGAGCCAAATTCCGAAAAACATTTTTTATTTTTCAATTTTTCTCTTTTTGAACAAGGGTTATTTACAAAGAATAATCCCTCAATTTTAATTTTTACAGGTTTTTACAACAATTGCAAAGGTTACCAAAACCCAGCCCGAAAAAAAAAATAAAATTTTAAAAACTTAAAAAAAAAACGCGAGCTAAGGCTAAAGTAATAAACAATAATATACGGTATAACCCCCTATACTTAAAATTTGCTATGTCCTCATAGCACAAGTGCCATGAAGCCAAGGCTCGGTTCAAGTACAGGGAGATATAGCGGAACTGAGGAGGAGAGTCCCCCTATACTTAGGCCAAAATTGGCCTAAGTACAAGAAGACAGGACGAGGGATGGAAGAGCAGGCAGGTCTCCCCTATACTTAGGCTACAAATAGCCTAAGTAAGGTCTGCGTTTAGGGGGGAAGGGGGGGTTCTATGATACAAGGGAGAGGGGGAGGGGGTTCGTGAAGAGTAGATATACACAGAGAGAGAGAGTAAGAGAGAGAGATATTCAGGGGGCGGGTGAGGGTGAATGTGTGCGGTGTAAGTGTGTGTGTGAGGGGGGGGGGTTTGTTTTTTTTTGTACAATATGCAATACTGAAAATAAATATGCATATGCAAATAAATAATGCTGTAGATTTGACGAACCGAATTCGCCTCCTGTACTACAGCATTATTTATATTTATTAAAGAGGCGAATTTCACGTTCATCAAATGGCGCCGTTGCCGGGGAGAGGGGGTTTTATAGGTGGAGGTGATCGGGGGTTACAGTGTCGGCGAGGCGTTTTGAGCGAGGAATAAATGACGAGGGGGGTAACGGCGAGGGGATTTGACGAAGGTGCGAGGATGGCGGAAGTCCGGGGAACGCGGGGCGGCCGTTAGGAGTGTGTGGAGGTGGATGGAGTTTCTCCCAAAATAGGAAGGGGGCGGGGTTGGCGCAAGTCGTAACGTCTGGGGGAGGAAGCGGCTGGAGGAGGACGATGAGCCACGACCGTTGGATCGTGAGATCCAACGGCCCGGATGCGAGCGCGGCGGATGGCTGCGATCAGATCATTAGATCTGATCGTACGGCTGGATGCGAGGCGGTGAAGAACGGTTTCGATTGGAAGATGGAGGGCATCCAACGGTGGTAGTGAAGAGGCGACGTGGAGCGTCGGCCACCGTAGGATGAAAGTGGAATCGTGCGGTTCTGGAGGAGTGGAGACGTGGCGCAAGGAAGAGCGTTGGATGAGGATGGGATCGAAGGGCTGTGGATCAGGCGCTAGTGAGCGGCTTAGATCAGATCTTGGAGATCAGATCGGGCGGCTGAGGGGAGATGCGGGATGAACGGTGAGGATGGGGGCTGGGTTGAAATGATCCAGCGGCCCAGGAGAGGGCCGGGTGGCGGGAAGGAGAGCGGGCCACGTGGGCGGCCCAGAGGGCGCCACGTGGCCCAATCAGAATAATTCAGAAATAAAAACAAAGAAAAATATAAAAGAAATAGTTAGAGGCCGAATTTGGAAAAAGTCAAAACATGAAAGTTGCTCGTCTCGACGAGATCTACAACTTTCATGTTGGGCAAAAAGGCAAAAGAGGTCATCTGTACAAAAGCTATTTTTGGGGGTATTTTTAAGGGGATAAAAACACCGATTTTGTGGTTTTGAGTTGTTTTTGTATTTTTTTATCTTTTTAAGGGTCAGTGAATTATAGACAATTATTCAACCTAATTTTTAGGGATTTTTGAGTGATAAAATAATCACAGAAAAATAAGGGAAATTAAATACAAATAATTAAGGTTGAATTATACACAATATTGTACATGATAAAATCAAAGAATTAGAGGTGATTTTTATTGGTTTGTTTAAGCAGGGATTTTAATAAGGAGTTTTTAGCATGATGAATACGGGATTCATCACTACTTTAAGTCAGAAAGGCTTATCTGAGTTTGCATACCATTTCTGCATTTTTAGTTCTGCATAGCCCTTTGGTAGTTGTATGTAGATGTCTTCCTCAAGATCCTCATGGAGAGATACCGTCTTGACATCTAAGTACTCTAGATGTATACCCATAACTGTGACAATGCTCAATAGTATTATAATCAAAGATATCTTTATAACTTGCACACAAATCTTTGTAAAGTCAACTTCTATTGTCTACTACCTTTACCACTAGCCGGTCCTTGTATTTTATGAGTTATGATGCCATCATCATATTCCTTTACAAATTACACCCACTTATTGTGCAAGGCCTTCTTCCATTTTGGTAGTGGAATTGAATCTCAAGTCTTGTTACTTGAGAGATAATCCATCTTGTTGGAGGGAATAAGCGAGATACATTCCATTAACCCTAGAGCTCTCTTATATAGGAGAAAAGCTCTATGGGTAATTTACATAAACAGGACAATTAAAAGACTAAATAATATAATTATTCTAACACTCCCCCTCAAGCTGTTGCATATATATCTAACATGCTCAGTTTGGAACAACAGAGATGAAATGGACCCCTAGCAAGAGCCTTGGTGAACATGTCTGCAATCTGCTCTCCTGATGATACATAATAAGTTGAAATAAGCCCTTTTTGAATTAAGTCCCGTGTATAATGACAATCCACTTCAATGGCTTTGTCCTATCTTGGAAGGCTGGATTATTGGCTATGAACAAGGCTGTCTGATTATCACATTTAAGATGCATAGGAAGAGGAACATCGATAGTTAAATCAGTCAAAACAGATTTAACCCACATCATCTCAGCACTACCTTGGGCCATTGCCCTATATTCTGACTCTGCACTGGATCGAGCCACGACAGTTTGCTTCTTACTCTTCCAAGCTACTGGTGAGCTGCCAACAAATACAATAAAGCCTGAAGTTGACTTTCTATCATTGGGGCACCCAGCATAGTCTGCATCAGCACAACCTGTGACGGATATAGAGGTATCTCTTCTAAACAGAAGACCAGCACATGGAGATGACTTCAGATATCTCAAGATCATAAAAACAGCATTCATGTGAGCCCACCTGGGTTGCTCCATGAATTGACTTACCCTACTAACCGCAAAGGATATATCTGGTCGGGTAATAGTAACATATAACAGCTTCCCCACTAGCTCTCTATATCGTCTCTTGTCTACCTCCTCAGAGTCATCATCATAAAGTTTGACATTAGGATCCATAGGAGTAGCAGCTGGTCTACACCCTGCCATACCTGTCTCAGATAAAAGATCAGTAACATACTTCCTTTGTGTCATTACCATGCCTTGCTTATTTCGCGCAAACTCCAACCCCAAAAAGTAAAGAAGTGTACCCAGATCCTTCGTAACAAATTGCTCGCTAAGAAAATCCTTGGCTGCTTGAATGCCCTGCTCATTACTACCATTGATAACAATAACATCAACATACACTAAGATGATCACAGTACCTCGCTGGTCTCTCTTTACAAAGAGAGTATGATCTGATGTAGATCCGACGAAGCCCTTTTGTTCAATCAACTCCGAGAGCTTCTGAAACCAAGCCCGTGGACTCCGCTTCAGGCCATATATGGCCTTATGAAGACGGCAAACCATACTTGACTCCCCCTCAGCAGCAAACCCTGGTGGCTGCTGCATATAAACTTCTTCCTGCAAGTCACCATACAAGAAAGCGTTCTTGACATCCAACTGAAATAGGGGCCAGTCACGGACAACAGCAACTGCAATGAGAATCCGTAAGGTAGAATGACGTGCTACTGGAGAAAACGTCTCCTGATAGTCCACCCCATATGTTTGGGTGAACCCACGAGCAACCAACCTGGCTTTGTATCTATCAACCGTACCATCAGCCCGATGCTTAACTGTAAAGACCCATTTGCTGCCTACTATTGACGCACCTGGTGGAAGTTGCACAACACTCCACGTATCACGCGACTGCAATGCCGCCATCTCCTCCTCCATAGCTAAACGTCACGGACCGCTCTGTAGTGCCTCATAATATGCCCGTGGGATCTTCACTGCCGATAACCCAACAACAAACTGACGAAAGTCCGGGGATAAACGCTCCAACGAAGCCTGAGATCCAAAATCCATCTCATATTTGGGATTCATCGTCCGAGCACGCTTCTGCCTTCGATGGGCAATAGGGATATCTAGGTCATCAACTGGAGGAGTGGAATCATCTGTAACCTGTACATCCATCTGTGCATGCAAATCACCCGTGCCATCAGAAGAACTCAAATGATCAGTACATACCTCGGACGTGCTGGATGATGGAGGAGGCACATGAGCAGAGGGCCGATGCTGATAGATCTGAGGATAAAAAATAGTAGCTGGTGGTGGCGGTGGTGGTGGTGGAGTGGGCTGTGATGGTGGTGGTGATGTCGGAGTAGAGCATGGAACAGATGGAGGAGGGGGCACATAGATGTCGTCCCCTTCCTCTGAGTGAGTGAGTCTGTCACCTGTAGGAGAAAAATGCATAATGGACTCAAAGAAGGTGACATCTGCACTAACATAGTACCTTCGTTTAACTGGATCAAAATACCGATAACCTTTTTGGGTTTTGGAATAACCCACAAACACACATTTGACAGCTCTGGGAGAGAGCTTGTCAAGACCAGGAGAGAAGCAATGAACAAACGCAACAGACCCAAAAACACGTGGTGTTAGGGAGAAAAGATCTGTCTCGGGAAACGCAGTCAAGAATGGGATCTTCTCCCCTAACACTGTCGAAGGCATACGATTAACCAGATAGCAAGCAGTTAGAACCGCATCCCCCCAGTAGGAGTGAGGGGCACGACTCTGAATCAAAAGGGTTCTGGTCATATCCAACAAATGACGATGTTTCCGTTCAGCCACCCCATTCTGTTGGGAGGTATATGCACAAGACGTCTGATGCACAATCCCATGAGACATAAGAAATTTAGAAAGTTGGGTACTACACAACTCTAGAGCATTGTTAGACCGTATGTACTTTACTCTAGCAGAAAAAATATTTTTTATTTCAATAATAAAAGATTTTTAAGAAGAAAGACCCAAGATAACCTAGAAAAATCATCGACAGCAACAAGATAAAACTTGTGCCCTTGAAGATCAGGGACACGACTGGGACCCCAAATATTAAAATGAAGTAACTCAAACAGACCATGACGACTTGGACCTAGATGACTCTGAAACGATGACCGGTGATGTTTCCCAAGCTGACACGCCTCGCATTGAAAAGTAGACCTGGGAGAAATCTGTGGAAGAATATGGACCATCTTTTGCAACGGAAGATGACCAAAGCGGAGATGCCATGTGTAAGGAGAGACATATCCGGCACTAACAGAAGAGACACCAGCATAAGGAGACTGCACCAGTCTATAGAAACCCCCTTGCTCACGGCCAGTTCCAATCACTCTGCCGGTTAGGATGTCCTGAAATACAAGAGCAGATGGGTCAAATATGGCACGACAATGTAAATCTTTAGTGATTTGACTAATCGACAGTAAATTCATTGAAAAATCCGGAGCATAAAGAACATTCTGAAGCCGTATTGTAGGGGTCAACTGCACCTCCCCCTGACCAGTAATGGGAGAGTGTGTCCCATCAGCTATCACCACAGATCGTCCAGTCTGAGTTGCATTAAAAACGTCCAATTGCCTTTTTATCACCACATAAATGATGAGATGCTCCTGAATCCATGATCCATTCTGATAGATCTGCTCTGTAACAACTAGTAAGAGCATATGATGTACCTGACGTGGATGCTGATGCTGAACCTGCTATCTCTGAAGATCCTGATGTACTTGCTTGCCCCTGACCTGGCATGATCTCTCTAAGCCGCGCCACTAACTCCTCGAACCTCTGATCCGGGACATGGGAAGGGCCCTCATCCTGCTGAGTCTGCTCCGCCACACGTGCTGTAGTAGGAGAAAACCCATGCTTAGAATAGCATGTTTCCTCACTGTGACCAGGCCTGCGACAGTAAGTGCACGGCTGTCGAGGAGGTCTGTAACCTCCTCCTCTGCCATGACCACCTCTACCTCGAAACTGTGGAGATCCTCCCCTGCCACGAGATGCTGCCATGGCTGAGGACGTCTGAGATCCGCCATGAGATATGGAGAGTCTGCTCAACCTGCGATAGGCCTCTTCCATAGGAGGTATGGTAGCGTCTGTAAGAATCTGTACTCTGGCGGCGTCATACTCCTGATCAAGGGCGGCTAGAAATACCCCAATCATCACTGAGTCCTTATATGCTTTCTGCTGCTCTGGTGTGGCTGTCAACAGAATGTATCCGTGAAGCTTCTCAAACATACCCCTCAGAGAGGTATACAGGGTATGGAGAGGATGTCCGTTCTGTTTCATAGTGAAAATGTCATGCTGGAGTTGTAAGATCTTGGACTCGTTCTTTGCCGGAGAATATGTGGCAGCGAGGATATCCCACATAGCCTTCACAGTGGGTTGACTCAGAATATCGTTGGCTATCTCCATGGACACGGTACATGATAACCATACACGTGCATATGCATCGTCTGCCTCCCATGAGGCGTTAACCCCAGTCTTCTCAACAGGTTCCTCTTGTGTGAGGATATGCTTCTTGCCATTGCATTGCATGAGACTCATGAACTGCATGGCCCACAGTTCATAGTTAGTGCCGTCCATTTTCACAACGGGTGCTGGACCTTTAAAGGCACCCAGAGACGGAAGATCTACCTTGTTGTCTGATATGATGACAACAATATTCTGCAACTGGGGTTACACAACTAGACAATAATGTCTACATGAACATATAGGAAGGCTGTTGTGAACGTAGACTCAAATCACAACGCTCTCCATACCTTGGACGAACCCTCTGTTTCGGTAGGGCAAACAGAAACTGCTAGCACACACGCGTCCTCAGTCAAGCGTGGATGGTTGTCGCGCACAGAGGGCCAGCCAGAGGAGCACACACGTGGATGGTTGTCGCGCGCAGATGACTTGCGCACTGGCTAGCTTGCAGGCTTCACGCGACGCGCAGTCAAGGAGGCGCGCACTGGATGCCGCGCGCACTGGAGGCTTCACGCGACGCGAACTGTGCCGCGCGCACAGTCAAGGAGCGAGCACGCGCAAGCACGCGCAAGGGCTTGCAGGCTTTACCCTGCTGTCGTCGCCAGGAAGATGCGCACGCGCAGGATGCGCAGCACGCACTCGAGGCTTCACGCGCAGGAGGCGCGCGAGCCACGCGGGCGGCGGAAGAGGGGTGGGGCGGCGCCGATCAGAGAGAGAGAGAGGGGCCGGCGGGTGGGGTAGGATAGGGTTAGGGTTTCGAGAACTCCGGTCTAGGACTGTCGCTCTGATACCATGTTGGAGGGAATAAGCGAGATACATTCCATTAACCCTAGAGCTCTCTTATATAGGAGAAAAGCTCTATGGGTAATTTACATAAACAGGACAATTAAAAGACTAAATAATATAATTATTCTAACACATCTCATCCTCTATGTCTATCTCCCTTGGTCCACGATCTCACCGTTGTCAATCAATAATAAACAATTCAAAGAATGAGAATATCTAGCAACATGATTATAAAAGTCAGCTGACTAGTCGGCCCGACTGGTCGAGTGGGGGGGGGGGGTAGCCGACTTGATTAGGCCAAATCGGCCTATAGTCGGGCTGACCCGATTATACGGGCGACTAGTCGGCCGACTTTTTGCATAAGGTTTGAATGGGACTAGGGGCATGGATACCTGATTACCCATTTACGAGGGATTTGGGGTTTACTGTCTAATAATAACTTCATTCCCAAAAGTCTCCTCTCCCCCCGATCCCCTACGTACATGAAATTACATATACCACAATGCTAGGGTTACGAGGTTACATGAAATTATTTATATTCCCCTTGTTCATTCTAAAATTTGCCATATATGGTAGCAGAATCTTCACAGATAAAACTTAACATCTTAGTATGCTTGTGCATGATGTGAGCACGGATGTTCTAAAAACCAATATCTAGTAAGTTTTTAACTTTGACATGTGTGACGATTACGTATACAATGTTTTTTATAAGACCCCTTTTTACATTTGATATGAGACATTAGAAATAATAAATTTCATTCTATTAAGTTATAACCCTTCTGGGTCTTTTTATGCAACCTCCCTTTTATGAGTGCTCTGGGGTATCGACCTATATAGTAACCCCTAGACCTCCTGAATAATGTATCTCGTTCCGTTCTCTTCTTTCTTCTCCACATGGTATCAGAGTAGCTGTCCTAGACCGGTGTTCTAACTTAGATCTCACAGTCTCCACCAACCTCGCATCTCTCTTCTTCTCCAAAGCCCTTGTGCGAGCTTTGTCCAACAACTAAGGCCTTGCGTAAGGTCTCTTCGCCGCATCTCAGCCACTGCTAGGGCTCGAGTGAGGCAGCCTATGCCTATACCAGGCAGGCTGTGCCTTTGCAGGTCCCTCGTGAGGAGGTCTGCGCCTCCGCCTACTGGTTTGCGCCCACCATGGGACTGCTGCTGCGTGTTGTTGCTGGTGATGTACGTGTTGCTGTGCGTGCTGCTGTTATGCCTTCTCACACCGGCCAACAAGGCCTCTGCTGTTGTGCGTGTTGTTGCTATGCATGTCTGCGCCACCAGAGGTCTATTGGGTCCTTTCTTCTACCGTACAATTCTGATTGTGGCATCACAACTACTATTTGCTGCTCAAGAAGCCTGAGGGGCTTTAAATCGATGACATAGGCCACCCATATGCTTGATTAAACAAAACCTACTTCTTTTAGACAACTTTTTGGATCATGATAACATCGACTCCTGAGACCAAGCCTATGTGCCATACTTCTTATGTGATGATACATGGTACATCTATCAAACTGAAGGGCACGGAAAACTATATGCTCTGATCTCGTTCATTCAAGATGTTCATCGGTGGTCAACGAAAGAATTATATCTTGACTAAAGATCCAGTAAAGGAGATATACAAGGATTATGACATGTGGTATGTGGACAATTGCCAGGTCATCACTTGGATGACCAATAACATTAAACCAAACGTTACGGTGAATCTCCTTTACAAAGACTCTCCAAAGGAGATGTGGGAAAATCTGGAACAAACTTATTCTCATAAGACAACTAAGTCCCGCCTCGCAGACATTTATACGAGGATCAGATCTGTAACTCAAGGGGACTCTAGTCTTGTTGAGTACTACATACATCTAACCAGTCTGTTTGAGGAGCTTATGGTCTTTCAGCCAACCTATTGCACTAATGTTAGAGAGCGATCTGAGTGGCAGGTTTATCGCTTCCTTTCTGGACTATACCCGTGATACCAAGCTGTAAAGGAGCAGTTTTTGACAGCTGATATCCTGACACCTATTCAGACTATCTTTGGTCGTCTTTAGGAACTAGAGACACCTGCTGGACGTACATCTACTCTGCCCCCCTTAGAGAATTTTGCTCACTTTGCATCATTTGGGAACATAGGATGACATAGTTTCTGTGGGGGTCGAGACCGTGACTTTGGTCGTGGTCGTGGACGCGACTCAGGATGTGGATGAAATATTAACCGTGATTGTTGCCACGAGTTTGCTTCTCCTCAACATCTACAATGCATTTATTGTGACGATGGAACCATCCGTTAGAGCGATGCTGGGCAAAGTTTGGCATACAAGCCAATGCTAACAGTGTTTATGAGACAACCTCCTATGAGACATCTTATGAGATTGCAGAGGACTCTCCTAATTAGCATTTTGACGGAACACCAACACCATTCAGTGCTTCAGAATACTCCCACCAAAGGCAGCTTCTACAGAACGCCAACCTCTCCACCGACGAAAGTACTACTATTGCTACTACTTCTAGTTTGGCTATAACTTCAGGTATAGTAGCCCACTCCGCAATTGCTTCTGGCCATGCATGGATTATTGACTCTGGGGCATCTACATATTTGAGTGGAGAAGGTAGTCTCCTTACCTTTTCTCAACCCTCTTCCTCTATGAAAACGGTTCAGGTTGATAATGGGGCCCACTCCCCTGTCACTGTTGTCGGAACTGTGGAGTTCTCCTCTAAGCTTTGACTGACTGGAGTCTATTTGTGCTCTTGCTTTTCCTCTTAGCTTATTATCTGTTCAAAAGCTGGATACTGAGCGTAATTGTCGAGTGATTTTTGACGAGTTCTGTTGTTATTTTAAGACATCTGAACATAACCGATTTATGGTGGGAGACATGAGAAGAATGACCTACACTATCTTAATATTCCTTCCAATTCAAGTTTTGTTGGCATTGCGTCTATCTCCGACGATCCCTTTCTCTGGCATCTTCACCTTGGACATCCTTCTACCAAGGCAATCTCCATGACGTTCCTTGAACTTTCTACATTGAAGCCCTTTAAGTGCGAGGCGTGTCAGTTCGAGAAACATCATCGAGCATCTTTTCCTACACGTGCTAAGCCTCGTCGTGATGTTCGTTTTGCTCTTGTCCATTATGTTATATGGGGACCTTGTCCAGTCTGAACTTTGAGTGGACACAAATATTTTGTTGTTTTTGTTGATGACTATAGTCGATCCTCTTGGGTCTATCTGATAAAGGAACATTCAGAGATCAACAAAATTGTCAAGAGTTTCTTTCAATACATCAAAACTTTCTTTTCTACATGTGTTCAATTTTTTTGTACTAATAATGCTCTGGAATTCACCCAACAGGACTTGATGGCTTTCTTTGCTTCCTAGGGAACTGTTCACCAAACTTCCTGTCTGTATACCTCCCAACAAAATAGAGTTGCAAAAAAGAAACTTAGACATCTTCTTGACATTGCTCAGTCCCTTCTCACTCAGATGGAGGTTTCAAAGACCTACTGGGGTGACACCATTCTTATTACCGTCCATCTCATCAGCATGGTCCAATCTTCGTTTCTTAAGGGGGTTACTCTATTCGCGGTACTTTACCCCAATGAGTTGCCCTTCCCGTTACCACTGAGAATTTTTAGGTGCATTGCGATTGTTCACAATTTTTATGCAGCTGATAAATTGTCACTTAGGGAGGTCAAGTGTGTTTTTCTTGGCTATTCACACACCCAAAAGGGTTATAGATGTTATGATCTTGGTGGACACCGATACTATTTTTCTGTTGATGTTACTTTTGAATAGACTAGCTTCTTTACCCAGTCTGTAATTGATATCCCCATGGATCTGCATCCACCACTGATCGTTTATAAGCCCATATATACATCTATGTCTCCTTCTATGCCTTTGCATGTTCCTCTTCTGCAAGATGATATGACATCTTCAAGTGCTCCCACCATTGCTACCGTGGATGTGCCTCAGGAGCTTCCAATATCTCTCCGTAGGACAAAAAGGCAATGTACTTTCCACTCTATATCTCATTTCAATTCTATTGATGGTTTATCTTGCTGTGACAAGAGATGCAGATTCTCTCATGGCCATTTATGTTCCCATAAATCATCACAATGCTTTACAGGATCATGACTAACAACAAGCAATGAATGAGGAAATGGATGCTTTTACAATATGGGGAATGTGGGACCTTGTCCCGTGTCCTATGAGGGTTATACTTGGACTTGCAGATGGGTCTTCACAACCAAACAATCGCATGATGAGTCTATTAACAGATTGAAAGTACGACCGCTTGTCAAAATATTCTCTCAGACTTATGGGGTTGACTACTTTGAGATTGTCTCTTTAGTGGAAAGAATGGGTTCTATCCGCACTATCTTTCGGTTGCTGCTAACAAGGGATGCTCGATTTGAAGAAGGCTTTTCTATATGGAGATGTTGAGGAGGAAGTTTACATGATGCAGCCTCCAGGTTATGGAGTCGAGGGAGGGTGTGTGCGCCGACTGCACAAGGCTATTTATAACCTAAAGTACAGTCCTTGGGCATGGTTTGACAAAGTTACTACTGAGATAAGTATTCTTGGCTTCCAATGAACACCATCTAATTACTCTGTTTTCTGTTTTTGTTAGACAACGGTCTATTGTTGATGTCATACTTGCAGTTTACTTTGATGATATAGTTGTCACATGTGATGACAAAGAAGGCATTTCAAAGACTGAGACCTTCCTTCAGAAGGTCATCGTCATGAAGACCTTGGTTAACTCCGCTATTTCCTTGACATAGAGGTGATACACACAATAGAGGGACTCCATCTCTCATAAAGGAAGTATTACTTGGGCATTCTTACTGAGGCTGAACTACTTGGTTGCAAGCCATCTGGCATCCCTGCAGACCCGAGGAAGCACTCTACTTCTATCAATCCTACATTTAAAGAAACTACATGATACAGAAGCCTAGTTGGCAAAATGTTTTACCTTACCGTCACTAGACCGGATATATCATATGCTGTGAGCAGAGCCAACCAACACATGGAGAGATCACTTTACTGTAATTGACATGATGTTCTTCTGATCCTTCGCTACTCGAAGGAATCCCCAGAGAGATGCCTTTTCTATGGTGTCAATGGTCACACTAATGTGTCTGCTTATGCTGACGTAGATTATGTTAGTTCACCTGACGGTTATCGATCCACTATATAGGATATGCTATGATGGTTTGTGAACCTTGTTACTTGACAGAGCAAGAATCAGATCGTAGTCTCCATATCGAATGTAGGGGCAAAATACAAGGCGATGGCTCAAGCACTATGTGAGATTACTTGGTTACTCTCTTTTCTACATGAACTAAGTATTGTTTTACTACTCTTGTCCTTTTGTACCGTAACAAAAAGTCCGCTACATATATTGCCACAAATCCTGTTTTCCATGAGCGGACAAAGCTCATTGAGATTGACTGTCACTTTGTTTGTGATGATGTATGAGGAGGGAAGATCACTACTCCATACATCTCCACTGATTTTCAGCTTGTAGACGTATTCATGAAGACACTACCAAAGAAACACCCTTCATGGATAATCTCCAAGTTGGGCATGATTGATAGATATGCTCCAACTTAAGGGGAGTGTTAGAGTCAACTTTATTTTATTATATTGAGTTGTAATCCTTCGGGGTTCTTTTATGTTATTTCCCTTTTATGAATGCTTTAGAGTTTCGGCCTATATAAGAACCCTAAACCTCCTGAATAATGTATCTCATTCTGTTCTCTCCTTCTCAACATAAAGAAAGCATAGTACTTTTCAAATTTGTTAGATGTATGCTCGTCTCTTACATTATGCTTCGAAAAAACTTTTCGACTAAGGGATAGGTTACATATGCCTAGGGGGTCAGGAGGGAGAGGCTGATGAGCATGTTCAGGATTAAGTGGGACAAATGCTTCAATAGTAATTTCCTGATTTGTGGCATGGGGAAGGACGTCTATCACCTTTTCTCACGTGCCCTCTGGTCTCGGTGGCTTGGAGATCAATGGATATTTCGTGGTTCGATGGGAATGGAACACATACATTTTGAGGAAGCTTCATGGCCGGGGCAGCAGGCAGGGAAGACTTTATATGGGGACTCAAGTTAGGTCCTAAGGCTTAGTCAAAATGGTGCGGGGTCTCATTTTCTTATAAGGGTTTCTTGTCAAGGTAGACCAGAGAACTTCAAAGACTGCGCGAGAGGTCATGCTGCAAGGTAACTGGCTTCGTGGGTCAGGTGAAAAGGTGAAAATCAGGAAGATCATAGGAGTGCTCTCCGATGTCAGAGTGAATTGGATAGCCCCACTGGGTTCTCCGGTTGAATCGATTCCCCTCGTCGTAAGAAGCTATCCTTATCCCCCTGCCTCAATCTTGATGAAACCCAGCCCCCGATAGCCTCTATATGGATGGGGGGGCTGTCCCGGGGGGGGGGGGGGGGGTGTAGATTGGGAACTGGAGAATCCGGCCTTTCTTCGGGGAGCAAGGATCACGAGCCCTATTAGCCATAAGACGGGTCTTCGTTGAATCAACCCCACCCGAGTGAAAGAAGCGAGCAGACTGTGTATAGACGGCAGCATGACAGGAGCTGAGCTCTTGCAGTCTTTTGGGCCATTTAGACAGAATGAAATGCCATGGTCATTAAACATGTAAGATACTAAGTAAAAAGTATGGTGCGTAGCACGAAGATGGCACATACGTCATGGGTGAATGTGTGAAGTATTGTGAAGAGATTTTGGTGGCTGTGTGCATCGTGTTTTCTTTTTCGTTTGATATATTAATTAGACAAATCTAGATGACACCCCACCGTGGGCGATCATCCTTTGGCTTCTTAAAAAAAGGTTTTTATTTCCCTTTTCTTTTTTTAACTTTCTTGTGCGATCATATCTGTGAGACTATTAAATACTTTTAGTTGTTTCAGATATTTCCAGAGCCAGCGGACCAAATAACTCAAGAAAAGGTATATATGGAATCTCGAAGAATTCCCCCCATAATGAGCCAGGGCCAGGGGGCATGACATTTACTTTGTCAGACGTAAAGAGTGCTACAAATAACTTCTCGCCTTCTAAGAAGGTTGGTCAAGGAGGCTTTGGAACAGTTTACAAGGGGGTATTGAATGGAAAAGTTGTTGCCATCAAACGTGGTAAAAAGGTGTATGACGCTCTCCAGTTTAGAAATACTTGAAATCTTTTTTCCTGAAATGTTAGCATTGAATTGTGACGAATGCAAGCTGTTCACAGATTTGTGGTTTTCGCAGAGTAAGTATGATAAGCATGTGGATGTCGAATTCAAGAGTGAAATTTCAACTCTGGCACGCATTGAGCATTTGAACTTGGTGAAATTTATGGGGTACCTAGAAGATGATGAAGAAAGAATTGTCGTCGTAGAATATGTACCCAATGGAACACTCAGAGAGCATCTCGATGGTAAGTTTTTGAGTTGTATCTGTGGTTGGTGGTTAATCGTCTTCCTTCAGTTTATAGTCGACTCAACACCTTGCAGTTAGCACCTGTCAAAGTCTTAGATGTAGTTAAATCCAATTTGTATTCTCGCATTGATTATTGTGGGCAGCCTCCTTTTTTTTTTTCTAAGAAAGGGGTAACCTGCAACGTTTCTATCTCCGGAAACACAGATCAGAAATTGGTTGGCAACAATGCAGGTATTAGAGGTGGCATTCTTGATCTCACTGCGAGGTTGGATATCGCTGTTGATGTTGCTCATGCTGTCACATATCTCCACATGTATGCTGGTATGTCAACGAGAAATAACCAAGAAACATCTGAGATGCCAAGGAGTGATTTCAAATTATTTCTGATTATTAGCTTTGTAAGATACATTAATTTGGAAAAGTACAATATATGTCGGTACTATAAATTCCTTTATTAATAAACTGAACAAGTTATTTACGTGTTCTAATGAACAACAATTTAATGTTTAATATTATGTGCTACTCCTGACATATATATACACATATCTGTACAGACCATCCTATCATACATAGAGACATCAAGGCTTCAAACATCCTCCTTATGGACAATCTCCGTGCCAAGGTTGCAGACTTTGGTTTTGCCCGGATGGGACCGACAAATGACGGGGAGACCCATATTTCTACTCAGATCAAGGGCACTGCTGGATACATGGATCCAGAATATCTTCAATCATACCAACTCACAGAAAAAAGTGATGTTTATTCTTTTGGTGTACTGCTGGTGGAGTTGGTTAGCGGGAGGCGTCCTATAGAGTCCAAGAGGGAAATGAAGGAGCGTTTAACGGCAATATGGGTAATTTTTTTCTATGCATTCATTGAATTTGTCCTTGTGCACGAGGGAAGTCTCTAAGATCACAGTTTAACAATAATATGATTTCTCGCAACAATCATTAAGCTCTAATTTAGTAACTTTTTGCAAATAACAATGAGAAGAAAACAACCAGCTTCTTTTTAAACCTCTTACATGTTATATTGGCCTTCAGGGAAGAAAGTTACATTTGGTAGACAACTCATCAAGTAAACCTATAAAGTTGTATGTTTAATCACCATCATGTGTTTGGCAAGATGGGAACTTAAACTGATAGCGGCTAACATTTAGCTTGGATACCACTTTCATGGATACAAATCTCGCCAATGCCGGCTGATTTCAACACAGATAATAAGATTATCAATAATCCTGATAAAAATCAAGCAAAAATATGAACATCTTATTTAAAGTGGAACACGCCCCCCCCCCCCACCCCGGGTAAAGGGGACAATCATCAAGGAAACAAGGGGGATGGCCATAAGTGCAGTACATGGTACGTCACAGATGCCATGAATATTGCAGAACGCTCCTGGAAAGGCCCTTTCATGAGTCCACTGTTGATGTCTTCCATCAATAGCGAGAAGCGAACCATGATATATATAATTTAGCCATAAACATAATTATAACAACTCCCATAATATTTCTACTCTAACAAACCTAATCACATTTTTTTGGAAATTTAAAGATACAATCTGTTCTTTTTCTGTTGATGACTGAAACGATCCCACTTTGTTCTGTGTTGTAACTGTTGTGTAGGCTATGAAGAAGTTCACTGATGGAAATGCGACCGAAGTACTGGATCCCAACCTAACGCAAAATCCAGCTGTGAACCTGGCAATAGAGCAAATGCTTGAGCTTGCTTTGCAATGTTTGTCTCCAACCAAGCAGCCACGACCGAGCATGAGGAGATGTGCGGAGATCCTATGGAGCATACGTAAGGATTACCGCGAGCTGGTGGCTTCATATGATACACTCTCCCAGTTCTCCCATTCTCAAACGAGCAACTCTCGAATAGTCGATCTCACGACGTAACCAAACGAGCACATTCCTGCTAGGACCAAGTGCTACAAGTTCAGCTCGAAATTGTGCTTCTAGAGAGCATTGCGGTTACAGATTTTGATTAGAAGTATTTACAAGAAATGGTGAATTTCACTGTCCAATTGTGCTATTTTTGTATGTTATCTCTAAACCTGATTTGTTGCAGGTCTTCATATCAGGCCTTTCATTTGTAAATGGTTGTATATGAGTCTATAACACTGCGACTGTAAAAATATCATAGAATAAAGCTAAGTTTGATTTTATCTCGCGCTTGTTATCTTTTTGCCTCTCTTTTTTTCCTTTGGAATAACATAGCTTTTTTTGTGCTATTAAATCTCTTGATTGTTATGATAAAGCAGAAGGAATATATATGAAAGGTATCATATTACTTTAATACTCAGAACCCAACAGCTTCTGTTACTGCGATGAACCAACCGTATTAAATTTTTTAATATATTTCCAGTTTGATTAAACATACATTTGCAGAATACATTCATATTTCCGGTTCAGTGTCTAGTGACTATTAAAAGGAGGAACTATTGATTCTAGCTATGCCTAAAAAGGTAAACAGTCAATTTGGAGAATTACTGGGAGAGATGGTGATCATTTTCAGTTCCTCCTGGTATCTACAAGGTAGTCGTTTGACCCCGATTTCAAGAATTTATGTAGGAGACTCACAAGCTTGCTATCGATCTTCTTGTCATATCCGTGACCATGTTTTGTACTTCTGTTTAAGACAGTTTTTGATAGAATTGCTGTTACCTGCCAAGAACCTCCTCGCGGTATGTAACGGAGTGTTGAAGGCTTCTCTGATACTTGGGGGTCCTAGCATGTGGTTCAAGGGCACCAAATATGAGTTGATCCTCCGAAGATACCTTAAAATCAATCATGTCACATGATATGTTGGAACTATGAAGACTTGTCGTCTAATTACTCGCTTTAGTTTGTCAATTTTTTGTGTGTAGAAATGTCCGGAGAATTCACACACAAGAATTGGCATAGATTTACGTGGAAAATCGTATGGAGAGGGAAAAAAATCACAGGGTACACAAATTTGTAATCTCCCTGACTAGAGATTAAGGCATTCTTCACTAGTGTTTTTCTTAATCACAAAGAGAATGGATGAGTACATTATATAGAATGGGTAAATAGTCCTCATCGAAAGAACAACTTACCCACTTACACGAACAAACCAATCAACACTCTCCCTCAAGTTTGACATGTCAACTATGCATAACTTGCTTATAACTCAAATTTCATTGTAAGCAACCCTTTGTGAAGAGATCAACAACTTGATTACAAGATTTCATGAAGAGATCAACAATTCTCCTACTTCATTTTCACACAAATATCTATCAATCTCCATGTGCCTCGTCCTATTGTGTGTAACATGATTGTTGTTAAGGTTTATTATTGCTTTGTTGTCACATGGCATCTTCATGGATATATTAGTTTTAGTACCCAACTCTTTCAATGGAGTTTTTGTCAACATAATTTCAATGACATCATATGCAAGGGCACTATATTCAGCTTCAACACTAGATCCGGAGACAATATGATGTTTCTTGATTCTTAAAAGAACAAAGTTCCCATATAGTACACATCATAAACTAAGGTAGATCTTCTATCATCAAGAAAGCATGCCCAATCAACATCAATATAACCTTCAATTATCATATTATGAAACTTCTTGAATATTAGTCCCTTTTATGATGATTTTTTATATAATATAATGCCATGTTAACATCATTAACATATGATGAAGTAGGAGCATAGATGAATTGACTCACAACATTCACATATATGTGATATTAGATCTAATGAGAGTAAGATAAATTAGTTTTCCAACTAATCTATGGTAATTTTCTTTCTAGTTCAGCATCTTATTTACTTAATTTTTGATTTTCCTCCATAGTGGTAGTGACTGGTTCACATCCTAACATTCCCATGTCTTTTAACAATTCAAGAGTTATGTTGATTCAGACACATTTCCTACGGAGAACGAGTCATTTCTATACTAAGGAAGTACTTTAGCTTCCTTAGATCAGTTCAAATGCAATTGCAAGAATCATCTCTATGTTATTTAGCTCATCTTCATCAGTTGTGAGAATCATGTCATCAAAGTAGACCAAAATAAATATTTTCACCCTTCATTTTTCTGAATAGATCATAATTTCCATTCATCTAAGTGTAGCCATTTTTCTATCATGACAACTCAAAGCCAGTCAAATTAATCTCGACGAGATCAGCTTTATCCCATACAAAATCCTTGTTAACTTGCAACACTCGTCTCTTTCCTTATTACCTAGGAGGCATCTTCATATACACATCCTCCTTGAGATCACCATTTAGGATGATATTTTTCATATCTATCAGATATATTTTCTAGGAATACTGAACAATTAAGAAAATGATAACTCTTGCATTATTCATCTTGGCCACATGAGCAAAGGTTTTGATATATATATATATATATATATATATATATATATATATATATATATCTTATTGTATTCTCTAGCCACGTCTTGAATTTGTCAATTTTTCATTAGCAATATACGTGATCGTGTATACCCATTTAGAGCCAATCAGATGAGCATCCTCTAGACTATCGACAACATTCTACATGTCATTTTTAATTAGAGCATTCTTCTTTCATAGCATTAGCCCATTTTTCTCACTTTGATCTTCAATGGTATTTCTGGGACCACAAATGAAGTAATAAAACAATTATAGATTGGGTTCACCCTCATGTAAGAAGCAAAGTTGTTCGCCGAAGTGAAGTAATAAAACAATTATAGATTGGGTTCACCCTCACATAAGAAGCAAAGTTGTTCGTAATATAACGAGTGGAAGGTCTACTCATTCTAACAAACTTCATCACTGCAATTGGGAGGTCATCAAGCAAATCTTTTATAATATCAACAACAATATCATGAGATAGAGAATTACTTACATGGTTGTCTTGACTTGGATGATCCGAGGAGAAATTGGGATTATGCTTTGGTATAATCTCATTTTCAATGTCAACAACTTCATCTGGTCTCTTTTGTCTTACGTACATGTGTTCAAATAATTTGTTTATGTCCTCCATTGTCATCGTCACTATTGTGCTTACTACTTTTACCCTCATGGATCATCTCTTATGTCTCATCAAGGAAGTAAATTTCTTATTCCTCAAGAGTCTTGCCTATAGACTCCCTCTGAGGAAAGTTCCTCGAATAGTATGACTCATTTTCAAAGAACATGATATCCTTGCTAATATGCAGACGACGCCTCACATGATCATAGAATTTATACCCTTTATGGATATAGAATAGCCAAGAAAGATCCATTTTGTGTCCCTTGTGTCTAGTTTTTGCAAGTCGGGTCTTGATTTATGAAGGGAGCAAAGACATCCAAACACACATAGTTAAGATTACATGTTAACTTATTTGGATGAATAATAGAGAATGGAGTATATTTTACCCATCACAGTAGAGGGACCCCTATTTATGAGGTATATAACATTTAAAATAGTCATCCCCCCTAAAACTCTATAGTACAGTTCTCTAATAACAAAGAGCATTGGTTACATCTAATACGGGGCACTATTTTCTTTTATGCACCCAATTCTGTTGTGGTGTATAACTATTCGAGGTCTCATGAACGATCCCTTTCCCATCAAGAATACACGTAAATTGCCTTCGAAGTACTCCCTAGCTTTATCAGTCTTCGGCATTTTTACTCTTATGTCATACTAAGTATCAATTATGTTGATAACTATTTTCAAAACATTATAAACTTCACTTCTATTCTTTAGAAAATAAACATACACATTTCTCGAGAAATTATCAATAAAAGTGATAAAGTAACAACGATCTCCCAAGATCTTTATGCTTGAAGGACCTCAGGCATCACAGTAAATAATCTCAAATAAAGAATTACTTGCATTAATCAAAATAAGATAAATAGTTCTCATGTCCTTAGATAATTGGCATGATTCGCAAGATCGCATCTGACTATCAACTGTATTACTGAAATAAGAAAATAAAAGATGGAGAATTGCAAACTAATGGTGACCAAGCTTCTCGTACCACAATTAAAGAGTTTGGAAATAATTAGTTTCTATTTGTCATGTTGCAACCATCCAAGCAGAAACCATGCGAGCCAGAAGACCACCTAGCCACACCAATCCAATTTGTTTTCTCATCATAAGTCAAAAATAACACATGATTGGGCATTAAATATTAGTCACCAACCAATATCTTTTGTAATGTGATAAATAAAAAGTAAGTTAGTAGGGAAATCATGGATGTGAACAACATCCTTTAAAAGAAACTTGGCAACAATAGATATGCTCCCTTTTCCAACAACACTAACATAAGATCCATCATCTAAAATCACATAGTACTTATAGATGCCAATTTATAATCATGAATTTTTTGAATTACCTATCATATGATCAGAATCACCACTAATATTAATCCATTCATCGTGAAGTAAACTTCTACTTTATTTTTTTGAGCAATCACAACAGTATTTATAATTTTAGCATCACTTTGGGCTTTTTATCATTAAGGACAAGAATTTTCTTTTTTCCATCAACATAATTGGTAGGCCCTCTTAACATAAGAGCAACCTCCATGGTAGCATATCATAACAAGTAATTTGTCACTTCTAACTTTTTTGTAGTAACTTGGGCTGGCATGCAGTCCATCCCAACTGTAAGGAACTCCATTGGATTTTTATCTTCCAAAGCCATGAGATAGTACAAATGATGATAAAGAACAACAAGAAAATATAGGCACAAAAAAAGAGCAACAGACAAATGTTGCAGGCGAGGAGGCTATTTTCAAGAATCCAAAGAACTTAGCAATGAGCAGAAACTACACATGGACAAAAGCAACTAGCAAAAAAATACCCCTACAATCATTTTCTCTAGTAAACAACTTTGTGAAGTATGATTCTTCCTCTCCATAGGCTACAATATCTCTCTTGCGACAACGAGCACCTCTCCAACAACAAGGAGAAGAAGAGGCGATGCACCTCTCTCCAGGTAGAGGTAGTGGAGACCCACGAGGGGCGCTACAACACCTTATGCAGCAGTGGAGCTCGTGTTTTAGGCGGAGGTGCACAACACCAGGTGATGGCCCCTCGGGGCCCGATCGAGAGGGGGGAGGGGGTTGGCGAGGGTGATGAGCAGATGGAGGTGGAGGAGCCTCTCTCCAGGTTGAGACCCATGAACCACCACACAACGAGAAAGAACATGCACAAGGAGATTCTACCACATCAACGAGATCATGAAGCATGAACCAATGGCTCTAATACCATGTAGCAATATCAAAAATTCACACGTACGATGAGACTTAATTTACGTGGAAAATCCCACAGAGAGGGAAAAATCATGAGACACATAAAAATCTTCCAGAGTTTTGTAAGTCCTACATTTGACACTAAAGATTACCCCATTTGGAGTCGTAGTCATAAATTCTATATAGGACATTGACACCCAAATACTTTCCTCCAATTTCTTCTATCCAAATCAATTTACATTAAATGGTTATCTAATTAATCATTCATATAACTCTACCATTCCTCCAATATCTCATCTATGGACTCAACTTCCATAAATTGCATTTAATAAACACAGAAACGAAGTGAAGCTATTTGAAATTCAAACACAGATGCCAGTTACAAATAGTAACATCAATATGATATTTTTGATGTTAACATTAAGGACTGGTGGATTAAAAAATGTGCATCCTCTTCTATGCAATGAGTGTGTTAAACAAAGGCCTTTTTCCTTTATTGAGAACTAGATATTGCACTCACATAGGTGACCTGTAAGGATACATTGCTAACATTCTACTTGTATTAGGCACAAACCCTTATGGATCCCAGAGCTACACCTCCATTTGTAATATATACACAATCTTGCCCTCAGAGATTAGACATATATATCATATATGTCTGAAAGAAAGTACAAACCAGGTTTTGATCCATCTTGTCATTACCACATCAAATTTATTTTGAGAAGTTTCTTCCTTAGCTTGGGTTGGGAATACCAATGAAATTTTAATAGGTCTTTATCACATTCTAAGTCTTGATTATAGGACTAACAATCAATTAAGTTTCGTTGTCAGTGGATATTTTGGGTTATCTTTTGATAAAATCCATAGCAACTACACTTAAAATGATAACTCACTTAATTATAGACTTTAGTCTTATTTGATATGTCTTCCAGATTTATGATTGTAAATAAAACACCAACACACAGAAAAAGGGATGGAGAACTCCGACACACACGAGCTCCTATTCTGTGAAGTGGTGGCATGACCACCAAGAGATTGGCTTCAGGTGTAGATAGGGTTGACATCTGCAAGGGTCATGAAAATACTTAGGCCATTTTGTTGAGTTGTTTAGAAGGCGCTTTTGAACTTTGTGACAAGCAGCTGAGCGCACGTATGCACTATCAAACTTACGTGGAATTGGAGGTAGCATTTTACTGATGTTAAGTCATGTACCAAAGCAAAAAGAAAGGGTTAAAAGTAGTAAAAAATCCAAAGAAGTACAAATCCTTTTCCACAAAAAAACTTCCAAGTTGGATCATGATCTATCCTATAAAAAATGATCGAGTTTTCCAGGATATTACGGACGCGGTCCGTCGAAAACCCTTTATAGAAATTTTGAGGTTAAAAATCCCTAATGCACGCAATTAACACAAAAATTACACAGTTATAACACACATGAAACATAATAATCAATGAATGATATACTTGTACAGACTAACCGACAATAAAAAAATAGATGCATTGCAAGCACATATGTTTTTTAACCCTAGAGACCCACACAACATGAACAGTTCAACAAAAAAAGAAAAAAAATCAAAGAAAAACTCTAAAAAATATCATTTCACATGTATAGATGTATCTGTATGTATATAGCACAAATTTCATTTATTTTTAAAACACTCATGTTAATTCTAATTAACATAAAATTACTTCATTATGTACATATAATTGACCTTAATCAAGAAAAATACAAAAAATTACTAGCCTAAGTATATGGTAAAAGAACTAAAAGGCCTATATTTAGTCAGCCATAAATTGAAAGCTCAATATCTCACTCATTTCGACTCTTATGATCCTCTATTCAGTTTTGAAATATTGTATATTCAATTATCTACAAAATAAAATTAATTTCATAGAAATCAGAGTTCATATATAAAGTTTTGATTTTGGGGCTCTACTGTATACATTACAACTGAACATTCTTAATTACATCATTGCATGGATAAAACCTTATGCTTTCACCTATTCCTTTTTGCTTTTATTAATTTAACTTGCAATATAGCTAGATACAAAGAAATTAAAATAAAAAAATCAGAAAACAAATAAAAAACCCGCTTATTTTCATCTATATACGCCATCGCATATATTATTCTTTTCTTCCTTTTCTCAACTAATTTAAATAAAAAAATAGAGTAATGTATAAATATTTTATTAGTAATGCTTTAAAAATATTATATATAATATCAAGGAAAAATCAAAGAAAAAAATGCAAAACCAAAAAACAGATATCTTATACTGATAAAATACTTAAAATAAGTTTCTATATGTAAATTATGTTTCTTACGTACTTTAAAGTCTTCATAAAAGTGTTAATCAATTTTTGATTTGAAATTACCTTTTTAATTTCTTTTAGATTTTTCCTTTTGCAATTCTTGTAGTTGACCTCGGTCCACCTTCTCCCCTACCCGTCAACTAGTAATCGTTGACCTCGGTCAACAAAGTCTGGGCCAAATCTCCTCCTTTTTCTATAGGTCCACCTCAGATCCTCATCCAATCAACGTAACCTTGACGTGAGTTACCGTCGTCAACCTCGCGCGTGCCCGTCTGTACTCATCCTTGCCACCGTGGCCATGCCCATCTGATCGCCACTTCCACCGCACTGCGCCCCACCTGCACCACTGCTCCACCTCCATAGCCACCTGCAATCTCTCAAGAGTTGCCCGCTTGCCCTAACGACCCATCATGCATAAGCCTCGCCAGTTCCTTTCGTCGAGCGGATCCACCATATCTAGAACCTATTCTACAGCTCCAGTCGGTTCTCGATGACAGCAAGCAACCAGGTGTTGGGCGACGGCAAGGAGGTTGACAGGTTGGCGTGATCCAAGGCTACCTTCATGGCCTTGTGCATCCGCTCCTTGTTGCTGTGCAGCTTCAAGCTCCCATTGAGAGCTTTTCGCGGTGATAACTAGGTGCGCTCATCGGAGCACCGTGCACTGGCGATCGAGTCATTGTTCCTTCGTGTCTCAGGTACTTGTTCCCTTCTGCTCCTTTTCATCTCCATCGATCCGATCGATCCATCATTTCGCCATCTGATCGACACTAGCTCCCCATCTCCTTTTTCCACTGCACTTTCACACTCTGACCAACCTCTGAAGTCGAAGGTCATGTCCTTTTCCCTCCATCGTTACCAAGATCTTCTCACCCATCTCACCCACCTTCTTATTCCATCCAAGATCTGAGCTAATGTCTGGAGGGCTGATAAGGTAGGAGTGAAGCATCCTGCATATCATTCAGACGCACATTCCTTAACTTCACCCGTGCTGCCTCACCTGTCGCCCGATTCAATCTGGTCAAGGCCAACTAACATCTTGCAAGTTCACTGGACTCGGAACAGAGGAGCTTCTCCGGTCGAGAGGCTGGAATTACGCCATCATCTCGGACCACCAGCTGGAACTCTCAGGAGCAGCGGCTCACTTCTCCCTTCGATGAAGCAACATCCACCGATGAGATCCCCTGCCATGCACCTAGTCGAAGAGGAAGGAGACGAAGGAAGAAGGAATATAGAAGCCTCCCTCCGAGCTACAACAACCGTCACGCCAACCTTCGCCGAAGCCAACACGGAGTCACAGCCGTTCGATCTAGCTGCGAGCCGTCTGAGCCGTCAACAGCTAAAGAAGAAAGTCACGCGCTTTAAACACGTGACTAAGAAACTTGCTCATCGGCCCTCGAGGTTCCTCTGAATCGTCATTGGGTTCCGCTGCATCTGATCGGCATGCGATTAGCCAGACTCTTGCGAGGTTTTATATTTAAAGACAAGGCCTTAACTTTTTGAGTACTATTTTTAGTCTGAACATTGTAGTTATACCCCTGGATATTAGGCTTAATATCTCGCAGCTCCGTGCTTGGATTTCAGTGGTTTTAATTATGTTTGGAAGATAAACTTCTACTCTTTATAATGAAATCACATCTTTTCTGGATCTATATTGGATCATCTATGAATTTTCAAAGTTGCAATGCCTTTTTTGAGTGATATGTGCCTTGTGGATATAGGAAAACTTATGATATTGAGATTTTTGAGAAATATTTAAAATTGTTCCATATATGAAGTAACGTGTGAATTAAGTGTTTGAATTTTCTATGCTCTAATTATTTATTTCTTTAAAAAATAAAAATACCATATGATTTCTCTCTAAGTATTCTATTATTTTTTATTTTTTCAATTTTCGGATATGCTTTCATGTGCATAAAAATTTAAAACCTCTATTTTGTGCTTTTGTAGTTTCTGATTTTTAATTTGTTTATGCTATTCACAAAACCCTAAAAAAGCTAGGCTAAGTTACCAGAAAACGTGTTTACGCAAATCTCTAATATTTTTAGTTTTTATTTTTATTGTTTTTAAACCCTTAAAGTACAAAAACACTTTAAAACTACCAAAATTGACTTAAAATTAACAAATTATCTAAAAAAGATGATTTTAAAAATATACGGTGAATCCACAATTCATCTACCTTATTATTTGATCTTAGCCCAATTCTAAGATAATTCAATCAATAAACCTCTTCAAATAATAAAACAATCAATCCATAATGTGTGTATAATTAGGGCTAATTGTTGTATATTATATTCCTAATAAAAGCCTTATCTTGATATTGCAGATATTCACATGTATATTGACCTAACTTCATTGTTTTTCATTCAATTTGTACTAAATCCAACTTAACAAAGGACAAATAACAGAAAAATAGTAAGCTGTATATATGTGAAATGAAGCCAAATTCCAATTCGGAGGAAAAAGCCGTAAATACGAATATTTTTCACATAATGTCTCCTATGAATCACTATTGAATTAACGTACATTCAAATGCCTATTTTCGATCAAATTCAAAAGAATTTGAGTTCATATGTGAAATCGGATTTTAGGACCTCAATGTATATTGTAAATATTTATTGACTTTTACTTTATATTTTATGTATATAATTAACTCATTTTAATTTCTTTCTTTCGTATTTATTTTCTTTAATGTGTGTTTTAATTAAATATGTAAAAATCCAATGATGTAAATATGTAAAATCAAAGAAAATGAAGCATTGTGAGTCTGTATATACACTATGTAAAGACGCCTCTTCTATTTTATTTCTTTATTTTCTTAATTACTATTTTTTATAAAAAATAGATAATATGTAAATACATCCATTTTATTTTATTTGATTTTCTTTTAAATTTTATCTTAATTAAAAATCATAAATTACAAAAATCAAAATCCAGATATTTTATTTACATAATATACAACCAAAAATTCAAGTTTGTACAGACGATGCTTACAGGTATTGGGTCCCTTCATAAAAGTTGAAGATCTCTTCGAGATGAACATCTTTCATGAATGAAGGTTTTCAATTTAGGATCATTTTCTATTTTACTTTGATTTTCTTTTTATTTTTGGATTTAATTTTTGTGGTGATGACACGTGGCTGCTCTTGGAGCCACCACATGTCATCGCCAGCTTCTCCTCCAGTCGACCATCACCTCTAGCATTGGATTAGATCTGATACAATGGTGGAAACCATCTCCCCCTTTTGACCCTATGAGCACATCTGGGCCATTCGATCTCGACCGATCGAAAGGTCCAAACCCCTTCCTCCTCCCGCAAGCTTTAGCCATACCCAACGACATCCTCTACTTCCTCCGCCTCTTCAACAACGAGCCCACTTCCTAACCTCCTATGCAAGCTTTGCCTCCCTTGTAAACCCTAATCCCCTTCGTTGGTCATGCAACCACACGCTCCACTGACTCTCCTCCACAAGCAACACAACCTCAACGAGGTCCCCTCAAAATACCTCCTATGTTGTTAGTCGCATCTATCTACCATTTTAATTGGGACAGCTTGATCTCTGCCCCGCATCTCGCTGACAGCAAGAGACAAGAGAATGTAGAGCGGTGACCAGCTTTGCTTTGACGAGATCCAAGGGAGTTTGCCACTTCCTTATTGTGAACTTCACCGCCTCGAAGCTTATTCGAGCTTGACCCCGGTCGAGATCTTGAGCGACTACCAGAGCTCCTTTCGGAGCTCATCCTTAGGCATTTCAACCTCTACCCATCATAGATAAACCCACTTCTTCTTCCTTTCTTCTTCTTCTTCTTCTTCTTCTTCTTCCTCCTCCTCCTTATTTTTTCTCTCCTCACTTCATCTCCATTCGTCCACCAAATTGCACACTCCTCCTTCTATTTTTAATCACACGACTATAATTAATGGTGTTTTAATTTTTTTATCTTATTTTAAGGATGGGAAATCTAATTTTACCATTTTATCAATTCTAAAAACAAAATGTGACATTAACCCTAATTTTCATCTCTCTCCCCCTCTCCTTTCCTCTCTCACCCGACAATAGCAAGCTGCGAGGAGGAGTGATGCTTCCCTTCTTTTCTCTTCTGACGACTATGGCTCTCCTTTTCCCCAATGGTGGTGTATGACAAGGAGGATGGCGGCTCCCCACCTTCCAATGGCCGCGTATGGGTGTATGATGACACCATGACTAGGACCTATATCTTGTTTCTCTCTCCTAGATCTTCTCCTCAAACTTTCTTTAACTTGTAGGTCGGAGGAGGAAGATGCGGAGCAGGGGTTCAACAACACCAATGTCCTCCTCTATACAACGTCTCTCGACTGTGGAGGAGGGGGAACTGAGGAAGAAATCACAGAGGAGGTGGCACAAAGGAGGAAGATGCAGAGGTGGTTTCAGCGATGCCAGCATCCTCCACGCAACGCCTCTCAGTTGCGGAGGAGGTTGCATGAAGTAGGAAGGCACACACGACGGAGCATGGCGGATTAGGGGTGTAGGTGGAGGAGGGACTACAAAGGGATGGGGAGGGACATTTAGATTTTTTTACAAATCTTGGCTCTTTTTACAACTCTTAAAATGATTTTTTACAATCTCGTATCATTTTTACATGTTGTCAATTTTTAACAGTTTAGTTTTGATTGTAGAACTCCACATAAATATTACAAAATGATCAAGAACTTTTAAAAGGAACACGTAAAAATTACAAAGGAACACCGAACAATTACAAAGATCCATACGAAGGAATATTTTTTGTTGTAGCACACCATACAAAAATTACAAAGCGAGCACAAACTTTGTAAAAGGCAACATGGATATTGCATTTATGACATTTACATACAAAGATTTACAAAGGAAGCTCAAATTTTAGAAAGAAACATAGAAAAATTACGAAGACCTATAAATGTTACAATTATACAATTGATTTTTACAAAGAGGCAAATCTCATTTAAAATAAACGATATATTACAATTATGAATTCATTTTTTTGTAATGGAAACTGCAAATTTACAACGGAAAATACTCATTTTACCTCAGAACTACTGAATGGTAGTGTAAATAAATGTAATAACCAACTTGAAAAATAAAGTATAAATTATGTATTAATGTGTTTGCTGAAAACATTAATGATAATTAACTAATGTATTAGTGAGAATGGCAAAACAATCCTAAAATTTAAAATTGATATATTATTAAATTAAATTCGAATATAGTGAAATTGGATGGCACAAATACCCTAGTTTTTCGATAAGACTTTTGATGCAACAATCAAATTGAGATCCAATGGATCTGATTGATGGCTCACCACAAAAGTGATGAAACCCTACCTCATTTGAAGGGGTCCTTATATATACATATATATTTTTATGAATTCATATTCATATTAGTTAAATAATGTGGATCATATTCACAAACCCTAGATACACATATTTATGATAATAACCATTACTGATCATAAAATTGATATCATTAAGTACACATCCTAATCTAATTAGGACTTGTCAGTAGTTATCGTGGATACTTGGAGATAACATCAAGAAGATCATACTATCCATGTATAGTGATTTGAAACTTGGATAACTATCCAATTTCAGGGTTAGACCACTTTCGGCAAAATACATTACTCACAAATGTTGAGCTTGAGCCGAAATGATTAGCACTCTATGTGATATCCGCAGATATGTGATACCCGTTTACACTACTTTCGCACTATTATATTTGCTATTGATCGCATTAGGTCACCTGAAAGTGAGGGAAATTTTTTCGCATTTTGAATGACATTCGCAATAATGTAAACAACCACAGAACTAACAACAAGTGTCACCAATTCACATTGCATTAATTTTTATATACAGTTACATGTAACAAAAAAACTGCATTATATACATCTATCCCAAAATTTAACAGAAGAGAAAGAAAAATATTTACATTATCTTGTACAAAAGCTATAACATGTGTACGGTAATAGAAATTGCAAAAGCTCAATGTCCAGCTATCAATCTGCTGTGATGCAGGTGTCTTCCTGCCATACATGTTGGGAACTAGACAAATGTCAACAAAGGTTGAATACAATCTTAGTATATTAAAAATAGTAGGTAATTCAGTGGTTTCAAAAGAAAGCAAGTAGATAGGTATTGATATGTAAAATTAATAAGCTACTTGCATAAAAGTGGATTTTCAAGCTGTTTTCTATGTATATCCCATGTTCACCCATCACCCCTTAGCTTTCCATATATATACATTTCATATATTAGTTATATGATCCATATGTAGGTTACTTTCTTTTTATTACTTATGACTCATGTTGATGGATCTTGGGATTGTAGATGATGAATTTCTGATTTGATCATTATTTATGTCATAATCTCAAGAATAATGGATAGTCTGTGGTTTGGTCTGAGTATGACCTCACATTATGACTGTAGGACGTGGAGAATACATTAGGATCGGGGTGCCTCTGTAGGCATGCGATAGAGTATAATGCATCCTGACTAAGTTTCCAACACGTCCACTAGCTTTTCCTAACATCCTTAGTAGTAGTTCTAAATTCTAATCAAATGCCGATGATTGATGATTCTGTCTCATGATCTTTTCCTAGCCAAGACTTACTGGCGGAATAGTAAATAATCTCAAGAACAGTACCAACTCAACTGAAACTAAACTCAATTGTAGCCAAGCTCAACTATAACCAAACCCGAATGCAACCAATCTCAACTACACCTGATAACAATCTCTTCTTCACCGGGTCCTACTGGCGAATCAATAACCAAAACTCAAGAGGTAAGGAAGCCTCCTAAGAGACTCTTCCGCCTCACCCTCCCAATGGAAGCACGGTTCAGGAGAGAGCTAGGAACACTCCAAAACTACACTCCAGAGATGGGTAGGAGAGACTTTCCAGCCTAAGTCACTTCAGAAAATCAGCCTGATCGGTACGTACAAAAATAGCTTGAAAAACAAATCCAAGGGTCCTATTGCCTAGGTACCCTATTGAAATAAGGTCAGCGGAACTTGTCAAAAACCTGAATCCAAACCAAACGTAAAAACATTGCGAGCTCGCCGAAAAATCGTAAAAGGGACTGGGATCCTAGACCCGCGTACTAGGTGGTCGCTGCCATAACTGGACTTCTTATCTCCCGCCCAGCCGAGGGTGACTGCACCCTCGTATAGTCAGGTGTAAAGATCACCAAGACCGTCATAATTAATTTTCCTCATGATTCATAACAACCCATATCTTGCAGATTTCACAATAATGTACATCACTTAGTTCCTTGGTCTGATAGAGCATTGAGATTCCTGGATTATACGATTTTGGTCCGGAACTTAGAGTCAATTTCATGCACCATCATAAATGTTATCAATTTTTAAAATCACGAGAAGATGTTCATTGGATCTAGATCTAAGTTAAGATTTTCAAATTCTTCTCATTTTCTAAAATAATGAGATTTAGAGCTACTCCTTAGATCTACTTTTAAATTCAATGCTATACAAATGTTCCAGATTTTTTTATTTTTAAATCATTAACTTAATAGCTAAATAAGTGATCTTGAATTGGATCTAATTTGTATGTTGATCACCAAGTCTATCAATTTTTAACATGAAATCAATGGTTATCTAATGATATGAAACTAGGTCTTAATCCATGCAAAAACACTCCAAACCTTTTTGTTTCTGACATGAGATCAGTAGCTATATTAATAATCTGAAATTAGGTCTTAATCCATGCAAAAACATCCCAAACCTTTTCATTTCTAACATGAATCCAGTAGCTATTTTAATGATATGAATTTAGATCTTAATCCATGCAAAAACACCTAAAACCTTTTCATTTTTAACATGAGATCAATAGATATTTTAACGATATGAATTTAGTTCTTAATCCATGCAAAAATATCCCAAACTTTTTCATTTTTAACATGAGATCATTAGTTATTTTAAGGGATATTTACATCCACAACCCTGAGTAATTTCATAATTACCTCAAGAACCCTCGATAATCACAAATTACATCCAGAACCCTGAATAATGCTTAACCTTTACATGGCATTGTTAGCAATGTGAGCCTGAGGCGAACCATTCCTACAATAAATGTTATTGTAATAAATGATTTATCAATAAAAGTTATTGGTTTTGTTTCACTCCCTTTCTGATATTGAATGAATGATTGCACTATAAGGTCCCTCTGTACAATAAGGGTTATGTACCATGGCCAACTTGATAATCATACAGCTGTTGATTCAGTGAATCATAGAGGCTGATGCTTGGATGAATATCTAAGGAGTTAGATAGAGGACTCATCAAGCATCATCAATGATTAACAAGTAGTAATCTCCAGTCTGAGTGGGAGATGGCAATCCCATCTCAATAGACTGATATTTGATCGACCTCTTGATGCAGGTCCTCTGTATAGGAATATTGATTCGGAGGTATCAGATTAGTTGAGTCAATGAGTTGACTTAACGAGATCGAGATAACCAAAGACCTATGATGAATGCTGTCACATCACATGCAAACATCCTCTGACCAGAGACAGATGTATTGCTATATGTCTGAGTATGTACATTTGGCAGACCAATTGGTTGATGACCTAATCAAGGTCTATACACCGGCGAGCTGGTGTGCATGTAAGGGCATATGAGTAATACGATCGCTCAAAGGGATCATACAGGTTCACTTGTGAACCGGGAGACATGAGCTCACTCATGAGGTATTGGGATTGACCAAATTCCATGCATGGTCATCATGCTTTAGAAGCATGATATGAATTTGAAGGTAAGATATATGCTTTGTGAAAGCACATGATCTGTACCATATCCCAAGGACCAAGATTGAGAAACTTAATGATCAGACTATGAAGATGACAGTGTAAAAGTGATCTTTATCTTCATGATGATCATGAGTCTTCCAGTATGCAGGATGTGCAGGTGTTGGGAATACCTGAAGGGTGATTTGATCATAAACGATTGTATAACCATGACGCTTCCATTCCGAGGGAGTGATGAAACAGGTCTGGATTTTAGTGACTCCTCTCATTAGAGAAGTGACCTAATCTTAGTCCATATACTAGACATTGATCTGAATGAGATTCAGATGCAATGAGAAGATTAGGTTTACGGTCTTGATTTAATCAAGCATCTATGAGAGGTCCATGGGAACTGGATTTGAGATGTGATCTCAATATCCAAGTCACTATACGTGGAACAATACAATCGCCCTGTCCTTATCTCCAAGTATCTGAGGAGAAATAGCATTGTTCTTAAATGGTTTAAGAATAATTCCATAAGATCTAAGCAAAGAGAAGTTGATAATTAAATGTGATTTAATTATCATGATGTATGAAGAATTATCCAATATAATTAAATGTGATTTAATTATTATGGATAAGAATAATGTGAATAGTAATATCCAATTATTCATAATATGTTATAAATGTGATTTATAATATATTAGAGAGAGTTAGATATAATTTATATTAGTAGATTAATTATTAATGTGTATTGGATACACATTGTCTAATTAATTGAAAATGTAAATTACTTTTTGGATTGTGAATATGATTCACAATATTCCAATGTCAAGATTGCAATATTCCCAAAATTAATTGAGAATTATTTTAGTGAATTAAAATACCAACAAATTGTTGTTGGAAATTTGAGTAGAGAGAAAATCAAGGAGATGTGCAATCTCATGGTAATTCATGAGATTGCCCTCCCTTTAGGTAAGGAGGGCGCGTCACCAATTTCCTTGTGGAATTGGTGGCCGTCCCCCCCTTTCAAAGGGAAAGGTTGATCTCCCTTGTTCTCTCTCTCCTCATTTGATTGATTTAATTTGGTATTAATATTTATTTGATTTATCAAATATATTTTATCAAAATTAAATCACAAGTTGTTGGTTTTTACCAACAACAATCTTGACCATTGGATTGACATAAATCAATCTCATCCATTGATTTTTTATGTCACATGGATTGAGATCCATGGATCCCAAAACCCTATAAATAGAGAGGCATACTTTGCTCTCTCTTTACATCATATTGTAGCACTCTTCTCTCTCTTTTTCTCCATACTCGACAGCCCTCTCTCCCCCTCTTCTTGGTGACCGTCCACCATACATTGGTGGAGAGAATCGTCGACGCCCGCGCCCTCGTGCCGCCGCTTCGACGCTATGCGGTTCTCCGTCTACGTCGAGTGCTTCGCCCACGAAGGAGACGTTCGATCTTGTGCGGCGAGATCAGGAGCAACCGCACTTGGATCAACTTCTTGGATTGCAAGGACACCGCGGTTCATCCTCGCGCTCGCAAGCAATCTCTCCGACGATCGGACTTGAGACAGGAGGTCTCTTCTCTTAGAGACTTGATCAACCACACTTCAAGAGATATTGCATTATAGTTGTTGTGGTTATAGATGAAACGATCCGAGAATTGTTCTTGGATCATGTGGTTTCATCGAAAAAAATTTTTAAATTCCGCTGCACCGAACAACTAGTACTACTAGTCGTTCTTCGTCGTATCCGATACGATGCTCACGCTTCCGTGATGCGCTTGAGGATTTCTACATATCCTTCAAGTGGTATCAGAGCCACGTTGACGGTTTCGAATAATGATTCGCTAACCGAGGACGACTTGGGTTCGTTAAGGTCGCGAAAGTTTTCATCGCATTTGATTTCGCAGATCTGTTTAGTAAATAAATTCGGCACTGTTTACATTGTTTAAACACGAATTTAATATTGTATTTTGTTATTCATTAAATAAGGAAACCATAGGATCTGAGTTTGCATAAATCGGATTTCGTATGCTCGAGATATGGTCGTTTTAATGAACATGTATGCACTGTTACGGGAACTGTAAATCTGAACGTGATTAAAATATTAATTACTGTTTAGACTTGCCTCGAAATACGTGAAACATTACTTGCTTTCTGTCTTAAATCAAATTAGCAAACTTTAGAAATTGACTTTGCTTAATTTGGACTTAAATTGATTGAGATATGCTAATTTTAGTAAGTAGGGGTCACTGCTGAAATTACTTTCCTAATCAAGAACCATGTGATTGTCAATTAATGAAATTAATTGTTAATTTCGAGAAATAATTATGGAAAATATTTGAGAAATATTAGAAGATGATTATTTCCTTAATTGACTTGGCCCCAACCAATTAATTGATTAGATTTGATCTAAATCATAATTGGAATCACAACCATCAAACTCCTTGCTTGAATAGGATTGGGAATTTGTCTAGCAAATTTCCTTATAATCAAAATTGTTTTGATTACTATATGGTATAATTTCGGTTGAAGAACCGATGATCATCTCAAGTACAAATTAATCAATTTAGCATTATCCTTTCCCGAGGCGGATATGATGTCTAGTCGGGGATCGTTGGGGTAGCGGGTTGCAACGTATGCGGTCCGTCCCACTCCCGCCGGTACTGGCCATGACAGCGGGTAGGGCCGGGATAATGTCCGAGGGATTAAAATGTATTTTTCTAATTATTAAAATACGAATTAATACGTACTTTGAGAATAATACTATATATATTCAAGCATAAAATTAAGCTTGATTGATTGAATTGGATTGATAATTAATTTAATATGATTAAGTTAATTATGTCTAATTAAAATACTCTAATATGATTGGAGTTAAGAATTCCCTTGGAAGAATTAATTATATGAATGTGATTCATAGTAATTAATTAAATTTGAATAAAAGATGGAGGATCACATAAGTGACATCCATGGTCTCCCGTCAAGGCGAAGGGTTTCGTCGCCAGATATTATATGTGGGAGATGCCTGTCCGAAGTGACAGCTCCTGCATATGATCCATTTGGATCGGGCTCGTCGCTTCTCGAAAGGGTAAGGACGTATGAGTAGTGACCCCAATATCGGGTCCTCATATTATTGGGACGATATTGGATTGAGCATAGCGAGTTGTATTACTGTTGACGGTTGGTTCAATTAATGACGAGTCAACATCACCTTAGGGGTGGTGGGCTCGGGTATTAAAGACTGAATTGGGAAATGCAAGTTGGACTTGTAAGGCGGAATGTGTTCCCGCTTCTCTTTATTGGAGTCATAGGTTCTCATATTATTGGGATATGACAAAGATAAAGAGGAGATCCCAGTTCTTGCTTGAGATATAGAGGTAAGTGTATCTCTTACTTTGAAAGTGATTAAGGGAATGAACTTTCAAAGTTGACATTGCAAGAATAATTTGACTTAAAATGCCTTAATCAAATATCATAAAATTGAATATATGATTATATGTTCTAATATAGTGCATTCTCAATTTCAGAAAATGAAGGCCATGAACCCACTGAGCAGGCTTCTGGAGGTCAACCAATTGACCGGACCAAATAATTCGGATTGGATCCGTAATTTGGAGCTTGTGCTTTCAGCGGAACACATCAGCTATGTGCTCTCTGAAAACAAACTTGAAAACCATAAATCTAAGGAAGACAAAGCATATAATGACAAGTATGATGAAGATCATGTCTTGGCTAGATGCTACATCTTGGGTTCTCTTTCCAATATTCTCCAGAAACAACATGTGGAGATGAGTACTTGCCAAGATATCATGCAGAATCTAAAGGATATGTTTGGTGATATTAACCGCACCCAGCGGTACAATGTTATGAAAGAACTGGTTCGCTGCAAGATGCAGGAAGGGACTTCGGTCCGTGAACACGTACTCAAAATGTTTGGGTACTTGTCAGAGCTGGAGACTCCGGGGGCGACGATGGATGCAGACATGCAATCCGATTTCATTCTGTTGTCATTGCCCAAATCTTTCAATAACTTTGTGGTGTCATTCCACATGAATAAGTTGGAACTGACAAATGCTGGGCTTCTTGCTGCATTAAAGTCCGCAGAAGACGTAATGAAGAAAGATGGTACCACTGGCACTGCAATGGTTGCACATGCCAGAGGGAAGCGCGGTCAGAAGTAAGGTTCTCGGAAGGGCCCGACCCAGAAGAGAAAGAAGAAGGGATAAAGTGTTGGCTCATCTTCCAATGCATCTACTCTTATGGCGTCAAAGAAAACCGACGTCTGTCACCACTGCAAGAAGCCGGGGCACTGGAGGCGTAATTGCCCGGATTGCCTGAAGTCGGTCGACAAATGTAAAGCCCCAGCAGGAATGAAATCTACTTTTATCAACCAGTTTTCTCGTTGGACGAGAAGGAAGTTGGGTTGTTGATTCTGGTGCTTCTGTTCATGTATGCAATTTGTTGCATTTGTTTCAGGAAACTAGAAAACTTGAAGAAGGGGAGATAGTCATCCAGATGGGATCTGATGCAAGTGTTGCAGCAGTCGCCATCGGGACTTGCCGACTATCATTATCTAGTGGAAGAGTCCTAGTACTTAAAGAGTGTCTTTATGTACCTGAAGTCAGAAGGAATTTAATATCTGTATCTAAGCTAGTTAGAAGTGGATATTCATTCCTATTTTGTAATAAATTAGTCATAAATCATTATGATAAATATATTGCAGAGGGTATTTTGACTTCTGAAGGACTCTATGAATTGTGCATTAATGAGCATGTCATGAATGTTACAGCCACTAATAAAAATCCTAAAAGATCCAGGAGTAAAATAAATCATTCAAACATGATTTGGCATCAAAGGCTTGGTCATTTATCTATTGATAGGATCAATAGATTGATAAAGGATGGACCTTTGGATTTTCTACAGGTTCAGTCTTTACCTACCTGTGAACATTGCATTCGAGGTAAACTGACTAGGATGCCTTTCCGTAAAAAGGTTACAAGATGTGAAGGTATTATTGACTTAATACATACTGATGTACGCGGTCCCTTCAGTACTGCGACTCGAAATGGATATCGATATTATTTGACTCTTATTGATGACCATTCGCGATGCGGGTTTATCTTCCTATTACGTCATAAGTCTGAAACCTTTGAGAAGTTCAAAGAGTTCAAGATTTTGGTTGAGAACCAAACCGATAGGAAGATTAAACGAATTCGATCTAATCGAGGTGGCGAGTACCTATCAGATGAATTTAAGGAATACCTTAAAGAGAATGGAATTATTTCCAATCTCACTCCACCTGGAACTCCCCAACTTAATGGTGTTGCTGAAAAACGCAACAGAACCATCATGGATATGGTTCGTTCAATGATGAGCAAAGCACATTTACCACTTAGTTTCTGAGGATATGCAGTAGAGACTGCAATATATATATCCTGAATAAGATTCCTAGCAAATCTGTGCCTAAGACTCCTCATGAGCTCTGGTATGGAACCAAACCAAGTGTTAATCACTTGAGGGTTTGGGGTTGCTTGGTCCATGCAAAGAATGTGGATGCAAGTAAGCTAGAATCTCGCTCTCGTGAGTGCTACTTCATTGGGTATGTTAAAGATGGTATTGGATACCAACTCTATGACCCTGAGACCCAAAAGGTTTTTGTCTCTAGAGATGTGAAATTTCTGGAGGATGATTTCCTTAAAGGTCAAGACAAAAGTGAAGTAGAGGAACTCATTGAGTCCCCTGAGGACTCTGAGCTTCCTAGATCAGAAACTGAAGAGATAAATAAAGATGAAACACCCATACCTCTTCGAAAGAGTTCGAGGGTGGTTGCACCACCTGAAAGGTATGGATTCCATGTGTCAGGTGAAACTGACAATGATCCTACTTCATTTGATGAAGCACTCGCGGATCATGACATGGATAGATGGATGCTAGCAATGAAGTCAGAAATTGACTCCATGCATAAGAATGGTGTATGGACCCTAGAGGATCCACCTAAAGGGGTAAAACCCATTGGGTGCAAATGGATCTTCAAGAGAAAGAGGGGACCTGATGGGAAAGTAGAGACTTTCAAGGCATGACTCGTAGCCAAGGGCTACACACAGAGAGAAGGCATCGACTACGATGAGACATTCTCTCCTGTGGCTATGCTTAAATCCATCAGGGCATTGCTGGCTATAGCTGCACATCTTGACTACGACATCTGGCAGATGGACGTCAAGACTGCTTTCCTCAATGGATACCTCGAGGAGGATATCTACATGGAGCAGCCCCAGGACTTCATGACTGAGGATGGTAAAGTATGCAAGCTGAAGAAATCCATCTATGGGCTCAAGCAAGCTTCTCGTAGCTGGAACATCAGATTTGACGAAACTATAAAGAGTTATGATTTTGTACAGAATCCTGATGAACCTTGTGTATACAAGAAGCTTAGTGGGAGTGCCATTGTGTTCATCGTGCTTTACGTAGATGACATCCTTATCATTGGGAATGATACATGGATGATGACCAGTGTGAAGATTTGGCTGTCCCATACCTTTGAGATGAAAGATCTTGGAGAAGCCTCTTACATCTTGGGTCTGAAGCTGTTCAGAAACCGAGAAAAGATGATATTGGGATTGTCACAACATGGATACGTTGAGAAGATTCTTGAACGATTCCGTATGGATAGTTCCAAGAAAGGATTCCTACCCTTAAGACATGGTATCCACCTGTCTAAAGGAATGGCTCCTCAAACTGTTGAGGAAAAGAAGGCCATGGCTGGATGTCCTTATGCATCAGCTGTAGGAAGCTTAATGATGCCATGATGTGTACTAGGCCAAATATCTGCCATGCAGTGGGAGTGGTAAGTCGTTACCAATCCTGCTATGGAGAACAACACTGGAATGCAGTAAAGAACATATTCAAATATCTAAGACGGACGCAAGATTACATCTTAGTCTATGGAGATGGTGATCTCCAAGTCTTGGGATATACAGATTCTGACTTCCAATCGGATATTGATGATCGAAAGTCAACATCAGGGTTTGTGTTCCTGTTGAACGATGGTGCTGTGAGCTGGAGAAGCAAGAAGCAAGACACTACAGTAGATTCAACAACAAAAGCCGAATACATTGCCGCATCGGATGCTGCAAAGGAGGCGGTGTGGTTGCGCAAGTTCGTCCAGGAGCTTGGCGTAGTTTCCTCTGATACTCCCATCCCGCTACTCTGTGATAACACGGGAGCCATTGCCCAGGCGAAGGAACCCAAATGGCATCAGAAGAGCAAGCACGTAGAAAGGAAATACCACATCATTCGGGAGATTCAAAAGCGTGATGACATCATCATCACCAAGGTGGCCTCCACTGACAACGTTGCTGATCCTCTTACCAAACCTCTGACACAGAAGGTTTTTGACCAGCATGTAATGAGTATGGGTTTAAGGATTGTTCCTGAATGGTTCTGAGGGCTAGTGGGAGATTGTTAGCAATGTGAGCCCGAGGCGAACCATTCCTACAATAAATGTTATTGTAATAAATGATTTATCAATAAAAGTTATTGGTTTTGTTTCACTCCCTTTCTGATATTGAATGAATGAATGCACTATAAGGTCCCTCTGTACAATAAGGGTTATGTACCATGGCTAACTTGATAATCATACAGCTGTTGATTCAGTGAATCATAGAGGCTGATGCTTGGATGAATATCTAAGGAGTTAGATAGAGGACTCATCAAACATCATCAATGATTAACAAGCAGTAATCTCCAGTCTGAGTGGGAGATGGCAATCCCATCTCAATAGACTGATATCTGATCGACCTCTTGATGCAGGTCCTCTGCATAGGAATATTGATTCAGAGGTATCAGATTAGTTGAGTCAATGAGTTGACTTAACGAGATCGAGAAAACCAAAGACCTATGATGAATGCTGTCACATCACAACAAACATCCTCTGACCAGAGACAGATGTATTGCTATATGTCTGAGTATGTACATTTGGAAGACCAATAGGTTGATGACCTAATCAAGGTCTATACACCGGCAAGCTGGTGTGCATGTAAGGGTATATGAGTAATACGATCTCTCAAAGGGATCATACAGGTTCACTTGTGAACCGGGAGACATGAGATCACTCTTGAGGTATTGGGATTGACCAAATTCCATGCATGGTCATCATGCTTTAGAAGCATTATATGAATTTGAAGGTAAGATATATGCTTTGTGAAAGCACATGATCTGTACCATATCCCAAGGACCAAGATTGAGAAACTTAATGATCAGACTATGAGATGACAGTGTAAAAGTGATCTTTATCTTCATGATGATCATGAGTCTTCCAGTATGCAGGATGTGCAGGTATTGGGAATACCTGAAGGGTGATTTGATCATAAACGATTGTATAACCATGACGCTTCCATTCCGAGGGAGTGATGAAACATGTCTGGATTTTAGTGACTCCTCTCATTAGAGAAGTGACCTAATCTTAGTCCATAAATAGACATTGATCTGAATGAGATTCAGATGCAATGAGAAGATTAGGTTTACGGTCTTGATTTAATCAAGCATCTATGAGAGGTCCATGGGATCTAGATTTGAGATGTGATCTCAATATCCAAGTCACTATACGTGGAACAATACAATCGCCCTGTCCTTATCTCCAAGTATCTGAGGAGAAATAGCATTGTTCTTAAATGGTTTAAGAACAATTCCATAAGATCTAAGCAAAGAGAAGTTGATAATTAAATGTGATTTAATTATCATGATGTATGAAGAATTATCCAATATAATTAAATGTGATTTAATTATTATGGATAAGAATAATGTGGATAGTAATATCCAATTATTCATAATATGTTATAAATGTGATTTATAATATATTAGAGAGAGTTAGATATAATTTATATTATAGATTAATTATTAATGTGTATTGGATACACATTAACTAATTAATTGAAAATGTAAATTACTTTTTGGGTTGTGAATATGATTCACAATATTCCAATGTCAAGATTGTAATATTCCCAAAATTAATTGAGAATTATTTTGGTGAATTAAAATACCAACAAATTGTTGTTGGAAATTTGAGTAGAGAGAAAATCAAGGAGATGTGTAATCTCATGGTAATCCATGAGATTGCCCTCCCTTTAGGAAGGGAGGGGGCGGCACCAATTTCCTTGTGGAATTGGTGGCCGTCCCTCCCTTCCAAAAGGGAAGGTTGATCTCCCTTGTTCTCTCTCTCCTCATTTGATTGATTTAATTTGGTATTAATATTTATTTGATTTATCAAATATATTTTATCAAAATTAAATCACAAGTTGTTGGTTTTTACCGACAACAATCTTGACCATTGGATTGACATAAATCAATCTCATCCATTGATTTTTTATGTCACATGGATTGAGATCCATGGATCCCAAAACCCTATAAATAGAGAGGCATACTTTGCTCTCTCTTTACATGCTATTGTAGCACTCTTCTCTCTCTCTTTTTCTCCATACTCGAGAACCCTCTCTCCCCCTCTTCTTGGTGGACGTCCACCATACTTTGGTGGAGAGAATCGTCGATGCCCGCGCCCTCGTGCCGCCGCTTTGACGCTATGCGGTTCTCCGTCTACTTCGAGTGCTTCGCCCACGAAGGAGACGTTCGATCTCGTGCGACGAGATCAGGAGCAACCGCGCTTGGATCAACTTCTTGGATTGCGAGGACACCGCGGTTCATCCCCGCGCTCGCAAGCAATCTCTCCGACGGTCGGACTTGAGACAGGAGGTCTCTTTTCTTAGAGACTCGATCAACCACGCTTCAAGAGGTATTGCATTATACTTGTTGTGGTTATAGATGAAACGATCCGAGAATTGTTCTTGGATCATGTGATTTCATCGAATAAAATTTTTAAATTCCGCTGCACCGAACAACTAGTACGACTAGTCGTTCTTCGTCGTATCCGATACGACGCTCACGCTTCCGTGATGCGCTTGAGGATTTCTCCATATCCTTCAGGCATAACCCTCTGTCAAGTCCCATCTTAATTCTCTGTTAAGTCTGATGGAAAAAGTTATATGTTGACAATTTTACCTTTCGGGACACATCATATTTATAACATGATGCCATTCGATCAAACAAGATAACATGATGTCATTCTAGAGAGGAAGGAAGCCGAGGAAGCTTCCCTCCCATCCTCTTGCTCACCTTTTGTCTCCGCCCGTTCCACAACCACCCCTCCGCCACCATCACTCCAGCTTGCAACCCCCCGCCCCCCCGCATCACCCGCAAGCTCCCCCTACCCCCCTCCCTCGGACTACCTGATCGCCAGTAAGGCCCCCCGCAAGCCCCCCCTCGGGCAACCCGGTCGCCCACAAGCTCCAGCCCAGGCCTCCCCCCACGCATCACCCGCAAGCCCCCCCCCCCCCCTCCCATGTCGCCCGCAAGCACCAACCCAACCCCCCGGGCAAGCTCCAGCAAGCCCATGGCCCACCCGCAAGCTCCGGCATCGGACCCTCCCGTGCCGCCCGCTACCCGGTCCCCCTCATGCGAGCTCTACCCGCAAGCTCTAAGAAGCCCATGCCTCTCCCTTGCCGCCTCCGCCCCCACGCTACCCGGTCCCTCGCATACGAGCTTCACCCGGTCGCCTGCAACTCTGCAAGCTCCAGCAAGCCTGGCCTCCACCTCCACCCCAAAGCCACAAGGTCGCCGCCTGCACCACCCCACCCAAAGCCAAGGTCACCCCTAGGTCCCCTTATAGTTGGGAGCCACCCCCTCCCCCTCGTCTCTGCGTGCACCACCTCCACACCAAAGCCCCAAGGTTGCCCCCCAGGTCCCCTCCCCCCCCCCCCCCCCCCATGCCCCCAAGCCCAAGCCCCCGCTACCATCTCCGTCTGCACACCCTCCCCCACCTAGTTCGGATCTCGGAAGCCCCCCCCCCCTCGCGGCCTGCCAGACCCCAGTTCGGAGCCCGCAAGCCCTCGCTACCTACCCCCGTCGTCGCCCTCTCTTCCTCCTCACCCACCTTTTCCTCTCCTTCCTTTCTTTTTCTTTTTTTGGTTAATCCCAACCGTTAGATTACAGATTGGTAGATTAACTCAGCTATCTAGTTGAGTTAATGAACCAAACTAACGGAAGGTCATGCGTGTAAAATGGAGCAATTATTCAGGGTCTTCGGTGTAATTCGTGATTATTGAGGGTTCCTGGGGTAATTACGAAACTACTCAGGATTATGGGTGTAAATATACCTTATTTTAATGATATGAGTTTAGGTTTTAATCCATGCAAAAACATCCCAAACTTTTTCATTTCTATCATGATATCATTAGCTATTTTAATGGTATGAATTTAGGTCTTAATCCATGCAAAAACACTCCAAACTTTTCATTTCTAACATGAGATACGTAGCTATTTTAATAATTTGAATTTAGATCTTAATTCATTAAAAACACCACAACTTTTTCATTTCTAATGCATGAACTTGCATGCTAACTCATCCCAAATCTCTTATATTTCAAGTATGAAAAATTGTAGCTATTAGTCTAATATTAGACTCAATTTGCATGCTATTCATCCAATATTTCACATTTTTCAAACATTTAAACTGTTGCTAATTAATACTATGAAATTAGACTTCATTCAAATGCAATCACCTCTACTTGCCTATCTTTTAGACATAAAAACTGTAGTAATTATAGGCCTGAACTTGGTACCAAATGCATGCAAATCATCCCAAATTCTTTCACATTTTAACATTAAAACTAGTGCAAAACAGTGGTCTGAGTTTTACACTAAATGCATGCAAATCACATCCAATTTCCCATCAAATCAGAAGCAAAATTTATTATGTGAATTAAGTTCTGAATGCATGCATATCTATCCAATTTCTCATCTTTTAAAACCTAAGATCATGAGCTATAATTGTGGGACTCGAATTTAAAATCATATTATGTAAAACTTATACAAATGATAGCAAGAGGTGGGGAAACGATTGTACCTTTGATCTCCAAGATTTGGAGATCAAATGCATGCAGAAGCAACTCCAATTGATCCTTGGACTTGTAGCGGCAAGAGCTTGAATTAGGACAGCAACATGCATAGATTCCACTGGAAGCAACAGCTCCAGCGGTTGTTGATTGAAGGCAGTTGCACAACAGTAGTGCTTCTTGCAGCAACAATAGCATCTGCTAGGGAGCTGCAATGGTAGCAACACCATCTACTTTGGGCGACAGCTTCTTCGGCAGCAACTGCTGAATTTACAGCTGAAAAATGCAAAGGAACGGCCCTCTTTGTGGAGACATGGAGAGATAAAGAGGAAGAAAAATGGAAATAAGAAGAGGGTGGTGTTATATAAGAGGAAGGGGGCTTTGTTGCTTGCCAAATGGAGAGGATTGTGACAAGGTGGAGGGAGCAGCTATGCTGGAATTAAAATATTTTTTTATTTTTTTTAAAATCCTTTCTCTCTCTCTCTCTCTCTTATATAGAATACCAAAGTTAAATGTTTTTGCACCTTGAATCTCCGATTTCGATCTACAATAGCTCATTTGACCGTCTATGAATGACAATTAAAATGAGTATAATATTCATATATAATTTCTGATCTGCGATGAATTTAGAAATTGACAAAATATGAACTTGATTTTTTTATTAAAATTTCCAATTTTAAATTATCAAACGCCCTCTGATCGACGAACGGTCGATTTCATTGGTTTTATTTTGTCGAAACGATTTTTTTTGATGGTCTCGGATTATTTTACGATTTTCAATTATATCATTACTTTTCCGATGGTACATTTTACGATGCAATTGATTTTTGATCAATTGATCCCAAACAAAAATTTTATTTATGATCTATTGATCGATTTAGATCATTTATTATCGATTGATAGCTTTATCGGATTAAATGGACCATAATGGGGTCAGGTTCGAGTTATTCGGATCCATACGTCACACTCTATGGAAGTTCAACGAAATGTTTTACTCTTTCAATGAGTATAATAAATTATCAGAGTGATGAACTCAGCATGCAACTCCATTTCTAATCATTGTCTAAACCTTTTGAAGCTTAGAAATGAGCTCAAGAAGTGAGTTCTTCTCCATTTCCATTACCATGTGTCTTTCCAACATTTGTAATAGAAATTAGAATTGTATCTAATGAAACATGACTTAGTCCAATTAGTTCTCATATCAGAAAATCCATGTAGTAAAGTCACTAAAATCCATCCGATTTCATAACTCCCTTGAATGAAAGAGTCATGGTAGATGATATATTAAGATAGCTTTAACTTAGAGCATTCCGAATACTTCATCATCCTTCATACTGGGAGACTTTGATACACATGAAGTTCAAACCCTTGTTTAGTTGTCTCATCCACGTTATATATCATTAGATTTATCAATTTATAGTTAGGTGACAATATTAATCATATACTTTCCAAAAGCATATATTAATATCTTGAATTCATATATTATTTCATAGACAAGAAGAGAATGCATGGAATTTTATATGACCCCAATATATGTCATGACTGAGCTCTGTCTCCTAGTTCATCTAGTATGAACATGTGTGACCCCTTTGAGAGATCATACATCTCATATATCCTCATATGCAACCAAGGCATCAATATATAGGCCTTGGTTGTGTTTTTTAACATAATGGTCTGTTTAATGTATACATTTAGACATATAGATGTATATATGTCGCCAATCGAAGGATGTGTACCTGATCATGATAATTATGATTTAGGTCTTAGTTTATCTCGACCTCATCAAGTCAACTCTTTGACTTGATTATCTTGACACATCTGAATCTCTATTCATATGCAAAGGACCTACATCAAGAGGTCAGTCGGATATTGGTTTTTAGACAAAGATTGCTATCTGTTTCTCAAATAGGAGATCATTAATAATTGAATACCACATGTTAATGACAGTTGTGTCCTCCCAACTGCATGATATTCAATATGACCACGATACATAACCATATTTGTATAAAAGAACCTATAACAAAGTACATTGATAAATACTCATTTCAGATGGACATGAGAACACAATAACTTTATTGCATTAATGGATCGTTAATGGCTTACAAGTCCAACAATTGTGGCATGCAATCTTTGGTTCAAGTGGACAATCAAAGGTCGGAAGCACTTCCAATGTTATCACAAGTGAAATTTTTGTAGACATTTTTGGAATGAATCACTGGTTAACTCATCCACCCTTACCAAGTTGGCATGCACTGATCCACTTTTTTATATGATTAATAAAGCACATACATTACCCTAAGACAAGTCAAGATAGTAAAGGGAACAATGCCCCCATATCCGCTAATGCTAAGACCCGGGTTTCATGAGATAATTAAAACTCCTTCCCATCCTTGAGAATCATAAAATCAACTCTTTGATTAAGCTTTCACATCCTTAGTCGTTAAGTGAAATGATGATTCCTTACCAAGTCCACGCGATCATGCAAAGTGAAGTGTTTCTCATATTCATTTTAAGCTCATGGATTCTACACATTATATAGCATGTATATCCTTCATTCAGAATTTCGAATACATTAAATCCTAAGACCCTCTTAAGTGAGAGTGATGATCCTCAAAGTCGAGAGTTACTTCGAATCAAGCGGTCTAATGAACAACAAGTCATGAGTGCATCTGCAAGTATTAAGAATCCTATTTATTGTGGATTTTTTTAAGATTTTCAAAAAGTACTTATTTTTTAAAAAACTTGATTTTTTAGTATAGACCCCAACTTACAATAAATTTTACAACAAAGGGTATTTACTAATAATTTAGAAAAAGATTTGGCAAGAGTAGAGAATTTTACAGGCTTATATAGAAATATACAAGTTTTACATTATTATCCTTATTTTACAAGTGTTTACACATATCTCCTATATTTTATTGATTATTACATGAGAATGTACGAGTTAGAATAAAGTATATATACAATATATCGGGCACCCACCTATACCTAGTTTGTGTTAAGTTCTCATATCATAGAGAGAAAGGAAGACATAGCTTGTAGTAAGCCTAAGAGAATGCAAACAATGGAAGAATATAAGTCGATTGTACCCATATACTTAGGCTATAGACAGCTTAAATATAGAAGAACAAAAATAGGGTGGCCGAGGTCAAGATATGAAAGACAGAAACGACATGCATTGGGTAATTGTCCCCCATACTTGGGATTTAGTATCCTAAGTATGAGATAGAGATCAAGGTTGGGGACTGGTTGGGACTAGGAGAATTTACAAAAAGAAAGAAAATTACGAAAAGGGAAACATTGTCAATGGGTTCGTTGAATCTTTTGAGATGCAAAGTAAGGCTGCTAGGCCTTCATGCATGCACAGTGAAGTGTCATAGGAATCGAGAATCTCGTAGGAAGTAGATTTCTTACACCATATCCAGCTGCTCTACTGCTCTACTGATTCCACATAATGCTTAAGTAGATGTCCACTTACTAAAAAGGGTTGTGCGTCAGGTAACAATTATAACATCTTAATACTTCTAGTGTCATGCACAATTCTTATTAAATAAGGTCGTGCTATTTGCTCTTCAACTTACCTAGAAAGAGCTTCAACCGAGCATTGAATAAACATAATTTTTATCTAGCGACAATGATTTTTTTTCTAGTGTGCATGTCATGCCACCTCTTGATCAGGGGCGGTGAGGAACTCCCTCTCATGTTCCATATTTTCCATTTCTAGCAAATAATAAAACCTCCCATTGGCCCCCGTTCTTTTTTCCCTCCTTTTCTATATAACGATTCGGTTGTTGTTTCTCTCGTCGCCTATTCTTTCTTATTGAAACATATCCCATGGTCTTGAATACTAGGATACAAGCAAAGTAATAGCAGGAAGGACTGTGTAGTAAATTGTTCTCCATCCGTCATCTAGGGGAGTGTTCTGAGTCATGCATCATTAGCACTTAGCATACTGCTCACGGCAGTATCCAACATTCATGTACCATTCATCGATCGGCACCCAACAACACTGTGTATTTTCATCGTACTAACACGCCGATAACTTGATGCCACCTATAATTAGCCTTTCGTATGGTTGTGTCTACGTCAATCATCGATTCACCGATACAAATATCTATCTTATTCTTACATTATACCTATAACACGTATATCCTATTAACTAGATATGATTTTGATACTTTATGAAGTCATCATATCTTATATAAATCACAATTCGAACAATTAGGTGGTCAGAAAAGAATATTAATGTCCAGTATTTTTGAAAAAGTAATATATGTATTCAGATTTGTTTATTATCATAACACACATATCTAAATTTTATTATTATTCGACTACAAATGAATTATCACAGGATATCCATTCCATCAAATGGACATATACAGTTGTAGGTGCTAATGTATCCTTATCCATTTTAAGATACAAATATAGATATAAATTCAGATATTGACAGATATGAAATCTATATTATCATATCCTTAAATAATAGTTATGGATATAAAAATAAATACTGAATGCATATGAATAATATTAGAAATGATTTATATATTAGCTCAAATATGCATGTATTGGATGAGATACACATAAAATAAATATATTAAATATGCTTATATCATAGTAATTATACCAAATATGGTGAAATGTTATGTATTGTTAAAAATATATATACGATTATATATATACTGATATGCGGATACATATGTTTTCGGATATTAAAGTGATATCTATATCCATATTTATTTGAAAATAGATATATACGCTGATGTCAAATTCTGTAAGAAAACGAAAACTGTGGTAGATTGGATACACAAATACACACCCCCACACAACGCATGCGCACACGCACGCGTGCACGCGCACACACATAGATATTCGTATATGCTTGCATCCCTACACTCCACTCATTTAACATTTGGTTATATTTTAAGGTTAATTACATATCAATTCTATATAGATAGAACTAGACAACTTTTAAGTGGATACTTGCTCTTGAGAGTAGCAACTAATGTGCTGCTAAGTGCACTCATCCTGTATCTCCTCCATTGTTCGCACCCATATTTATTATTTTTTGCAACCTTTTTAATTAAATTTTTAGATCATAAAATTGGGCATACCTTATGATTTGGACAAAAAGCATACAAAACACAATCTTATTTTATGGTAACTTTATTCCAATCAAGCATATCAAAGCAAGATGACTAGATATTGACCCACCTATATAAATTTTCTGGCTTTGCCCATGCTCTTGATATTGTTCTTATATATCACGTTGTTTTCATAATCCTGATTTCTGATCTTGACAAGCTCATTCGAATGTGCATACTTTTTTTTTGTTTTCTCCTATGATTGTTCATGTTCACTTTCTTTATTTTTCATTATGATTTGTGAATTAATTTTATGGGTAAATGGTATAGTTTTCCTTATACCATCATGAATGGAGAGTTACCTAACATGGGTTTTGTAAGCCATTTGATAAGCCCAGAGAACTTTGTGCAAGAACTGAGACTAGTTCTTCCTATATGGTAAAAACAGCTTCTACAAGATTATTTTTACCACTTTGTTCGACACCTAAACCATACCATTACTTTATAGATGGTATGCACTTGTGACACGGTGGTCAATGCCTTAGTTTTGTACAAATTTCTTGACTTGTGTGTTGACAAAATGGTTACCTAGTCTTGATATCAATATCTTGAGAATCTTGATCAGAGATTATCAAAAAAGACAAAATGAAATTTAACTAAAACCCTTCAATTATGATATTAAGATCACGAAAATCAGATGAGAAACGATGTCCAGTCAAAGAGGGCAGTACACATTTAATTATCTGAAAAGAAGAAAAAGAATCGAACATACGAAGCACTAACGTCCAAATCTTGGCTTGGTCCTTCACAAAAATGTAGAGCATGAAATAAATTTGACGTAGCAGAAGTTTTTATTTCTTTAAAAATAAAGGAATATGAATTTTAGACCATTCATTTGTATTTATTTGCAACTGATTTGAAATTTTATGGGTTTTTATTATTATTTGTTTGTACTTATTTATAATTGAATTGAAATCTCATGGATTTTTATTATTTATTTTCAATAGTGAAGTGTATTTTTTTGTTATTTTAGTATTGAAAATTAAATTTTATTTTTATTTAGAATTTTAGTTAAATAAAAAGGAATTAAAAATGAAACAAATCAAAAAGTTTGTTGGAAATATGTACTATATAAGCAATTTGGGACCAAAACAGATTTTTTTTCTAGTTTATGTTTTTTTGATTTTTTTAGTACTTTTATAAATTAACTAATGACTGGTGAAGTATCTTGACATTAAGTACATATATATCGAAGTTATATATGAGTATATAAGGGAAGTTGCCCGATGTTAGATTTTGATTAAATATTTTTCTCCCATGTTTCAAAACTAAATTTTATTGGCGGGATTTTTATTTGTAGAAATAAATATTATATACACGATGGTGAAGAAAGTATATATTGGAAAATACGTACACATGTTCTTTGAATAAATTAATGAAAATTGTACGCTATATACATTATTATCTGAATGTTATTTTATGTATAAAATTAATTAGTTTTAAAGTTTCTCTTTACATTTCTTATCTCTCCTTACTTTATCTTAGTAGATCGATCTAGTGTTGACTTTTTCTCTGTGTTAGGGTCAAATCTGTACATGGTACAACCAATCTTCTCTTTCACCTTCTCCGTGTTCTTTTCTTTTATCTTATTTAGTGTTAAAATACATTTTTATTCATAAGATGTAAGAGATAGAGTTTGATGAGTATTTACTGGTATTTTAACTCGGATTTTGGAAAAAAATGAAAGAATAAAGAACCATGCGACCTCTCGAATATATCTTAAGCAAGTCGCCTATAATGTAGTGTTCGATATTTCTCTTATGAGTGCTTTTCTTGATGTTTTGAGGATCATCGTCTTCCCCTCACCCTAATTATCTCAATTTTGTTATTTCTGGTTCAGAGTATATGGTTTATGTAACACCTCAACCCAAACATAGTCCCACATTGGAAACTCGATATGAGAGAGGATTATGAGCGCGGGAAACTACTTGACAACTTGTGCTTAAGCATTTCAGAGGTTGTCAAGCGATCCAATCGAGCCAGAACCAATAAGTAGTCAATGTAAGTTTTTTCGATAACAGTCCGGGGACCTAAGTTGAGGACATTAGGGCCATGATAAATGGTACCATAGTGAGTTCCTTCTAATAGTGGAAAGGGCTACCTGAGGGGACTTAAGACTAAAGTATGCAACCACCACTATCACTGGGAATTAGTTGAAGGGACATATTGGAATGATTGCAAATATATGTGGGAGAGGTCGTAACAACCCGAACATAATCTCACATCTAATACTTACGAAGTTTTAAAGTAGGTTATAAGAGTGAGGTATTATTACTTGACAACTTGGGTTAAAGCATTTTGAGTAGTTATCCAACTTGGGAATAAATATAGCATTTGTTATGAATATTAGGAATTCAATGTAAATTTACAAGGAATTATATTCGTTGTTATAAATTTAATATTGAAAGATATACCAATGAATCCTAAACAATCTTGTTTATATAGCTATATTTTGTAATAGAGTTATTCGATTTGATTGGCAACCTTAGCAATCATGCTTAACAATGACTCTTATTTAAGAATGTAAACCGTTGATTATGAATACAAATATAGGTGTTACCACATCCTTATATATTTTAAATACCAATACAAATCCAGATATTGACGTGTATAAAAAATATGTTACAATATCTTTAAAAATAAGTATGGATATAAGACATTTACGGATTGGATACTGATGAAAGAAGAAACAATGTGGCTTACAAATATATAACTATATTTAATTTATTTATTTTAACAATTATATAGCCAGTTGAAAAATGATATTCTTTTACACAGAATTAAAAATAAATATATGAAAACGAATAAGCATAGATTTATAAATATCAAAGTAATATAAATACTTATACCTATTTTAAAAGAGGCACATGTCAAAAACTGTACAAAACAGTGGTGGATCGCAGACATATCCAAATCGATTAACAGCCCCACTTTTTTATAACAACTATGGTTGTGAAAAGACTGAAAGTGGACCCGAATATTATTCTCAGAAGCGAACGATCTACTGGAGGTCTCATTGAATTCGCATCTATAATTTCTACTTATTAAAGCTTCGAGCTGTTCGAATTTATCGGATACGTGAAATGTCTACACGCATATCTGTATGTTATACATACGATCCCCTAAGTTTTCCATATTACACAAATACCCCCGCATGGTATCGGGACGCACTGGAGCATTAACGAGCATCCGTCGATCGCTGCAAACTTGAATACACATGCTGCCATAACACGTTCAAGAGATCCATTCATGCCTTGTATATGTTGTCGGCATCCTTTCCCAATCATGGAAGGAAATATCGATATCGATATCGTTTTGATATCGTGTCGATATCGATATATCACCGATATATCGATATATCTAGGAATCTTTCTGAAGGAAATGCCTGAAAATCGGATATATCGATTTCGATATCTGTTCCATGTCAATATCGATATATCGTAGATATATAGCCGATATGACCTTTTCCACGAGTCTCAATACGACGGGTTGGACGGGGGAAAATGGAATATTGTGTAAATGAGCAAAGGCTTTATATTAAAATCGATGATTCCGTATACATTATTCTGACAGAGGACAAGTCCCTGATATGGGAAACACCACATCCACATGCAGCCGACCGATCCATCAGGCGTACATCGTGTCCCGCAGATCTCGACCGCTCATCGGGCTGCGGCCCCACCCGCCCGAGCTATATGCGAGGCCCCCTTCGCTATTTTTCAAACCAGACACCTCCGCGAACAACGTTCTACCCACGTGGCCGCACCACACTCGTCCGATTGAAGGCGAACTTCCCCGAGACCTTGATTTCCGTGCTGCCCATCCTGTTTGATTCTGAGATGCAAATAATTTCCTTCGCAAGCTCATGGATTCTTTTCGAAAAACCAGTAATCCTTTCAGTAAACAATGTTCTTGAAGGTCTGTGTGATTATGTCTAAGGTAGAAACAATTCGAACAGTTTCACAGTTGGAAAGATTCAGACCAGGATAAGTGGCATCCAGTTGCTCGCCAATCAAGTAGGACAAAGGTAATTTGTTCGTTCTCTCTTTATTGGGTTCTTCCCAACTTACTCAGAAGGTTAACATAGTTGGAGCACAGGAGCTTGTAACTTCTAGCAAATAAAGACAGTTTTTTTTCAGAAGGTCGAGCATAAGACAGTAGAGACGAAGATGGAGGTATATAAAGTGATGGACTAAAAGAGCATCTCTTTTATCTGAAAGCAAAGGTAATAATAACACAAGGCAACTGTAAGTAAATGAAGACCACACCTAGACCTATTTGGATATATTTGAAGCCTCTGAGAAGAATTACGAGGAGTGTATTCTATTCATCTCGCAGGTAAGTGGCCTGCATGCGATATTTCCATGCAGATCCATACGAATATATCTCATATCATATCCCGACGTCGCAGCAGTGGATATCTTTTCCAATCAAGCGCGTGCGTTTTTCAACAAACCACGGGCAGTTATTGAGACTGGTAAGAACAAGTTGGTATGTGTAAGAGCAGACGGAAAGAGGATCTAAATCCTATGTCAATTAACTAAAACCTTATCGAGAACCCCCACATAAAGTTTTTCTTTGACAGGAACCCCAAAATCGAAAATTTCGACCATCCACATATATATATTCTCTACGGTAATGACGGTCAACCTTCGACTCGTTCCTTCTTATTATCCCCACTATTCCAACTATCCTTTATCCCCGCTATCCACATCCCAGCAGTCGCCATCCATCTCACCTCCAATCTCGGCCGTCCGTTTCATCTGACGGTCTTTGATCCCAGTTAGCGTGCTGACGTCAGCACGCTAAGAGCGAGCCTTTTTCCACAAGTCCCGGCGCTTACGTGGCACCGGATGGCAGCCGGATAATTCGGCTCATATGTGTGTGTATATATATTGATTTGGATGCGGTATACATAAATAAACAGACACATCCTTTCTTCTTGTATTGCTTTTCGATAATTCTGTCCTCAGATCACACCAAGAACAAAAAAAAACCTAAGAAGATATGATGATATGCAGTAAGCAAGCAAAGAGAGATCAAAGGAGAGACCTGAGTGATCGAGCCTTCACCGGCTTCCTCCCCGTCCTCCTGCTTATCTGGTTCGAACCAGGCTGCTCATCGCTGGAATCGTCCACATCGTCGATGCTCTCCGGATCCAGCACGATATTGTCGTCGTTGTTATCGTCGTCTGCCGTCTGCATCTGCATAATTCCACGGCCAAGATTGGCATTCTCGTTCCTCTCGCCACGGCCTTTACCGCGCCTCTTCCCACGCCATGGACCGAAGCCTGAGTAATAGTAGTAGAACTCCGGATCGGTATCCTTGTCCTTCCACGGATTCACCGCCGGCTTGCTGCCACCGCAGCTCTTCTTCTTCTTCTTGCTACTGCTATTCTTTGAGCCGTTATCGTCGCCATTTCCGACGCCTTTCAGGGAACTGATGACTCTCGGCTTGGGTGGCTGCGGGTGGTGGGTGCCATGGTAGTACGCGCGGATCTGAGAGAGATGGTAATCGCAGAGCGAGTACGGTCGCTTCGCCTGCCGCTTGCAGTTCCAGCCCTTGCCGTCGCTCTTCTTGCACAAGCCCTCGGGCCTCGGCTCCTCTTTGACGGCAATAACAGTAAGCTCAGTCTTTTTGTCGGTGCTCTTCTTGCTCTTGGCACTGCCCTTGCTATGAAGGTTCCTGTTTTGAGATGGCTTTGTCTCCTCTCCAGTAGTTCGCTCCCGCTTCACAATTAGGGCTCTGCCAGACACAAACAGCTCAACAGTCAATCACCCCTCGTCTCCACAGGCGAAATTAGGGTTCTCGCTGTACAACTGTTATGAAAATCACCTGCTGCTCGAAGTTAGGGCAGTATCATCCGCCTGCATTGATCGAGAAGCGACGATTTCATGGCGATCCTGGAAAAGGGATCGGGCTCAGGAAACAGGCAACAGTACAGTTCACGAGACGAAGGCAGATCGAATCAGGAGCGTCCATTTTCCGAGGGTTAGGGTTTTGGCAGAAACCCTAATGTCCTACCGACGCCGCCTCCCCGCGCCCAAATCCGCGCGAGCACGGCGAGCCGGGGCTGCGATCGTGCGTTGAGGTCCGATCGCGAGTGTGCCCACATCGGGGCGTGGTCGATGGGAGTGGGTGCGGGTGCGTGCGTGGAGCAATGTGAAGTGGGTATGGGTGGGAGGGATTCGAGCCTAATGCGTGCGTATGTATCGAACTAGAAGCGGGAAGAAGATCACCTGAGCGTCGTCGGGCAGGAAGGATTGGAGGGTCTCGAGGGGGAGGGCGTCCCACGGGGAGCGGTTGAGCTGGCAGGGGACGAGCTTCTGCGGGAAGGGAGACGCGGCGGCGTTGGCGAGGGGAGCAGTGCTGTCGGCGGAGGGGAGGAGGAGGAGCTTGGAGGCGTGCTTGCGGATCCGCATGTGGCGGTAGTGGAAGACCTACGAATGGTGGTGGGGGCAGAGGAGCGGTGGTGGTGGTGGAGGAGGCTGACAGATCTGCAGGTGGATGGAGGAGGCGGAGCAGCAGTAGCAGCAGCAGCAGCGCCACCAGCACCAGGAGGAGGAGGAGCAGGAGATGAAGCAGGAGGAGGGGGGCGGTGGTGGGTTTTAGGTATTCATGGTATACTCTCTTTTCTTTATATTTAGTGGCTTTGGTTCGGGTTTGCTGCCCTTATATCGACATACATACATACATACATATATATATATATATATATATATATATATATATATATATATATGGTCATATGTGGCTGCCCCCTAGGGGCAGCCAACACGGCTGCCCCCACCTTATTTGGGCAATTTTTTTTATTTTTTTTGAAAAATAACACCATGTACATTCATCCCTATATCCCTCCTATATACCATTCGAATTTCGTCAGAAACAGAGACTCCTACGGCCTCCATCCGGACAGTAATTTTTTAACGGTAACAGGATTTTTTTAAATCGATACCATCGAGATGGAGGCCGTAGGAGTCTCTGTTTCTGACGAAATTCGAATGGCATGTAGGAGGGATATATGGATGAATATACATGATTTTATTTTTCAAAAAAAAAATAAAAAAAACGCCGAAAAATGGGGCGGGGGCAGCCCCATTTTTTCCATATATATATATATATATATTAATTTCGAGAGACTTTGTCACGCACATACATACGCACAGTCTCATCAGCCTCTAGCAGCGCTGGACTGCTGCGGATGCTTTTATATGGCTGTTCTTTTACGTCTATATTTTCGGTTTTAATTGGAGGTGGTTTTGCATTGATGTCCTTGTAAATATATATTTTTTCGTAAATATATGATTTTGAATGAAATCACTCTATATTAGTGGTTATAGACAGCGAACAGAAAGTAGAAGATAAAAAGCATCAAGAGCAATTATGATAACACATGGATTTATAAGGTTCTTTTAAAATTGAACTACATCCTTTGGCGGAATAATAGCTCCTCACTATGTGGTACGGATAAAAAGATCGTAGGGATTTTTACTCGGCAGACCCTATAAACTTTGCCAATTACCTCCACGACCTTTTGCATAACGTAATTACCCCATCGACCCTATAAATTTTCCAAGAACCCTCGTAAGCTTCAAACAGAGTAACCGCAGGGTTCATGGGGTAAGAGTTGGCCAGTTTACTGGGTCGATGGAGGAATTATGTTGTTTCAGAGGTCGTGGAGGTAATTGGCAAAGTTTATAGGATCTGCCGGGTAAAAATCCCAAGATCGTAGAGGCTTACAGATGGATTAATAGCCAAACCCCTGGTTTTAAGGAGTTTATAAACACTCCCAGTACATGCAAACCTACATATAAATCTAGTCATGATAAATTACAAGATTTATTACTCTCTAGCGGCCTCTACGAGTGCCATATTCTGCCCCTGGTAAGTAAGGTATATTTGTAAGGGATTTTTAGTTTCCTAATCTTGTATATTTTCATTATTACAAACATAACTCTCCATAATCGTGAATTAAGCCCATAACCCTAGATAATTGCTCCATTTTACACGCATACTCCTCCGTTAGTTTCGTCCATTATCTCAACAAGAGTATTGAGTTAATCTAAGTTATGTTCCATCCAATGGCTAATAAAACTCAGAAAAAAAATAACACCCAACCCCCTCCCCCATCCTCTTCCTCTCCCGTCATCTTCCTCTAGCTCCCTCCCCCTCAAGCTCATCTGATCACCTCTTCCTCCGCCACCACCCATACCCCTTCCATCTTTTCCCCATAGAGCCCTCCCCCTCCGGCCCCACACCCACCAGCCCCTCCGACCATCTCCTCCTCCACCCTTCCTCTGCCCCTCCCGCCCCTTCCTCGCAAAGGTTTGTGACTTGAGCAAAGATCGAGCTCCGCTTCGAGCTTCTTCATAGGTCAAGAACATCTTCCTGATAGTAGTAGCTCTTCTCGCCTATCCTTCTTTCCTCTTTCCTCTTCTTCTTTTTCTTATTCATGCCTTTGTTTTTCTGCTACACCCACTCCAGATAAGCCATGTTTCTCTAATTCGCTTGTCTTCTTCGTGTCAATCTTAGAACCAACCTCAAATCAAATTGCATCTGAACTAATTACCTCCCTTCCCACCTTCCAGTTCCTCCTCCCCATATCTATCAGCTCTCTGACCAACGCCTTGGTCAGAGCTCGAGCTTCTTCTCCCATTGATCATTGCAAATATCCTCGCTCACCTTCTCCGCACTTCATTATCGATCCACCCCACTCCTTGTCATCGCTTTCTTTTTGTGTATGCTCTCACCCATGCAGGATACAAAGCTGACAGAACTTGGTCAAGTCCCTTGACTGAAGATATGCTTCAATACTCAAGAGAGAAGGACCAACTACCAGTCGTGCTCCTCTCCCTCATGCTACATGGAGCTCTTCTCACCTTTATCTAACATGAAAAACACATCTCCAAGAGCAATCGTGAAGATGAATAGGATGAGTCAAGACCTCTTACTAGGTGAGTAGCTAGGGGGTCAGATCTGGGAAGAAGAATCACGAAGCAGTCGAGGACATAGGAGACAAAAAATAATAGCAAAAGGAGGAGGAGCCTGCAAGGGGGTCTTATTTGGAAATATAATCATAAATTAAGGTCAGAATGGTCATTTTTGATAGATGCATGACAACAAGAAGAAATGGAAGTTAACACAAGATTATTGTTAGCCATGTGAGCCCGAGGCGAACCATTCCAACAATAAATATTATTGTAAGATTTGATTTATCCATAAAAGTTATTGATTTGTTTTCACTCCCTTCTGAGATTAAGTGAATTAATGCACTATAAGGTCCCTCTTAACAATTAGGGTTATGTACCATGGCCATCTTAATAATCATATAGCTATTGATTCAGTAATAGAATCATAGAGGTTGGTGTTTGGATGAATATCTAAGGAGTTAGATTGAGGACTCATCAAGCATCGTCAAATGATTGTTAAGAGATGATCTCCAGCCTGAGTAGGAGATGGCAATCCTTTCCCATAGAGGTTGGTGTCTGATCTACCTCTTGATGCATGTCCTCTACATGGGAATAGAGATTTGGAGGTGTCAGATTAGTTAGGTCAAAGGGTTGACTTAACGAGATCGAGATAACCAAAGTCCTATGTCGAATGTTGTCATGATATAGACACGCATCCTCTGATCGGAGACATATGTGTTGCTATATGTCTGAGTATGTACATTTGGCATACCAATTGGTTGATGACCTAACCAAGGTCTATACACCGGCGAGATGGTGTGCATGTAAGGGCATATGAGTAATACGATCTATCAAAGGGATCATACAGGTTCACTTCTGAACCGGAAGACATGAGCTCATTCATGAGGTATTGGGATCGATCAAATTCCATGCATGGTCGTCGTCCTTTAGAAGCATGACAAGAATTTGAAGGTACGATATATGCTTTTGGAAAGCATATGATCAATACAAATCCCAATGACCAAGATAGAGAAACTTGATGATGAAACCCTAACAATGACAGTGTAAAATTGATCTATATCTTTGGGTTTATCATAGGTCTTCCACTATGCAGGATGTATATGTATTAGGAATACCTGAGGGTGATGTGATCATAAACGATAGTATAACTATGACGCTTCCATTCCGAGGGAGTGATGAAATAGGTTTGGATTTTAGTAACTCCTCTCAGTAGAGAAGTAATCTGATCTTGATCCAAGTGTTGGATATTGATCTGAATGAGATTCAGATGCAATGAGAAGATTAGACTGCAGCCGTATATTAAATCAAGCATCTGTGAGAGGTCCGTGAGATATGGATTTGAGATGTGATCTCAATATCCAAGTCACTATATGTGGAACAATACAATCACCATGTCCTTATCTCCAAGTATCTGCGGAGAAAGCACATTATTCTTGAAAGAGTTCAAGAATAATTCCAAAGTTGAATTATATCTGAGCATTGAGAAATGGATAACTAAATGTGATTTAATTATCAAGAATAATGTCAATTTGATTCACAATTTTTTGAATGCATGAAAATGATTATCCAATGTAAAAATGTGATTTAATTAATGTGGATAATGTGGATAACACTATCCAATTATCCATGTATATTATAAATACGATTTATAATATATATTAGAGAGAGACTTATGTGATTTATATTCGTTGATTAATTTTAATGTGAATTGGATTCACATTGAATGATTAGTTGAAAATATAATTACATTTAGTTTTGGGCTGTGAATGAGATTCACATAATTTCAATGGCTTGATTGAAATTTTTCATAAGATAATTGTGGATTATTTTTTTGTGAAAAATATTTACAATAAGAGTTATTGTAAATTAAGGAGATATCATGAGATAATGAGATCTCATGATAATTAGAGGAGAAATACCCATTCTACTCAAGAAGAGTAGACGGCTACAACTCTCCATGAGGAGAAGAGTAGCCGTCCCCTCTAATTTAGGAAATGTGGTTGGTCTCCTCATTATCTCTTTTCTAGTCAAAGATGATTTGAATTCAAATTGATTTTATTGATTCATTATAAATTAATAATTTGATGTTGTGATTTTACAACAACATCTTAGCCATTGGAAGAAACACAAATCAATATCATCCATTGATTGTGTATTCTCCATGGATTGGGATCCATGAACTCCCAAAACCCTATTTAAGAAGAGGCATCCCTTGCTCTTCGAGTTACACAATCTCGACGACGTCTCTCTCTCTCCCTCTTATTCTCACGCATACTCCATCCCTTCTCTCTTTGAGTGTCCGTCCACTCTCACAAAGGGAAGGTCGTCTTCGTCGTCATGCCCGCTTCGACGACTCTTGGATCTCCGTATTCTTTGGTGTGTGGCGCTCGTGAAGAAGGCGTTCGATCTCGTGAGACGAGATCAGGAGATCCATCGCTTGGATCAATGACTTGGATTGCGAGAAGCAAGCGCCTCATCTCCGCGCTCGTAAGCATCTCCTCCGACGGATCGAACTTGAGACAGGAGGTCTCTTCGCTTAGAGGCTCGATCCCAACCACACTCCAAGAGGTATACCTTTTATGTGGTTAGATGAAACGATCCAAGAAATGTTCTTGGATCATGTGGTTTCATTGTAATTTTTTTTAAATTCCACTGCTCCGAGCAACTAATGTGACTAGTCGCTCTTCATCGTATACGATACGATGCACACGCTTCTGTGATGAGCTTGAGGATAATCCCATATCCTTCAAGTGGTATCAAAGCCAGGTTGGAAGTTTTGGATTCGATCCATAAACCAAAGAAGATTTGGGCTCGTGAGGGTTCATGAAAATTTTATCGCATTTCAATTTTCGCAACCCTGTTTTGTGATAATTTCGGTCCTATTTAAAACAAAAAATATCACTTGGGTAATGTTCTCCATTAAAAAAGGAAACTGTGGAATTTGAGTTTGCGTAATTTGGATACCGTTTGCTCGAGTTATGATCCTTTTAATGACCATATGTCCATTGTTTTGAGTATGGCGATTAATGACGTAATTAAACGTTAATTACTGTTTTAAAATACCTGTAAATGCATGCTAATTACATAGTTTCTGTTTTAAATCAAATTATCAAACTCTGGGAATTGATTTTGCTTAATTTGGATTTAAAATGAATGAGATATGCTAATTTTAGTTAGTGAGGGTCGCTGTTGGAAATTGCATGATTTACCAAAAACCTTGTGATTGTCATCTAAGAATCTTGTGAAATTAATGGTTAATTTCCTGGAATAATTATGGATAATATTTGGGAAATATAAGAATGATGATTGTTCCCTTAAATGACATTGCCTCAACCAATATATGATTAGATTTGATCTAGATCACCAATTGGTTACTTGATACACCTTCAACAAACGTGTTACTTGAATAGGTTTGGGAATTTGTCTAGCAAATTTCCTTATAATCAAAATGGTTTTGATTATTACTATATGGTATAATTTCGGTTGAAAAATCGATGATCATCTCAACTACATGATGAACGACAAATCTGCCTCTTCAATAATCAGGAATTGTCGTAGTATAGGAGGCAAATTTAGTTAAGCAAAAACCACAATCATTTGAATGTTGTGGAGTATTTATACTTGGCAAGTCTACCAAGGTCAAACGTAAGGACACAACGACTTAATCTATTTATCGAATTTTGATTAATGAAGCTCATGTGTGAATTAATTCTCAATTTCAGGTCTTTATGAAAATGCATGATGAACTATGCATTTTATAATGCAATAAAATGATGCATGTAATTTTTAGTTGATTTTTAGGCAATTATAAGATGATGCATGAACGTAATGCAAGGGAATTTATATGCAGAACAAAAGGTTACAAATATATCCTAAAAATATGAGCAACATAATAGAAATGGAAATCAGGGTCATTTAAATCAAAACATTAAGAATAATCATCAAATCAGAGCAAGAACAAGGAGAGCAGTTCATCATCTATCACAAAAATTCACTTCATTTAAAACAGTGGCAGATGAGAAAATTAAATATGTCATGATATAGAGGAAGAAACAAGGATCAAAACGAAACTAAAATCATGCAGTTTGGACCTACGATGCTCAAGTTATGCTAAAAACAATGCATGGACATAATTGTAATAAAAATGCAAGAAAATAAAAAGATAAATATTACATTTAGGTCCCTGGAGGGACCTAAATGCAAATACCAAAAACAACCTGGGCCCATTATAATTTTTCCACATGCGGGGCATTTTTGTAAATTCCAGAAACATTGAGGGCCTCCCTGTAAATTACCCAGGCACGCACGTGAAGCACGTGCCTGGGGACCATTATGCAATTATCAATAATTCCGAGGTCCTTCTTGCAAATTTCCCAGGGCCTCACGTACGGTGCACGTGAGGAGCCTAAGCTCGGGAGGCGTTGTTGGCTCGGGACACGCGTCATCATGTGGAAGCTTGGATTGAGGTTCGGGGGGACCCGAGCCTAAAGGTCTGGAGAAGAGGCTTGGGAACCACGTGCCTTCATCATAGCCGTCCGATCTAGATGATCGGACGACACCTGTAGCTTCTCCTCCTCCGCAGCCCACCAGAGAAGGCGGGTCTCCAGCGAACCACTGTTGGCTCCTCCGTGCTCCGCGAGGTCACCTGAAGATCGGAGAAGCAAGCTACGGACCTCGCGAAGAAGCTGGTGGTGTGGCGAGGCTCCGGTGCTGATCAGGGCTCTAGTTCGATGGAGCCTCGCCGGTGGAGAAAAGCTCGAAGGAGGTCCGACACCATCTCCGGCCAATCAAGGGTCCTGTAAGGATTAGTAATAGCCGAAGTGTGTCGTGCGTGCAAGGTGAATGGGATAGGGTCCCGGGAAGGTGGTCGGAGTGGGGGACCAAGGACTCCTTCTCCGGCGAAGCAGAGGAGGAGGTGGCGGAAGGTGAACGGGATTGTGGAGAAAGGAATGGTGGTGGCGGAGGATCATGCGAAGATGAGGATGGAGCTGTGAAGCTTGTGGGTGGGTCAGATGCGGGTGACGTCGAGTGAGTAGGTCGGGATAATTCGAAGAATCAAGAAAAAAAGAAGAAGGGGATGATACCTCGTCGGAGAGGGGAACCCGGCGGATGTAGCGGCTTGGGTTGAGGCTCAGACGAGCCTCGGGGTCTTCGTCCAGCTGGGCAGCCTATCCAACGAGCTCGGCGGTGGCGGAGCCAACCGCAGCACGGTCATGGCGGCCGTGGGTCGACACCGGGCGAGAAGCCGTCGTCGCCTCAACGATCCGCCCCTCCGCTGTCATCAGAGGGGCGGGGGAAGCTGGGCTTATGCCTAGAAATTGTGGACGGGGGTTGACGGTGGCGTAGGAGGCGGTTTTATAGGAGGGGAGGGCGGTTACCGGTGAGGGGAGTGAAGGTTTTGATTGGAGGTAATGAAGGCTTGGAGTAATGGCGGGGAGAGTTGGGGGTTACGCGAAGGAGATGGAGGAGTGGGCTACGTGGAGAAGCGTTTCGATGCGGAGGGGGTGGCTTGTGCTGCCTTCCAAAATTGGAAGGGGCGTCGCATCAGAGAGGGTAACGACTGGGCTTGGAGGTAGGCGATGAGCATCAACCGTTGGATCTAGTGATCCAACGGCTTGGAGGAAGGCGCTAGTGGAGGGTTGCGATCAGATCCTTGGGATCTGATCAAACGATTGAGATCAAGGCGCGAATGAGAGGATATGATGTGATCTGGAGGAGATCCAATGGTGGGAGAGAAAGAAGTGACATGGCGAGCGCTGAAGCGTAGGATGAGCGGTTGATTGGATGGCTGGAGTGAAAGGGCGACGTGTCACACAGGAGGCCGTAGGATAGGGGTGAATCTAACGGTTGTAGATGAGGCGGGTGCGTGCGGTTAGGTTCATAGGCGGCAATGGAGGTCTGAGATGGAGGCGGGGAAGAGCGGATCTGACGGGCCAGGAGGCCACCGGGTGGCGAAAGGAGGAGCGGCCACGTGGCGGCTCCAGAGAGCGCCACGTGGCCCAATCAGAAAATTCAAAAAAATATAAAACAAAGAAAAAATACAAAAGAAATAGTTAGAGGTAAAATTAGGAAAAAGTCAAAACATAAAAGTTGCTCGTATCGATGAGATCTACAAGTTTCATGTTGGATAAAAAGCCAAAAGAGGTCATTTGTATAAAAAGTATTTTGTGGTATTTTTAAGGGGGATAAAAACACCGAATTTTGTCTTTTGATTTGTTTTTGTATTTTTAGCCTTTTTGATGGTCAGTGAATTATAGACAATTACTCTGCCTATTTTTAGGGGTTTTTGATGAGAAAATAAATAGAAAGAAATAAAGGAAATTAAATACAATTAATTAAGGTTAATTATACACAATATATTACAAGATAAAAATAAAGAATTAATGGAGATTTTTATTGGTTTGATTAAGCCAGGGGTTTAATATGTGAATTTTAGCATGATGAATACGAGATTCATCATACCCCTATACTTAAACCATGCTCATCCTCGAGCATCTAAAGAATGAAGGAGTCGGATTAATTCCTGACAGTGCAAGTGAAGATTTCAAGGCTGGATCTTTCGAAGACCCTTAATTTAAGAGATCCTAAAATTCTGGATTTATCCAAGCCTTAGTCAGAAGGAATCCAACTCCTCTAATTATCAGACTCTCTTTTTGTACATATAATATAAGGATATGAAATTAAGTGTACTGCATTTCATGAGATTCGAGTCAATGCATCACTCAAAGTTCCAATCCAAGAGACTCTCCTCTAGACCTCATCCTCAATACTAGGGAATAAATCTATTCTTGCTTCAGTCAACCGTCTCTTTAGTTTGTCAGACTTGAAATGTGGATGGACAGCCAGATGATGGAGGGCATGGGATTATATCTATTTTTCTCTCCCTCACATTGGAACAAGGGGCCTCTCGAGTGCCTTTTTACTCAACACATGTAAATTTTTAGATTGTTGATCAATGTGTCCGTCAAGAGAGTTGGAGTCGTCTGCACTTGTTTTTCTGGGAGTACACCGAGGTGTGTCTTTTCTGAGTATCTAAGATACCTTCGACACCCGGACTTGTATCGCTTACGATGTAGAGCCCTTTTTGTGGTGTCAGCCCGACTCCTTGGTCCTAATCAGCGCTTGGTCCAAGTGGACACTTTAAAAAATGTTTGGGAGCACTTGCCATTGGTGGAATCTCATTTGTAATTTGACTTTGGCATTTAGAGATTTTCTTTGACATTTCTTTTCTTTTGTTGGCTAGCTCCACTGCTTTTACCAAAAGATGGTGCACACTGATCAACAATTTCCATTAAGTTTCATTACACCCTGACATATAGGTAAATATTAAAGAGATAGCATATGAATCTTGTTCACATAATGGCTAGGGTTTTGCTGACACTCAGGTTTTCTGAAGCCTTCATTAACTTTATCCCATCCTCGAATATCATTAGATCGGGTCTAAACTTAAATCTCTAGTCCCAGTTTCTCAAGTGATATCTCAACTCATCTCATCAATCATGCAGTTATGGAAGTGACTGTGCTGATCATATTCTTTTTGAAGGTAGAGATGAAGAGTGCCATATAGCGCTCAAATCTTTCAAACTAGGGGAGTGTGGATAATTAAGCTTAAAACCCTAATGACTAAGGCATGTTAACTCAGACTCTCAATATCACAGAAATCCAATGTCCTCAAAATCCTCAAGCCTTGAGTGAGTTTGAATGTGTCAGGAATACACCAACTCCTTAGTTAGCGATTTTTGTGTGGTTTTTTTTGGCTTTTGCATATTTTTATGGATTTTAATTTTCCATTTTATTTTAATTCTTTGGAGAGACAATGACTGGCCCAGACACAAATGAATAAAAGTATCTACTCTCGGCCAGTATGGGTGTAAGTACGAGCCATTAGACGAACCCGTGTTACTTGAGGACGGAGCCATATACAATGTCCTCTAAACCACCCACTCTGCTAAAAGAGACCGAAGTTCCCTCACTGAAAGTGTCTACTAAGCCTAGTTGTCAGAGTCTAATTCAAAGAAAGGTTTTCAATTTTTCAATTTTTTTGAAAAGGAGTATTTACACCGATTAATCCCTCAATTTTTAAGAAAACAATTTACAAGGTTTTTACCAAACTCAGTTCACAAGCTTACCAAAAACCAAGCCTGAAAATAAAATTTTTCAAAAAGTTTTAAAAACACGAGCTATGGCTAAAGTAGATACACGGTAGTATACGGTATACCCCCTATACTTAAGTTTTGCTATGTCCTTATAGCACAAGTGTCATGAAGCCATGGCTCGATTAAATATAGGGTGATATAGTGGAACCGAGGAGGAGGTCCCCCTATACTTAGGCTGAAGATTGACCTAAGTACATGAAGACAACGTGAGGGATAGAAGGGTAGACAGGACCCCCCTATACTTAAGCTACAAATAGCCTAAGCAAAGTCCTGGGTTAGGGAAGTTTGTATCTGGAGACGTATTTTCACTATGATACAAGGGTGGAGGGGGTGTTGTATTTCAATAGATTGCTAGGGGAAGATGGGGGGGGGTGAAATACACACACACACACACACAGAGAGAGAGAGAGGGTGTGTGTGTGTGTGTGTGAAATATATAGAGGGAAGGGAGATGGGGGGGGGGGGGGGGTAAGTGTGTATGTGCAAGTGTATGTGTGTGTGTGTGTGGGGGGGGGGGGGGTAGATCATCAAGTGATCTACTTTTTTTTCTTTTTTTACAACATGCAAGCCCTCTAATGGGGACTGTTAAAATAAATATGCACATGCAACACAAATTTTTTTACAGTATGCAAATGTAGGCTGATTGATAAAAGATCCTACAATTTCTTCACAAATTCTTTCGCGGCCTCATCAGCGGAAGCTCCCGACTTCACGCCTCCATGAAGATCAAGCATCCTCGATTTTCATTGGCCCTGCCACAAAAGAGAAAAATTAGAAAAATACGGAGGAAATTAATCAACAAACATAATGCAAAAATGATGCATGAAATGAGGACCTGTAAATCTTGAAAATATTCGACAAAGAAAATCAAAATTTAACAAATAAATTAAGTTAAACTGTGTCCCTGGCAACGACGCCATTTGATGAACGACAAATTTGCCTCATCAATAATCAGGAATTGTCGTAGTATAGGAGGCAAATTCAGTTCAGCAAAAACCACAATCGTTTGAATGTTGTGGAGTATTTATACTTGGCAAGTCTACCAAGGTCGAACGCAAGGACACAGCGACTTAACCTATTTATCGAATTTTGATTAATGAAGCTCATGTGTGAATTAATTCTCAATTTCAGGTCTTTATGAAAATGCATGATGAACTATGCATTTTATAATGCAATAAAATGATGCATGTAATTTTTAATTGATTTTTAGGCAATTATAAGATGATGCATGAAAATAATGCAAGGGAGTTTATATGCAGAACAAAAGGTTACAAATATACCCTAAATATATGAGTAACATAATAGAAATGGAAATCAGGGTCATTTAAATCACAACATTAAGAATAATCATCAAATCATAGCAAGAACAATGAGAGCAGGGTCATCATCTATCACAAAAATTCACTTCATTTAAAACATTGGCAGATGAGAAAATTAAACATGTCATGATGTAGAGGAAGAAACAAGGATCAAAACGACAATAAAATCATGCAGTTTAGACCTACGATGCTCAAGTTATGCTAAAAATAATGCAGGGGCATAATTGTAATAAAAATGCAAGAAAAAAAGATAAATATTACATTTAGGTCCCTGAAGGGACCTAAATGCAAATACCAAAAATTGTCTGGGCCCCATTGTAATTTTTCCACGCGCGGGGGCATTTTTGCAAATTTCGGAAACATTGAGGGCCTCCCTATAAATTACCCATGCACGCACGTGAGGCACGTACCTGGGGATCATTATGCAATTATCAATAATTCCGGGGTCCTTCGTGTAAATTTCCAAAGACCTCACGTGCGGTGCACGTGAGGAGCCTAGGCTCAGGAGGCGCTGCTGGCTCGGGACTCGCGTCATCATGTGGAAGCTTGGATCGAGGTTCGGGGGGACTCGAGCCTAAAGGTCTGGAGAAGAGGCTCGGGCACCACGTGCCTTCATCATAGACGTCTGATCTAGATGATCGGACGGCACCTATAGCTTCTCCTCCTTCGCAGCCCACCGGAGAAGGCGGGTCTCCGGCGAACCACTGTTGGCTCCTCTGTGCTCCGCGAGGTCACCTGAAGATCGGAGAAGCAAGCTAGGGACCTCGTGAAGAAACTGGTGGTGCGGCGAGGCTTCGGTGTTGATCAGGGGTCTAGTTCGATGGAGCCTCGTCGGAGGAGAAAAGCTCGAAGGAGGTCCGACGCCATCTCCGACCAATCAAGGGTCCTGTAAGGATTAGTAATAGCTGAAGCGTATCGTGCATGCGAGGTGAATGGGATGGGGTTTCGGGAAGGTGGTCGGAGCGGGTGATGAATCCGCGATTCATCATCGCAATATCTTGATCTTAGCAAAATCCCCGAGTAAAATTCCAAATAAATGTCCATAAAATCAATAAATTAACAAAATAACTCTTGTAAATAAAACACACTAATTATTGTATATAAGATTGTACAAAATGAATTAACAATAAAAAGCCGAAAAAAATAAAGGAGTTTTATACTTGTAAATAGCCCAAAACTTCATGTATTTTTAATAATTTCATTTCAACTCCTTTTTACCTAATTCTTTCTCTAACTTGTTTATAAAAATGTATATAAAAATACAAAAATACAAAACAAATTTCAACTCAAATAAATGCACCTAGATCCCAAAGAGAAAAGGCCATAAAGTCCAACTTCCAAGCTAAATTCCCGCTCCGTATGAACTCCAAATTTACCAAACTCACTTTTAAAGTTCAAGTTAGAAAATTATCTATCCAACAGAAGTGGTTTCATTAAAATCGGAGCTCATTTGCAAAAGTTGGGTTTTGGGACCTAGATGTACATTATATACCATGTATATATTCATCTTTCTTTATTTTTTATTGTATCTTTCTTAATTATTAAAAATACAAAAAAATCATACTTGTGTTGTATTTTAATTGTACTATTTTATTATATTTTTCGTTGTAAATATCTCTTATTAAAAAGAGAAAAAAATTACATATTAGAAAAGTAAAAAAATGTGTACATGTTGTTTGTCTTCCATTGTAAATTCTCCACTATTTCTCTTCTCCTTTTATTTTATTGTATTTAAAGTAGACAACTTTATTTTATTTATTTATTTATTTTACATTCTCTACAATAACCACCATTCAACTCATTATGCCACCAACTTCCATTCAACTCCACCATTTTTTTAAACCTCCCATTCAACTCCATTAATAATCCAACTTCCCATTCAACTCCACCACCATAATAACTTCTCATTTCATCATCTATATATACATCCCATCCTCCTCAATTTGCCTTTGATCCATCTTTATGTGAGGAGAGCCAAGTTCCCAGAGTTGAATCGGTGACAGCGACGCAACCGCGGTCGAGCGACGACGGCCCTCTCTCCGGTGTGATCCGTTGGTTTTTTTTGACCAACATCGCAGTCGCAACCGCGCGCTGCTCGAGCTCATCGCACGCCGGCGATTTGAGCGAAGACCGTGCTCACGAGAGCACTCCATAGGCGACCGTATCATCGTAGGTAAATTTTCCATTCATTTTAGTTCATTTTGTCTTTTTGCAATTTTTTTAGCATACCACATTTCATCCTTTCCATCACCACCATCACATTTTTTTCCCATTTGTTTAATTTATTTTCATCACCATCATCCCATTTTTTTCTTCTTTTCTTCACATCATTTACATTCCCTGTTTAAACAAAAATTATAAAAAAAAATTTAAAATCTAAAAAAATGTTTTTTTATTACAGCAGAAAAAAAGAGAAAAAATAAAAAAAAATAAAAAAACAAAACGCAACAGCGGTGGGGGAGAGTGCCCACCGCCGCCGCCTCCCCTGTTCTCCACCGCGCCGCCGCGCGGCCTCCGCCCAGCCACGGCCATCTGCAGCGGCCCAATCCTCTCCGCGGCTACAGCCGGCGGCGCCGCCGCCCTAACGCGGCCGCGCCACCCGTAGCGCTGCCCCCTCTTTCCTCCACCGTCGGCTCCGCCCCCTTGCCACCTCCTAGCGGCCACCCGCGATGCCCTCGCCACCGCCCACCGCGGCCGCGCGCGGCCGCGCCCGCTCCTCCGCCGACCCGCGCCACCGCCGTCCAACCCCGTTGGGTTCCTCCTCCTGCAAGAACGAAGGAAGAAGGAAGAAAGGTTATCTTTTTTTTAATTTTATTGTAAAAATTGCATATTTGTTTTGTATAGTTTTAGTAATGGCAAATTGGTCCCTGTACACTTTTTTGATGTAAATATATTTTCTGAGTTTGCACAAAGATCCATGTGTTCATGCTTTAATTTGGACCTCTCTTTTGCATCATTTTATGCAATAAAAAATGTTTTTATGTTGAGCAACTTATCCTTTGTCATGTGAGTATTTATTTGTATTTTTATGGTAGTTGGATAATTAATTAAAAATGGTTAACTGAAATATTGCATATTTTACCCAATTTGGACTCTTAAAATTATACCTCACACACGGTTGCTCCAAAAAATCCACAAAAAAGGAATGATGCCTTGAAATGTGATAAATGTACTGCCCAAATTTCATCTAAAATGGAGTTGTCTTGTGCCTGAAATAAATCGTAGAGTGAAATTAGTATTTGATTTTTAATTAAATCCACAGACATCCTTTTTGCAAAATTTAAAGTCTCATGTATGCCACATGAAAATATCTACTTAAGATAATTTGCACTTTGATTAATTTGATAACGTGGATTAATTAGGAATTATTTACTCATTGTCACTCTGTTTCCACTAAAAAATACATAAAAAAAATCATATTTTGTCAAATAAATCCAAAAATTTTACTGTAGCTTCCTTGCATCATGTTTATATTCCAGTAAATTTTTCATGATTTTTTCTTACTATTTGTGTGATAAATTGCGAAAAAACCCATAAAAAGTGTGCATTTTTCATTATTGCATTTTAGCCCTAAAAAATACAAAAAAATGTGTTTTGTGTTCACCACTGGATTAGGATTCTAGAAAAAATATGAATTGGCTAAATTGGACTTCTTTTTCATTAAAATTAATTTGGCCTTGTTTGTGTTTTCTTAGTGTCTTGATTCACCCGCATTTGCATTTGCTTTGATTTTTGCATTAAAAAAATCTAAAAAACCACATTGGATATCTAGATCTTAAATTTGCAAATTAAACCCAAGCTGTTCCTTTGCCTCCCTGTGTTCGACCCCGGACTTGCCCGGGATATAAATTAAAGCCGAGACACTCTTCACGGAGATCTTCTCTCGGTTCTGACCGAATCGCTAAGTACACGTATTACAACGTGACCAAATTAATCATCGTATTTAGCGACTTGTCAGATGGCACCGTTGCCGGAGAGGCAAACGTCTTAGGGATTAGTTTAAAAATTTGGATTTAGATTTTCATTTACTCGGGTAGTCTGACCCCCGAGCCACTTGTATTTATTCCATTTTTTTTCAATTATTTCTCTTTATATTTTTGTATATATCTTGTTGTTTATCTCTCTAATATAAATTTTATTTTCCTTGTGAGGGCCCGGTGGACTTGGAGTACATCGGAGGTCGAAGGACGCGACGCGTGCCGACTATTGAAGTGCGAGGATAATTTATTTATTTTTGAGAGAAATTTTGTAAATTGTTGTAATTATTTATCTTTCTCATTTATAGCGGCTCTTGTTTGAGGGCTTGCGCGTGTAAAAAACTTGGACATTATTTGTGGTGTGTCGAGCCTGTTTCACTCTCCGGCGAGGGTGGGGCTTGACTTGAGTGGCGAACTTAAGGATTAGGCACACGGTAGTTTAGATTCAAATTTATTTGTGCCCAACGTAAATTAGGCCACACATATCTTAGAAGATTCACTTATCTGATAAGATTCATAATGAGACGCACATAGACACGTACTACTTAGCTCAAATTCAATCAATTCTTCCCCGCTAATAGTATATTGTTTAGGTGTGGTTTTCTCGATCTGCATGCATTTAGTGTAATATTTATAAATTCTGTTCTGCATAATGCATGAAGAGTGCTGGGATTCACTGTAAGTATACCTTCTTCTGAGCATGCATCATAGTTTCTCGTTTGCATTCTGATTTCTGATTCCCATCTTGTTTTACAACTTAAGGTCAAAAGGAAATTGTGACTGAACGGTAGACGTGCTTGTTTGTTCACATAAATTTCAAGTGATAACCTAACTCTAAAATTGGGACTGAATTGAGCAGGTCGATCTAATTAATTGGAATAAAAAGAACCCTTGTTCTCGGGTGCACAAAGTCCTCATTGTTTGTTTTAATTGCAAGTGAGAGAGAGACGACCCTAGGATAGAGCCAAGTCTGGATTTCTTACTGACTACTGGTTCTTTATTTTTAGGCGATTAGCTACTTTTCAGTGAGGAATACGGGTAGCCGGTAAACGGTCCGGACTTCCTTAGCAGAGTGGGAGGTTTAGAGGACGCCTTAGTCTTCAAGGAACGGGTAGCCGTATTTATACGGTCTGCACTTACTCCTATACTGGCTGAAAGTAGGTCAAACTAGTCGTAAGAACCGGTCCAGTCTGTAGGAAAATACGGGCACCTAACAGCTTGTTAATCTTTTCAAGATTGTATTCTCACCAACTAAAATTGACCAGATAAATCGGCCGAACTCTTACGGCCATCATGTGTTGCGTTGGTGAAATTGGGGGTTTGAATTGCGTTTGTATTGTGTGAGTTCACTCCGCACATTAACGTGCACCGTAGAACTAGTGCCTCATTGATTATCGTGATCTAATCGGTTCTTTTGACATCGAAGATGACTGATTGGGGGGATATTTATTGGAATTTGCGAACCTCTCGTTGAACCCTTCAAAAAGTATGTCTTCAAAGGTCCAAGCGCAACTTGGACCAACCTGGACTCATGACCCTCTTGAGCCTAGGATCATTCACTCTCGGGATGGTTACTCTCAAACCATTCCCTTTCTCTCTTCCTACCTCACCGAGGAAGACCATCGCCTTGGTGAGAATATCATGATTCATAAATCCTCTTCTAATCAAAAAAACATTGCTGATTCAGGACATAAAGAAGATTCGCGTAAAATACCAAAGAAGAAAGAAGAGGAAGAAGAGAACCATGAAGACCCAATGAAAATGATACTTGCCCGATTAGCTGCATCTGAGCAGCAACAAGCATTACTGAGAGCTCAGTTGGGACAGTTAAATGTTGGGGTTCAACTACCAATGGATGCGGCGTATAACCCCGGACAATATCAAATTCAGAACTACTTGAGTCCGGCCGAACCCGAGGTTGATTTTGAATTGAAGCCGCATTTTCTGAACCTGTTGCCACACTTCGATGGGAATGCTTCTGAGGAACCATATGCATTCCTAAGGGACTTTGAGTTCATCTGCGCTAACCTTAAACATCAAAATGATAGCCAGGATTATATTAGGCTCAAAGCCCTTCCATTTACCTTGGGTGGCAAAGCTGATTACTGGGTAAAGAATCTTGGGATCGCCGTCACCACATATGCCCAGTTCAAGGACCTGTTTTTGAAGAAGTTCTACCCTTTGAGTAGAACTAACATGATGAGGACGCGCATTACGAGTTTTTCCCAATTACCCCATGAAGCTTTTTGTGATGCTTGGGAAAGATTCAAGGACATCCTGCAGAAGTGTCCCTGTCATGGACTAAATGATAACATCTTGGTCCACTCATTTTTCACTGGTCTCAACCCTGAGATGCAGGGTTTAGTGAGCGCTGCCTGTGGAGGCAGCTATACATCACGAGGAGCGGATACCGTCTGGAGGGTATTCGAGCAGATGGCTGCACAGATGGCCAGCAGGGCCTATACACCATCCCCCAGTTCACTCTCATCTGGAGGGGGAAAATCAGTTGTAGTCGATCTCTCTCAGGACGTGATCCCTAGCATGGGACTTCTGGCTGACTAGCTTACTGTAGTCGAGAGGATCGACAGGAGGATTGATGAGTTAGATCAGAGCATCTCCAAACTTCCAAAACAGATGGAGGAGTTGACTGAGAAGGTATCTAAGATAAAGATACCTGCTGTGACTGCACCCGCTGCTCCCATTTACCGAGTTCACCATGTTCAGGAGCAGTTGGTGTCAGGGCAACCCCAGCCGTGGGAGCAGGACCAATCCTACACCCACTCTTTCCAGCAGCCACCTCCAGTAGCAGAGACAGTCCAGGAGGAGCCTCCACCAGTTTGGGAGGTGAATGGGATATGGTATACTCAGGACCCTGCCAGGCAGGGAAGTACGGGAGACCAACAGACCTATCAGCGTCCCCCGACCTTTCACAACACCGCATTCACCTCTGCACCACCTCCGTCACAGCAGAGCCCTGGATTCCATCCACCCCAGCAGCAGAGGCAGCAATACCAGCAGTATAGCCGACAGGGCCATTACCAGACGGGCCAGCAGGGCCCGCAACCCCAGCAGCAGCAGCAGAGGCAGTACACTGGCCAGCAGGGCCAGTCTTCCCATTCTTCTTCCCAGTCTTATCCAATTCCTTCATCGTCTAGTCCCATGGATATTCAGCAGCAGATACTCGACGAGCTACGTTCCTACATGAACGAGGTTCATGACTTACGGGTGGATGTCAACCGCCTGTCAAGATGGCGAGACGAGCAGACTGCACCCTCTACCTCGATCCCAGCCCAAGTTCAGGCTAACCCCAATAGCCTGAACCGTTCTAGTTCTCAGCAACACTTTGGTCAGGTATACTATTCAGCATCTCCTAAATCTGAACATGAGATTCTTTCGTGTGACGAGGCTAACCACATGTCACTCAGGAGCGGAAGGACCGTGGTCGTACCTGACCGGGCGAGGGACACGAGGAGGGGCATCTCTGGAGCTCTACCTGAGGAGTCTTCAGAGGACGAGGAGGAGAGGCATCATATTTCAGAGCCCCATCAGCACCATTCGAGGATTTCCACTCAGGGAACTGAGAGGAGGAGGAGAGCGCGGATGCAGCATCGTCAGCATGGATATTCTTCTGAGTCTACGGAGGACCTTGCATCTCCGGTTGTGGCGGATACCACTCCATCTTCTATTCCACAACCTGTAGTAGATAGTCTAGATTTTGAGTCCATGTTGCATCAAAAAGATTCTTGTATGAAGAACTCTGTTTCCGTTAAGTCAAAGAATGATCTTTCAGTTCATGATTCAGACTCTTCATCCTCTGTTTCCCTAGCTTCAATCCCTTTCCCCCGTGCTCTTACGACAGGAAAGCGCATCAATAAGATTCAGAAAGATGACCCTGATATGGCACGGTTTTGTAAAGAAAACATCACAGTTAAGGTGCCATTTGATGAATATGTGGCTAACCATCTCCAGTAGCAGAGACTGTCCAAGAGGAGCCTCCACCAGTTTGGGAGGTGAATGGGATATGGTATACTCAGGACCCTGCCAGGCAGGGAAGTACGGGAGACCGATAGACCTATCAACGTCCCCCGACCTTTCACAACACCGCATTCACCTCCGCACCACCTCCGTCACAGCAGCCCTGGATTCCATCCACCCCATCAACAGAGGCAACAGTACCAGCAGTATGGCCGACAGGGCCATTACCAGACGAGCCAGCAGGGCCCGCAACCCCAGCAGCAGCAGCAGAGGCAGTACACTGGCCAGCAGGGCCAGTCTTCCCGTTCTTCTTCCCAGTCTTATCCAATTCCTTCATCGTCTAGTCCCATGGATATTCAGCAGCAGATACTCGACGAGCTACGTTCCTATAGGAACGAGGTTCGGGACTTACGGGTGGATGTCAACCGCCTGTCAAGATGGCGAGACGAGCAGACTGCACCCTCTACCTCGATCCCAGCCCAAGTTCAGGCTAACCCCAATAGCCTGAACCGTTCTAGTTCTCAGCAACACTTTGGTCAAGTATACTATTCAGCATCTCCTAAATTTGAACATGAGATTCTTTCGTGTGACGAGGCTAACCACATGTCACTCAGGAGCAGAAGGACCATGGTCGTACCTGACCGGGCGAGGGACACGAGGAGGGGCATCTCTAGAGCTCTACCTGAGGAGTCTTCAGAGGACGAGGAGGAGAGGCATCATATTTCAGAGCCCCATCAGCACCATTCGAGGATTTCCACTCAGGGAACCAAGAGGAGGAGGAGAGCGCGTATGCAGCATCGTCAGCATGGATATTCTTCTGAGTCTACGGAGGACCTTGCATCTCCGGTTGTGGTGGATACCACTCCATCTTCTATTCCACAACCTGTAGTAGATAGTCTAGATTTTGAGTCCATGTTGCATCAAAAAGATTATTGTATGAAGAACTCTGTTTCCGTTAAGTCAAAGAATGATCTTTCAGTTCATGATTCAGACTCTTCATTCTCTGTTTCCCTAGCTTCAATCCCTTTCCCCCGTGCTCTTACGGCAGGAAAGCGCATCAATAAGATTCAGAAAGATGACCCCGATATGGCACGGTTTTGTAAAGAAAACATCACAGTTAAGGTGCCATTTGATGAATATGTGGCTAACCATCCTGCCTTCCAAAAATATCTTAAGGTGAGATGCACACCTACAAGGGTTAGCAGGAAGAAAGATAACCGAAATATAAAGACACATGTCTTATCAGTAGCCACAACCTATTGTCTCAAGAATCAGACTTTGCCAAAGAAAAAGAGAGACATGGGTGCTCACTATGTGGAGAGTCGTATTGACGACATTGCATTTGCACGCACACTTTTAGATAACGGTTCTTCGATCAACTTACTTACCTTAGCCTTATATCAGAAATTGGAGTTGGGACCACTTCGTAAATCTAGAGCTTTACTCCAATTCGCAGATCGTTCAATGAAGAGACCTAAGGGAGAAGTGAAGAACGTCGTTATCTCGATTGAGGGGCAGAACTATCAGGTGGACTTCACAGTCTTGGACATGGAGACCCCCAATCATTGGAGAGAATCTCAGATCATTCTCGGGCGACCCTTCCTTAGGACCGCAGGCGCAGCTTTCGATTATGGTACGGGAATGATGAAGTTCCGTTCTCCAGGCGGAGAAGTGAACCTTGAGATGAAGCAAACCAAGTTTCAGCGACCCGATTCAAAGAGTAGCACAGAGTACTCATCTTAAGAGGCAGACTGCAGTTTGATTAGCACAGTTGGGATTTGGGGACAGATTCCTTCAGGACAGAGCGAGACCCTTTCATCTGGAGAGGATATAGTGCATGATGCAGTTTGCCAGGCGTTGTCTGATCTTACTAGATATGCATCAACCTATTCTCATGATGACATAGAGATCCATCCGGATCTGTCAGTTCCATCCTCTTCGGAACAATCATGGGATATAGATGACGAGTCGGACGTGGCTTTTGCCGATTATTTGGATACTTTTGACGATCCGACTCCCGATACTTATGATTTGGTGGCGAGTACTACTCAGATTAGCCCACCTTCATGCAGCACGGAACCAGATTCACATTCAGTTCAGCCATATCTACTTGATGATACCACATTGCCAGAACTGAAATCACTACCTCCTACACTTAAGTATGCCTTTCTTGCGGGACCTAAAGAGAGATATCCTATCATCATTAGCTCAGACTTGACTTTAAAACAGGAGTCTAGGTTGTTAGAGGTCTTAGAGAGGAACCGCAAAGCAATAGGCTGGACAGTGTCGGATCTCGTGGGCATCAACTCCGCTCTCTGCTCGCACCACATTTTTACTGAGGATAATGTGAGACCTTCCCGTGAATTTCAGAGGAGACTTAACCCCAATCTACGGGAAGTGGTGAAGAATGAAATTGAGAAATGGTGCAAAGCAGGGTTTATATACCCTATTTCTGACTCCAAGTGGGTGGCCCCACTTCATGTTGTCCCGAAGAAGTCGGGAATTCAGATGGTCACCAACGAGGAGGGGGTAGAGATCGCGATACGAGTACCTACGTCGTGGTGTGTCTGTGTTGACTACAGGCGCCTGAATGCTGCGACCAAGAAAGATCACTTTCCCTTACCTTTTATTGATCAGATCTTGGAGAGACTCGCAGGGAAAGAGTTCTTCTGTTTTCTTGACGGGTACTCAGGCTACAACCAGGTGGCCATAGCCCCTGAGGACCAGGAAAAGACCACATTCACATGTCCATTCGGTACTTATGCTTTCAGGTGCATGCCATTCAGGCTCTGCAATGCCCCGGGCACATTTCAGCGGTGCATGATAGCCATATTTGCCGAGATGGTGGGAGATTTCCTGGAAGTGTTCATGGATGACTTTTCGGTCCATGGTGATTCTTTTGATACATGTTTAGCACACTTGGACCGAGTCCTCACGAGGTGTAGAGAGGTGAATCTGGTACTCTCCTGGGAGAAGAGTCACTTTATGGTGACGGAGGGTATCGTGTTGGGGCATGTCGTCTCCAAAAGGGGAATGGAGGTTGACCCTGCCAAGGTGGAGGTGATCAAGAAACTCGATCCACCTACCAACGTAAAGTCAGTGCAGTCATTCTTAGGGCATGTTGAATTCTATAGGAGATTTATTCAGGATTTTTCAAAGATCGCCTGCCCACTGACTGAGCTCTTAGGAAAAGACATAGAGTTCATGGTAGATCACAGGTGTCTGGAGGCCTTTGAGCTCTTGAAGAGGAAGATTTGTGCCTCGCCTATCCTACAAGCTCCTGACTGGTCTCTCCCCTTTGAGATCATGACTGACGCTTCAGATTTCGCTATAGGAGCTGTGTTAGGACAACGGTGAGTGGGGATTCCGTTTGCGATTCACTATGCGAGCAAAGTTTTAGATCTTACACAGAAAAATTATACAGTGACTGAAAAGGAAATGCTCGCAATAGTATGGGCCCTCGAGAAGTTCAGATCATTTATTTTGGGCTCTAAGGTGATAATTTACATTGATCACACAGTTATTCGATACTTAATGGAAAAGAAGGACGCGAAGGTGCGTCTTCTTAGGTGGATTTTACTCCTCCAGGAATTTGATTTGGAGATAAAAGATAAACCTGGAGTGTAGAATGTTGTGGCTGATCACCTTTCTCGGATTGAACTTAAGGATTCTCCTGATCATGAGTGGATTAAAGAGACCTTCCCAGATGAGTCAATTTGTGTAATTGACTCCCTCCCGTGGTATGCCAACATGGTGAACTATCTTGTCTCCAAGCAGGTTCCCCATGGTTGGACTAGGAGCAGCATTGATCGACTGAAGTCGGATTCGAGGAGATACCACTGGGACGATCCTTTCCTTTTCTTCGAAGGACCGGATTGTATTTGGAGAAGGTGTATTCCTCAGGAGGAATACCATAGTGTCCTCACATATTGTCATTCACTTGAGGCTGGAGGACACCATTCGGGAAAGAGAACCGCTCACAAAGTACTTCAATGTGGATTGTATTGGCCGACCTTGTTTAGAGATGCCATTGATTTTGTACGGTCGTGCCCGATTTGTCAAAGGATGGGAGGGACAGTTGGACAGAGAGATGAGATGCCCATGCAACCGATGATTATTTGTGGTGTTTTTGATGCATGGGGCATAGATTTTATGGGTCCCTTTCCCAAAAGCCAAGGACATGAGTACATTTTGTTGGCGGTTGATTATTTATCTAGGTGGGTGGAGGCTATCCCAACCCGAACCACAGACAGCAAGACTGTCTGTAAGTTTGTGAGAGACCATATTATTGCTAGGTTCAGGGTGCCAAAAGTTTTGATATCTGATGGGGGTAGCCACTTTGTGAATCGAGATATGAGATCTTTAGCTAAGGACTATGGATTTGAGCATAGAGTTACTAGTCCTTACCACCCACAGTCCAACGGCATGGCAGAGGTTTCGAACAGAGAGGTGAAGAGTATTTTGCAGAAATTGGTTCGTCCCGATAGGAAGAACTGGTCTCAACTCTTGGACCAAGTTCTGTGGGCCTATAGGACAGCCTACAAGACACCATTGGGTACTTCACCATTTAGAATGATCTATGGCAAGCCATGCCATTTGCCCGCAGAATTGATTAATAAATCCGAATGGGCAATTAAGAAGATTAATTGGAGTTGTCACCTAGGGAAACTTTGTCGAGACTTGAACTTGAACGAGCTTGTGGAATTCTGAAACAGGGCATATGACAACAGTTTGATTTATAAGGACAAAGTAAATAGATGGCATGATCAGCACATTAGGTGCAAAGACTTTGTCCCTGGACAAAAGGTATGGTTGTTCAATGCCAGATTGAAGATATTCCATGGGAAGCTCAAATCTAAATGGACGGGTCCCTTTGTGGTTAAGAAAGTGCACGGGAATGGAAGTGTAGAGATAGCTGATCTCACAGATGGTGCACAATCTCATGTGGTGAATGGACAACTGTTGAAGCATTTTGTTGATTCCAAAGAGCAGTTAGCCCAAGTCGAGGTCATCAACTTCATACAGAGTGAGCACATAGCAGATACATCTTATTACTCTTCATGAAGATGCAGCATCAAGATTCAACATCTTAGAAGATTCAATCACTCTTGTACATATTCTCCCTTCTTTGTATATTCTCGAGATCACATCGGTTCTCACACTTACTCTTGTCCTATACTTAGGCTGACCAAAGCCTAAGTATAGGGGGGACCGATGCCCGTCATGTGTATTTACTCATCATTTCTCCTCTTGACCTCGTCCGCCCCATTTTTGCTCTTCTTCTACACTTAGGCTATCCAGAGCCTAAGTATAGGGGGCGGATCGACTTCTATACTTTTTATTATTTTAGCTTTCCTACACTTAATACGAGCTATGTATTTTTGTCACCTAGTGCCATGAGGACATAGCACAAGCTAAGTATAGGGGGCGTGTATATATTACATATATACTTTACCCATAGCTCGTACTTTCGCATATTTTTGTAAAAAAAAACCAACAAAAAAAACTCTTTCCTAAAAAAAAACTCTTTTTCCTTATTTTCTAAGAAAAAAACTTTTCAAAAAAAAAATCCTTTTTTATATATAAAAAACTTTTTCAAAAAAAAGAGAATCTTTTCTTATTTACCTATCTTTTTCAAAAAAAAACTCTTGAAAAAAAAGCAAAACTTTTCTAACAAAAAAAACTTCTTCTTTGCCTTTGTTTGTCAAAAAAAACCTTTGTGAAAAAAAACTTTTTCTAAAACTTAAAAAAAATCAAAAAAACAATTAATCATCAAAATAAAAAAAACTAACTAATAAGTTGGTTTAATCCCTGGCACAATTCACTTTCACACAAGACTAGTGATGATCAAGAACACTTGGTTTATGAGATCTTGAGATTTTGAGTTAACCAGCCTTAGTCATTAGGGTCCTTGACTTAATTATTCACATTTCCCTAATTTGAAAGATTTGTGTGCTATATTGCGTGCTTATTCTCTACCTTAAGAATATGATCAGCACCTCACATACACGACTGCAGTTATGATGAGATGAGTTGAAATTTCACTTGAGGAACTGGGATGAGGGATTTGAGTTTGGACTTGATTTGATGATGCTCGAGGATGGGATAAAATCAATGAAGGCTTCATAAAACCTGAGTGTCAGCATCTTTAGCCAGTATGCGAACATGGTTCTTATACTATCTCTTGACATTTACCTATGTGCCAGGGTGTGATAAAATAAAAAAATGTTGATCAGTGTGCGCCAACTCTTGGTAAAAGCAGTGGAGCTAGCCAAAATACTACAAAGCAATGAAATGTCAAAGAAAAGCTCTCATTCCACAAAGTCAATTATCAAAAGAGCTTCCACCAAAGGCGAGCGCTCCCAACCATTTCAAAGTGTCCACTTGGACCACCGCTATTAGGACCAGGAGTCGGGCTTGCACCAAGAAAGGGCTCTGCATCGTAAATGCTACAAGTCTGGGTGTAGAAGGTATGATAGGTACTCAAAAAAGGCACACCCCGGTGTACTCCCAGGAAAACAAGTGCAGACGGCTCCAACTTCTCTTGACGGACGCACTGATCAACACCAAAAAAAAGCGTTGCGTAATAAGGCACTCGAGAGGATCCTTGTTCCAATGAGAGGGAGAGAAGAAATGACACCATCCTATGCCCTCCATCAACTGGCCTTCCATCTACACTTTCAAGTCTGACAACTAAAGAGACGGTGGATTGGATGCAAGAAATGATTTATTCCCTAGTGTTGAGGATCGGGTCCATAGGAGAGTCTCTTGGACTGGAACCTTGGGTGACGTTGTGACTCTACTCTTATAACTGCGGTCAACACTTAAAGTCATATCCTTTCATATATGTATACAAAGAGAGTCTGATGATTAGGGGAATTGGGTACCTTTTGAGTAGAGCTTGGTTCAGCTTAGAATTTTAGGATATCTAAAACCGAGAGTTCTTGAACGGATCAAGTCTTGTATTCACATGCACAGTCAGGGGTTAATCCAACTTATTCATTCTTTATTTGCTCGAGGACTAGCAAAGTTTAAGTATAGGGGGGTGATGAATCCGCGATTCATCATCGCAATATCTTGATCTTAGCAAAATCCCCGAGTAAAATTCCAAATAAATGTCCATAAAATCAATAAATTAACAAAATAACTCTTGTAAATAAAACACACTAATTATTGTATATACGATTATACAAAATGAATTAACAATAAAAAGCCGAAAAAAATAAAGGAGTTTTATACTTGTAAATAGCCCAAAACTTCATGTATTTTTAATAATTTCATTTCTACCTAATTCTTTCTCTAACTTGTTTATAAAAATGTATATAAAAATACAAAAATACAAAACAAATTTCAACTCAAATAAATGCACCTAGATCCCAAAGAGAAAAAGCCGTAAAATCCAACTTCCAAGCTAAATTCCCGCTCCGTATGAACTCCAAATTTACCAAACTCTCTTTTAAAGTTCAAGTTAGAAAATTATCTATCCAACGGAAGTAGTTTCATTAAAATCGGAGTTCATTTGCAAAAGTTGGGTTTCGGGACCTAGATGTACATTATATACCATGTATATATTCATTCTTTCTTTAATTTTTATTGTATCTTTCTTAATTACTAAAAATACAAAAAAATCATACTTGTGTTGTATTTTAATTGTACTATTTTATTATTATTTTTCGTTGTAAATATCTCTTATTAAAAAGAAAAAAAATTACATATTAGAAAAGTAAAAAATGTGTACATGTTGTTTGTCTTCCATTGTAAATTCTCCACTATTTCTCTTCTCTTTTTATTTTATTGTATTTAAAGTAGACAACTTTATTTTATTTATTTATTTATTTTACATTCTCTACAATAACCACCATTCAACTCATTATACCACCAACTTCCATTCAACCCCACCATTTTTTTAAACCTCCCATTCAACTCCATTAATAATCCAACTTTCCATTGAACTCCACCACCATAATAACTTCTCATTTCATCATCTATATATACATCCCATCCTCCTCAATTTACCTTTGATCCATCTTTATGTGAGGAGAGCCAAGTTCCCAAAGTTGAATCGGTGACAGCGACGCAACCGCGGTCGAGCGACGACGGCCCTCTCTCCGGTGTGATCCGTTGGTTTTTTTGGCCAACATCACAGCCGCAACTGCGCGCTGCTCGAGCTCATCGCACGCCGGCGATTTGAGCGAAGACCGTGCTCACGAGAGCACTCCATAGGCGACCGTATCATCGTAGGTAAAATTTCCCTTCATTTTAGTTCATTTTGTCTTTTTGCAATTTTTTTAGCGTACCACATTTCATCCTTTCCATCACCACCATCACATTTTTTTCCCATTTGTTTAATTTATTTTCATCACCATCATCCCATTTTTTTCTTCTTTTCTTCACATCATTTACATTCCCTGTTTAAACAAAATTATAAAAAAAATTAAAATCTAAAAAAAAAGGTTTTTTTTATTACAGCAGAAAAAAAAGAGAAAAAAATAAAAAAAAGAAAAAACATAACGCATCAACGGTGGGGGAGAGTGTCCACCGCCGCCGCCTCCCCTGTTCTCCACCGCGCCGCCGCGCGGCCTCCGCCCAGCCACGGCCGTCTGCAGCGGCCCGATCCTCTCCGCGGCTACAGCCGGCGGCGCCGCCGCCCTAACGCGGCCGCGCCACCCGTAGCGCTGCCCCCTCCTTCCTCCACCGCCGGCTCCGCCCCCTCGCCACCTCCTAGCGGCCACCCGCGCCGCCCTCGCCACCGCCCACCGCAGTCGCGTGCGGCCGCGCCCGCTCCTCCACCGACCCGCGCCACCGCCGTCCAACCCCGTTGGGTTTCTCCTCCTGCAAGAACGATGGAAGAAGGAAGAAAGGTTATCTTTTTTTAATTTTATTGTAAAAATTGCATATTTGTTTTGTATAGTTTTAGTAATGGCAAATTGGTCCCTGTACACGTTTTTGATGTAAATATATTTTCTGAGTTTGCACAAAGACCCTTGTGTTCATGCTTTAATTTGGACCTCTCTTTTGCATCATTTTATGCAATAAAAAATGTTTTTATGTTGAGCAACTTATCCTCTGTCATGTGAGTATTTATTTGTATTTTTATGGTAGTTGGATAATTAATTAAAAATGGTTAACTGAAATATTGCATATTTTACCCAATCTGGACTCTTAAAATTATACCTCACACACGGTTGCTCCAAAAAATCCACAAAAATTAGGAATGATGCCTTGAAATGTGAAACGTACTGTCCAAATTTCATCTAAAATGGAGTTGTCTTGTGCCTGAAATAAATCGTAGAGTGAAATTAGTATTTGATTTTTAATTAAATCCACAGACATCCTTTTTGCAAAATTTAAAGTCTCCTGTATGCCACATGAAAATATCTACTTGAGATAATTTGCACTTTGATTAATTTGATAACGTGGATTAATTAGGAATTATTTACTCACTATCACTCTGTTTCCACTAAAAAATACATAAAAAAATCATATTTTGTCAAATAAATCCAAAAATTTTACTGTAGCTTCCTTGCATCATGTTTATGTTCCAGTAAATTTTTCATGATTTTTGCTTACTGTTTGTGTGATAAATTGCGAAAAACCCATAAAAAGTGTGCATTTTTTATTATTGCATTTTAGCCCTAAAAATACAAAAAAATGTGTTTTGTGTTCACCACTGGATTAGGATTCTAGGAAAAATACGAATTGGCTAAATTGGAATTCTTTTTCAATAAAATTAATTTGGCCTTGTTTGTGTTTTCTTAGTGTCTTGATTCACCCGCATTTGCATTTGCTTTGATTTTTGCATTAAAAAATCTAAAAAAACCGCATTGGATATCTAGATCTTAAATTTGCAAATTAAACCCAAGCTGTTCCTTTGCCTCCCTGTGTTCGACCCCGGACTTGTCCGGGATATAAATTAAAGCCGAGACACTCTTCACAGAGATCTTCTCTCGGTTCTGACCGAATCGCTAAGTACACGTATTACAACGTGACCAAATTAGTCATCGTATTTAGCGACTCGTCAGCGGGGGACCAAGGACTCCTTCTCCAGCGGAGCAGAGGAGGAGGTGGCGAAAGGTGAACGTGATTGTGGAGAAAGGAATGGTGGTGTCGGAGGATCATGCGAAGATGAGGATGGAGCTATGAAGCTTGTGGGTGGGTCAGATGAGGGTGAAGACGAGTGAGTAGGTTGGAGTAATTCTAAGAAATCAAGAAAAAAAGAAGAAGGGGATGATACCTCGTCGGAGAGGGGAACCCAGCGGATGTAGCGGCTTGGCTTGAGGCTCAGACAAGCCTTGGGGTCTTCGCCCAGCTGGAAAGCCTATCCAGCGAGCTCGACGGTGGCGGAGACAACCGCAGCACGGCCATGGCGGTCGTGGGTCGACACCGGGCGAGAAGCCATCATCGCCTCGACGATCCGCCCCTCCGCTGTCACCGGAGGGGCGGGGGAAGCTGGGATTATGCCTAGAAATGGTGGACGGAGATTGACGGTGGTGTAGGAGGCGGTTTTATAGGAGGGGAGGACGGTTACCAGCGAGGGGAGTGAAGGTTTTGATTGGAAGTAATGAAGGCTTAGAGTAATGGCGGGGAGAGTTGGGGGTTATGCGAAGGAGATGGAGGAGTGGTGGAGGAGCGTTTCGATGCGGAGGGGGTGGCTTGTGGTGCCTTCTAAAATTGGAAGAGGGCGACGCGTCAGAGAGGGTAACGAATGGGCTTAGAGGTAGACGATGAGCATCGGCCGTTGGATCTAGTGATCCAACGGCTTGGAGGAAGGCACTAGTGGAGGGTTGCGATCAGATCCTTAGGATCTGAGCGAACGACTGAGATTAAGGCGCGAATGAGCAGATATGATGTGATCTGGAGGAGATCCAATGGTGGGAGAGAAAGAAGTGACGTGGCGAGCGTTGAAGTGTAGGATGAGCGGTTGATCGGATGGCTGGAGTGAAAGGGCAACGTGTCAGATGGGAGGTCGTAGGATAGGGGGTGAATCTAACGGCTGTAGATGAGGCGAGTGCGTGCGGTTAGGATCAGATCTGGCAGTCAGATCTGATGGCTGTGGTTGAGGCGGCAATGGAGGGCTGAGATGGAGGCAGGGAAGAGCGGATCTGATGGCCCAGGAGGCCACCGGGTGGCAGAAGGAGGAGCGGCCATGTGGCAGCTCCAGAGAGCGCCGCATGGCCCAATTAGAAAATTTAAAAATATAAAAACAAAGAAAAAATACAAAAGAAATAGTTAGAGGTAAAATTAGGAAAAAGTCAAAACATGAAAGTTGCTCGTCTCATTGAGATCTACAAGTTTCATGTTGGACAAAAAGCCAAAAGAGGTCATTTGTACAAAAAATATTTTTGGAGGTATTTTTAAGGGGGATAAAAACACCGAATTTCGTCTTTTGATTTGTTTTTGTATTTTTTAGTCTTTTTAATGGTCAGTGAATTATAGGCAATTACTCTGCCTAATTTTTAGGGATTTTTGATGAGAAAATAAATACAAAAAATAAAGGAAATTAAATATAATTAATTAAGGTTAATTATACACAATATATTACAAAATAAAAATAAAGAATTAATGGAGATTTTTATTGGTTTGATTAAGCCAGGGGTTTAATATGTGAATTTTAGCATGATGAATACGAGATTCATCAGTACACAATGATCGATTTGGCATTATCCTTTCCTGAGGTGGATATGGTGTCTAGTCAGGGAGCGTTGGGATAGCAAGTTGCACCGTGTGCGGTCTGTCCGACTCCCATCAGTACTGGCCATGACAGCGGGTAGGGACTCGATAACGCTGGAGAAATCGTGGTGTATTTTCTAATTATTAAAATGTGAATTAACACGTACTTTGAGATAATACCATTTTTCCAAGTAACAATCAAGTTTGTTGATTGAATTGAATTGATAATTGATTTAATGCGATTAAATTAACTATATCTAATTAAGAACACTCTATTATGAATAGATGTATATTTTCCTTGGAAGAATTAATTATATGAATATGATTCATGATAATTAATTGAAATTTGAATAAGAGGTGGAGGATCACTTAAGTGACATCCATGGTCTCCCGTCAAGGCGAAGGGTTCTGTCACCAGATATTGTATGTAGGAGACACGTTGTCCGAAGTAACAACTCCTACATACAATCCATTTGGATCGGTCTCTTCGCTTCTCGAAAGAGTAAGGACGTATGCCTAGTGACCCCAATATGGAGTCCTCATATTATTGGGGTCATATTGGATTACGCATAGCGAGTTGTATTCATGTTGACGGTTGGTTCAATTAATAATGGGTCAACATCCCCTTAGGGGTGATGGGCCCGGGTGTTAAAATCGAATTAGGAAATGCAAGTTGGACTTGCAAGGCGGAATGTGTTCCCGCTTCTTTTTATCCAAGTTGCAAGTTCTCATATTATTGGGATGTGACAAAGATAAAGAGGAGATCCCAGATCTTACTAGAGATATAGTTGTAAGTATATCTCTTGCTTTGAAAGTAATTAAGGGAATTAACTTTCAAAGTTGACAAAGCAAGACTAATTTAATTAAAAATTACTTAATCAAATATTTGTAAATTGAATATATATAATTATTTACATGTTCTAATATAGTGCATTCTTAATTTCAAAAAATGAAGTCCATGAACCCACTTAGCAGGCTCCTGGAGGTCAATCAGTTGACCGGACTAAATTATTCGGATTGGATCCGAAGTTTGGATCTTGTCCTATCTGCTGAGCACATCTCTTATGTGTTGTCAAAGGACAAGTACACAAAATCAAAGACTAGAAGAAATCAATTTTAATGTAAATATGATGAAGATCATAATCTGACAAGATGCTATATTCTGGGTTCATTGTCTAATGTGCTTCAGAAGCAGCATGTGGAAATGAGCACTTGCCAGGAGATTATGCTGAATCTGAAGGAAATGTTCGGTGATGTAAACTGCACACAACGTTACAATGTAATGAAAGAATTTATTCACTCCAAGATGCAGGAAGGGACTTCTGTCAGAGAACATGTGCTCAAAATGTTTGGGTACCTCTCTAAGCTAGAAATCATGGGAGCTGACATGGACGCAGACATGCAAGCTGACTTCATTCTGTTGTCTCTCCCTAAGTCTTTCAATAACTTTGTGGTTACGTACCACATGAGCAAAGTTCATTTTAGTAACATTGGGCTATTAGCTGCATTAAAGTCCGTTGAGGACATAATGAAGAAGGATAGCCCCTCTGCCAGTGCAATGATTGCACAGGTCAAAGGAAAGCGTGGTTGGAAGCAAGGTTCTCGGAAGGGTCCGGCCCAGAAGAGAAAGAAGAGGAGTCAAGGAGTTGGTTCATCTACCAATGCATCCACTCTGATAGCATCGAAGAAAACCGATGTTTGTCATCACTGCAAGAAGCTGGGGCACTGGAAGCGCAATTGTCCGGATTACCTGAAGTCGGTCGACAAAGGTAAAGCCCCAACAAGTATGAAATCTACTTTCATCATTGAAACTAGTTTTCTCGTTGGATGAGAAGCAAGTTGGATCATAGATTCTGGTGCTTCTGTTCATGTATGCAATTTATTGCATTTGTTTCAGGAAACTAGGAGTCTTGATGAAGGGGAGATAGTAATCCAGATGGGATCTGATGCAAGTGTTGCAGTAGTCGTCGTCGGGACCTGCCGACTATCATTATCTAGTGGAAGAGTGCTAGTACTTAAAGAGTGTCTTTATGTACCTGAAGTCAGAATGAATTTAATATCTGTATTTAACCTTGTTAGAAATGGATATTCATTCCTTTTCTGTAATAAAGTAGTCATACGTCATTATGATAAATATATTGCGGATGGTGTTCCGACTTCTGGTGGACTCTAGGAATTGTGCACTGATGAACATATCATGAATGTTACTACCACTAAGAAAATCTCTAAAAGATCTAGGGAGAATGGAAATCATTCGAACATGATTTGGCATCAAAGGCTTGGTCATTTATCTGTTGATAGGATCAATAGATTGATAAAGGATGGACCCTTAGATTTTCTACAGATTCAATCTTTGCCTACCTGCGAGCATTGTATCCGAGGTAAAATGACTAGGATGCCTTTTTGTAACAAGGTTACAAGATGCGAAGGAATTCTTGACCTTATACATACTGATGTATGTGGACCCTTCAGTACTGCAACTCAAAATGGATATTGATATTACTTGATGTTTATTGATGACCATTCGAGATACGGGTTTATCTTCCTGCTAAGTCATAAATCTGAAACCTTTGAAAAGTTCAAAGACTTCAAGGCTTTGGTTGAGAACCAAACTGATTAGAAGATTAAACGGATTCGATCTGATCGAGATGGTGAGTACCTCTCAGATGAATTCAAGGAATACCTTAAAGAGAATGGAATTGTCTCCAATCTCACTCCTCTTGGAACCACCCAATTTAATGGTGTTGCTGAAAGACGCAACATGACCATCATGAATATGGTTCGTTCAATGATGAGCAAAGTGCATTTACCACTTAGTTTCTGGGGATATGCAGTAGAGACTGCAATATATATCCTAAACAAGATTCCTAGCAAATTTGTGCCCAAGACTCCTCATGAGCTCGGGTATAGAACCAAATCAAGTGTTAAACACTTGAGGGTTTGGGGTTGCTTGGTCCATATGAAGAACATGGATGCAAGTAAGCTAGAATCTCGCACTCGAGAGTGCTACTTCATTTGGTACTTTAAAGATGGTATTGGATATCAGCCTTACGACCCTGCGACCCAAAAGGTTTTCGTGTCTAGAGATGTTAGATTTCTGGAGGATGACTTCCTTAAAGGTTAAGACAAAAATGAAGTAGAGGAACTCATAGAATTCCCCGAGGATTCTGAGCTTCCTGAACCAGAAACTGAAGAGATAAATAAAGATGAAACACCCATACCTCTTCGAAGGAGTTCGAGGGTGGTTGCACCACCTAAAAGGTATGGATTCTATGTGTCAGGAGAGACTGACAATGATCCTACTTCATTTGATGAAGCGCTCGCGGATTATGACATGGATAGATGGATGTTAGCAATGAAGTCGGAGATTGACTACATGCATAAGAATGGTGTATGGACCCTAGAAGATCCACCTGAAGATAAAGCCTATAGGGTGTAAATGGATCTTCAAGAGAAAGAGGGGACCTGCTGGGAAAGTGGAGACTTTCAAGGCACGGCTCGTGGCCAAAGGATACACACAGAGAGAAGGCATCAAGTACGATGAGACATTCTCTCATGTGGCTATGCTTAAGTCCATCAGGACACTGCTAGCTATAGTTGCATCTCTTGACTACGACATCTAGCAGATGGACATCAAGACAACTTTCCTCAATTGATACCTCAAGGAGGATATCTATATGGAGCAGCCCCAAGGCTTCATGACCGAGGAAGGTAAAATATGCAAGCTGAAGAAATCCGTCTAGGGGCCCAAACAAGCTTCTCGTAGCTGGAACATCAGATTTGACGAAACCATAAAGAGTTATGATTTTGTGCAAAATCATGATGAACCTTGTGTGTACAAGAATCTTAGTAGGAGAGCCATTGTGTTCATCGTGCTTTACGTAGATGGCATCCTTATCATTGGAAATGATACATGGATAATGACCAGTGTTAAGATTTGGTTATCTCATACCTTCGAGATGAAAGATATTGGAGAAGCCTCTTACATCTTGGGTCTAAAGCTGTTCAGAAAGCGAGAAAAAAGGATGTTGGGATTATCACAACATGGGTACATTAAGAAGATTCTTGAACGTTTTCATATTGATGGTTCTAAGAAATGTTTCCTCCCCTTAAGTCATGGTATACACCTGTCTAATGGAATGGCTCCTCAAACCGTTGAGGAAAAGAAGGCCATGGCTGGATGTCCTTATGCATCAGCTGTAGGAAGCTTAATATATGCCATGATGTGTACTAGGACAGACATCTGCCATGTAGTGGGAGTGGTAAGTCGTTACCAATCCTTCTATGGAGAACAACATTGGAATGCAGTGAAGAACTTTTTCAAGTATCTAAGACGGACGCAAGATTACATCTTGATCTAAGGAGATGGTGATCTCCAAGTCTTGGGATACACAAATTCAGACTTCCAGTTGGATATTGATGATCGAAAGTCGACATCAGGGTTTGTGTTCCTGTTGAACAATGGTGTTGTGAGCTGGAGAAGCAAGAAGCATGACACTACGACAGATTCAACAACAGAAGTTGAATACATTGCGACATTGGATGCTACAAAGGAGACGATGTGGTTGCGCAAGTTCATCCTGAAACTTGATGTAGTTTCCTCTGATACTCTCATCCCGTTACTCTGCACTAACTTGGGAGCCATTGCCCAGGCGAAGGAACCCAGATGGCATCAAAAGAGCAAGCACGTGGAAAGGAAATACCACATCATTCGGGAGATACAAAAGCGTGGAGACATCATCATCACCAAGGTGGCCTATGCCGACAATGTTGCTGATTCCCTTACCAAACCTTTGACACAGAAGGTTTTCGACCAGCATGCAATGAGTATGAGTTTAAGGATTGTACCTAAATGGTTCTGAGGGCTAGTGGGAGATTGTTAGCCATGTGAGCCCGAGGCGAACCATTCTAACAATAAATGTTATTGTAATGTTTGATTTATCAATAAAAAGTTATTGATTTGTTTTCACTCCCTTTCTGAGATTAAGTGAATGAATCACTATAGGTCCCTCTGTACAATTAGGGTTATGTACCATGGCCATCTTAATAATCATACATCTATTGATTCAGTAATAGAATCATATAGGCTAGTGCTTGGATGAATATCTAAGGACTTAGATTGAGTACTCATCAAGCATTGCCAAATGATTGTTAAGAGATGATCTCTAGCCTGAGTAGGAGATGGCAATCCTTTCTCATGGAGGATGATGTCTGACCAGCCTCTTGATGCAGGTCCTCTGCATGGGAATAGAGATTCGAAGGTGTCAGATTAGTTAGGTCAAAGGGTTGACTAAATGAGATCAAGATAACCAAAGTCCTATGTCGAATGTTGTCACGATATAGGCACGCATCTTGTGTCCGGAGACATAATTGTTGTTATATGTCTGAGTATGTACATTTGGCAGACCACTAGGTTGATGACCTAACCAAGGTCTATACATCGACGAGCTGGTGTGCATGTAAGGGCATATGAGTAATACGATCTCTCAAAAGAATCATACATGTTTACTTCTGAACTGGAAGACATGAGCTCACTCATGAGGTATTTGGATTGATCAAATTCCATGCATGGTCGCTGTGCTTTAGAAGCATGACAAGAATTTGAAGGTATGATTTATGCTTTTGGAAAGCATATGATTGATACCAAATCCCAATAACCAAGATAGAGAAACTTGATGATGAAACCCTGAAGATGACAGTGTAAAATTGATCTATATCTTCGGGTTCATCATAGGTCTTCCAGTATGCAGGATGTACATGTATTAGGAATACTTGAGGGTGATGTGATCATAAATGATTGTATAACCATGACTCTTCCATTCTGAGGGAGTGATGAAACAGGTCTGTATTTTAGTGACTCCTCTCAGTAGAGAAGTAATATGTTCTTGGTCCAAGTGTTGGACATTGATCTGAATGAAATTCAGATGCAATGAGAAGATTAGATTTACGGCCTTGATTAAATCAAGCATCTGTGAGAGGTCCGTGAGATTTGGATTTGAGATGTTATCTCAATATCCAAGTCACTATACGTGGAACAATACAATCGCTCTGTCCTTATCTCCAAGTATCAACGGAGAAAGCACATTATTCTTTAAAGAGTTCAAGAATAATTTCAAAGTTCAATTATATCCGAGCATTGAGAAATGGATAATTAAATGTGATTTAATTGTCATGAATAATGTGAATTTGATTCACATTATCTGAATGCATGAGAATGATTATATAATATAATTAAATGTGATTTAATTAATGTGGATATGGATAATGTGGATAGCACTATCCAATTATCCACGTATATTATAAATATGATTTATAATATATATTAGAGAGAGAATTATACGATTTATATTTATTGATTAATTGTTAATGTGAATTGGATTCACATTGAATGATTAGTTGAAAATATAATTACATTAGTTTTGGTTTGTGAATGAGATTCACATAATTGTGAATTATTTTTTGTGAAAAATATTTACAATAAGAGTTATTGTAAATTAAGGAGATATCATGAAATAATGAGATCTCATGATAATTAGAGGAGAAAGATCCATTCCACTCAAGAAAAGTGGACGGTTACAACTCTCCACGAGGAGAAGAGTAGCCGTCCCCTCTAATTTAGGGAATGTGGTTGGTTTCCTCATTATCTCTTTTCTAGTCGAAGATGATTTGAATTCAAGTTGATTTTATTGATTTATCAATATGAATTGATCATTTGATGTTGTGATTTTACAACAACATCTTAGCAATTGAAAGAAACACAAATCAATCTCATCCATTGATTGTGTGTTCTCCATGGATTAAGATCCATGGAATCCCAAAACCATATTTAAGAATAGGCATCCCTTGCTCTTCGAGTTACACAATCTTGATGACGTATCTCTCTCTCCCTCTCATTCTCACGCATACTCCATCCCTTCTCTCTTTGAGTGGTCGTCCACTCTCACAAAGGGAAGGCCGTCTTCGTTGTCGTGCCTGCATCGACGACTCTTGGATCTCCGTATTCTTTGGTGTGTGGTGCTCGTGAAGACGACATTTGATCTCGTGAGACAATATCAGAAGATCCATCGCTTGGATCAATGACTTGGATTGCGTGAAGCACGCGACTCATCCCCACGCTCGCAAGCGTCTCCTTCGATGGATCGGACTTGAGACAGGAGGTCTCTTCCCTTAGAGGCTCGATCGCAACCACGCTCCAAGAGGTATTCATATATCTTGTACGTGGTTAGATGAAATGATCCAAGAAATATTCATGGATCATGTGGTTTCATCGTAGTTTTTTTTTTAAAATTCTGTTTCTCCGAGCAACTAGTACGATTAGTCGCTTTTCATCGTATACGATATGATGCACACGCTTCCGTGATGCGCTTGAGGATAATACCATATCCTTCAACTATGTCATTGTTGAAGAGGATTTTGCAGAGGTCGTGTTAATTCACAAGGAGAATAACAATCATTGAGTTGACCTCACACGAAACCCAACTTCAGACAACAATTAATCCACAACAATGATCAAACAATGAAAAGCGATGCATAGTTAAAATTTATTATAACTCTACAACAAAGATGTGTGTAGGTGGAAGTATGTGTAGAGTGTCGAACACAGGGAACAAGCAGGTAGATTGGGGCAAAAATGCTCACAAAAGTGAATGTGAAGTATTTGTCTATATATGTGTTATTTTTTGTGGGGTTTTAATTTATAAAATTTTTTATTTTATTTTATTTTTTTATTTTTATATTTTGATTTTTAATTTTCTGATTTTGTATTTTCTTTTCATATTTTATATTTTTTTATTTCCTTTTTCTTTTAAACTATAAAATAAGATATATATACACAATATGGGTAAGAGAGAGATAATATATATAGATAAAAATAATCAAAAATAAAAGAAATAAATATTTTTGGGTTTTATACAATTTTTTACTATTTTTATGCTTTTTTAGATAATTTTGTAAATCTTTATAGATTTTTAAAGTGAAAAAGACCCAAAATCAGGGTTTAAATATAATGGTCGAAATTAAAATGGAGATAAAAATATCAACACAAAGTCAAAAAATCTCCAAAATAAGTTTAAAATAAAGTTAATAAAATATAGAAAATTAATAAAGAGAAAGTATATTTTTTTTATTTTGTTTGGATTTTATATATTTTTATAGATATCTTTAATGTTTTTTCTATTTTTGATTTTCCTTTATATTTTTGAGTGGTTTTTGGGATGAAGGATAAAAAACACAAAAATACACAAAATATATTTTTTTGAGAATTTTTCAAAGAGTTTTTATAATTTTTTGTATTTTCTAATGCAAATAGGGCGGGGAATGCATGTTTTTGAATTTTCATAAATAATAAATCGCCTCAAAAATGCAAAATAAAAATATGGCGTGAAAGAATTTGCTACAAGAAGCTATGCCTGTTTTTTTTGGAGATTTTTCGAATTTTATAGATGAATGAAATAAATAAAACCAATAAAGAGAAACTACACTCCTAGCATGGGTATTTTTGTAAATATCAATAAGTCTGGGGGCCAAAGTGCAAATTCCATATAATTTTATAATGCAAATAAAATATTCTTGGGCCAAAGCTATATATGCAAAACCACAAGGGGCCCGCTGTAAGAAGACCACCACATGTGATCTGTCATGTGAGGTGACATGGCGCGGACCCAATTGTAAATATGTGAACTGCAGGGGGGGTTTGCAAATTATTCAAAATAAATAAATAGCAGATGAAAGAATATGTCTTGATTATTAAATACAAAAAAGGGCGAGGTCAAGGTTGCAAAATACCTAAGCCTATGCGTGGATCCAATGGCGGGGCTCCTCCCACTTGCCATGCGTCGGGCCGTGGGCGCGCAATAACGTTTGGGCACGGATGGACGAGATTAGATCCCGTATTGGGATCCGACGGTTGAAGTTCCAGAAGATATGATGTCCGCTGCTTCACTCCAAGAACCGGCCAGATCCAACGGCTGAAAGATGACGACGAAGAACGGGGAAGAACTCGCGGCGAGCTTCCCCGACCACATCCTTCCTCCTCCGGCGCTCCTTCAAGCTCCAAAGTGGCCAGAAACGCTCCTGTGGTCCTCTGATGGATGGTGGCGTCCAAAAGTGTTGGCGTCCACTGGAGCTCTCCACCTGTGTCGAGGTCGAGGATGAGCTCCAGGTAACTCCGGCGGAGTCCAAAATCACACCAAGGCATGGCTACAGCTTTAGGTACATGCAAGAAACTGTAATAGGGTCGAGGGCAAATTGCCCCGACCCCGTAGCCGTGTGGAATGGTGCGGGGGTGCGAAATAGGAGCTCGTCGGAGCAAGCTCCAATGAGGGGGTGAAAAACGAGATGGAGTATGGGAATAAATTCCTAAAGCTAAGGAGAATCTAAACAAGCAAAAATGAAGAAAAGACAGGTCCTCGAGCCACAGGATGGCGAGATTGGACCTCACGGCCAATGGCCGGAGATGGAGGTGGAGACCGCTCCTCGTCCTCCTCCTCGATCAACCTAACGGCAGGACAAAGGAGCTGTCAGCTCCCTCAGTCGATTGAGCGCGAGAGGAGGAGAGGAAGGTGGTCAAAGAGGGTTCAAAGAGGAATGAGAAACTATGAGGTGGTTTTGAACAAGTGACGGGCAGGGTGTGAAGAACGAGGTGAATCGTGAGATGCAACAACTCAATCCACGAAAAAATCCCTGGGCGTGTAAACTCAATTATAGAGGAAGAAAAGCCAAGAAGACATCATCGAGAAAGGGTGCAAGATGCGATCTTCAAAAATCAGAGAAATCGAGGAAAAAAACGTTCTGGCAAGCAGTAGATGGGGGGTTAGACAGTTGACCAGCGGTCAACTGTCCGAGCCACCTGGTTAGTCCACGTAGACCAATCAAGAAAAACCTCCTGGAAAAGAATTAAAAAATGATTAGAAATAATAATTGATTTTATTAATTTTAGATTATAAAAAAATATTTATTATTTTATTATGTATTTTATGATGATTTTTATTATTTTTTTTCGAGTTTTAAAATTCCAAGTTTCTCTTTAAGGCTTTATATAGGTATATTTATCTATATATTTTAATATTTTATTTTTATTTTGTATTTTTAATTTTATTAATTTTGTTTATTATTTTATATATTTATAACTTATTTTTATAAACTTAAATATATTTTTATTTTATTTTTCTGATATGATCCCTACTTGCGACGCGTTGCATCGCCCGAATGCAATGAAAAATTGGCAAGGGCCGCTACATCGCAGCCTGGATGTAGTTCAAAATTTGCAAGGGTTCTCGCATGAGGAACGAATGCGGGTAAATAAGTTAGTTCCGCTGCATCACCGCCCAGATGCAGTCCAAAATTTACAAGGGTTCTCGCATAATGGACGCATGCGAGTAAAGAAGTTAGTCCAAAAGAGATTGTAAAGGAAGTTACGAATTGGTAGTTGGAATATCAGTATTTTAACTGGAAAATTGATGGAGATAGTGGATACAATGGAAAGAAGGAAGATTCATATATTATGTCTTCAAGAGACTAATGGGTTGGAGAGAAAGCAAGGGAGATCGAGAAGACATGCTTTAAACTTTGGTATTCAGGTAAAGATAAGGGCAGAAACGGTGTTAGAGTGATTGTTCATAAAGATTTGAAGGATTGTGTGGTTGAGGTGCAAAGATTTGGGGATCGGATTATTTTGCTAAAGTTGGTGCTTGAAGAAGAAATTCTGAATATCATCTCAGTTTATGCACCGCAAATTGGTTTAGATGAAAGGACTAAACAAGCTTTTTGGGAGGATCTGGATAAGATTTTACGAAGAATCCCACAGAGAGAGATGGTTTGCATAGGTGGAGATCTTAATGGACATGTGGGAAAAGATGTTTCAGGATATGCAAGTGTGCATGGAGGACATAGTTTTGGGGATAGAAACGAAGAGGGAAAAGTCATTTTAGATTTTGTAACTGCATATGATCTTTTCATAGCAAACACTCTTTTCAAGAAGAGGGAGGCATTTAATTACTTATAAGAGTGGCTGAACTAGAACACAGATAGATTACTTTGCGTTGAGGAGAAGAGATCGATTGTGTTGCAAAGATTGCAAAGTAATCCCTGGAGAGAGTTTGACAAGCCAACATCGCTTGTTAGTCTTGGATTTACAAATAAAAGGGCTGGTAAAGAAAATGAAGGTTCCTAAGATCACTAGAACTAGGTGGTGGAATCTTCCGCTGAAGCAATCAAGCTTCAGGGAGAAGATTTTAGAAGACTTATCTTGGGATTGTAGCGGTAGTGCAAATGAGATGTGGGAGGCAGTAGCATCTTGTATCCGAAAGGTAGCCAAAGAGATGCTAGGCGAGTCAAAAGGAGGAGCTCCGGGTCAAAAGGAGGCTTGGTGGTGGAGTGAAGGGGTGCGAGAGAAGCTAAAAATTAAAAGAGCTTGCTTTAAAGCTATGTCTAAGGATAAAATAGAGGAAACTATCACAGACTATAAAATAGCGAAGAAGGAAGCACAGAAGGTTGTAAGCGAAGCTATGAGGTTTTGTATAAAAATCTCAACTCTAAGGAGGGCCAGAAGGATATATTCAGGTTGGCCAAAGAAAGAGAAAGAAAGACCAAAGACCTTTCTCAAGTGAGATGCATTAAGGACGAGGAAGGTCACGTGCTTGTTACTCAGAAGGATATAGAGACTAGATGGGAGCAGTACTTCCATAAACTTTTCATTGGAGAAGGAAATAGAGAGATCACTTTGGGGATCTAGCTAGTAGTGAAAGTTACTTGAATCGTGCATGGTATAGACGGATACAAAGAAAAGAAGTAGAGGAGGCTTTGAAGGTTATGAGACCTGGGTGTTGAACCGGATGACATCCCTGTAGAAGTATGGAAAGTTTTAGGTGAGTGTGGTTTGACTTGGCTTACAAATCTATTCAATGTTGTTTGGCGAAGCAAGAAAATGCCTGAAGATTGGAGGAGGAGTATTGTGGTGCCTCTTTATAAGAACAAAGGAGACATTCAAAATTGTTCAAAATACAAAGGTATCAAGATGATGAGTCACACTATGAAAATTTGGGAACGTGTGATTGAAAGAAAGTTGAGGCAAGTTTCCCAAGTAAAAGAAAACCAATTTGGATTCATGCCAGGTAGCTCAACTATTGAAGCCATCCATTTGCTGAGGAGAACAATGGAGATTTACAGAGCTAAAAGGAAGAATCTCCATATGATCTTTATTGATTTGGAGAAGGCTTATCATTCCGTCCCACGAGAGATACTGTGGAGAGTTTTGGAGAAGAGACAAGTACCTGTTCTATACATTAATCTCATAAAGGATATGTATGATAGAGCTTTATCTTGTGTAAGGACCCCGACTGGAAAGACTGACTATTTTGATATAAACATTGGTTTACATCAAGGTTCAGCTTTGAGTCCATTTCTTTTTACTTTGATCATGGACGAGTTGACAAGTCACATTCATGATGAGTTACCTTGGTGTATGTTATTTGCTGATGATATTGTGCTGATTGACGAGACTAGAGATGGAGTAAATGAGAAGCTTGAGGTTTGGAGACATGCATTGGAGACTAAAGGTTTTCGTATAAGTAGGGCTAAGACGGAATATATGGAATGCACCTTTGATGGAAGCAATGGTGAAGGAATCGAGGTGAAGATTGGTGACGATAACATTCAGAAGAGAGATTCTTTTAGATATCTGGGATCTATTTTGCAACATGATGGGGAAATTGATGGAGATATTACTAATAGAATAAATGCAGGCTGGCTAAAGTGGAGAGGAGCCTCCGCTGTTCTCTGTGATAAGAAAATTCCTTTAAAAATTAAAGGAAAGTTTTACAAAGCAGCCGTGAGACCTGCTATGCTTTATGGTTTCGAATGTTGGCCCGTGAACCATAGACATGTGCAGAGAATGCCTGTAGCAGAAATGAAAATGCTAAGATGGATGTGTTGACATACACGTAAAGATCAGATTCGGAATGATGCAATCAGAAAGAAAGTTGGTGTAGCTCCGATCGAGGATAAGATGCGAGAAAACCGCTTAAGATGGTTTGGTCATTTGCAAAAAAGGTCAACTGATGCACCGGTTAGGAGATGCGAGTGTTGAGATGTTGAGCCGGCTAAGAGGGCGAGGACGACCCAAGAAGTGTTGGAAAGAGACTATACGAGGGGATCTTAGTTTTTTGGATATAAGTCTGAGATTGACCCAAGATAGATCTGAATGGAGGCGAAAAATCCATGTAGCCGACCCTACTTAATTGTGGGAAAAGGCTTTGTTGTTGTTGTTGATTTTTCTGATATGATATATAATTAAATAAATAGATGTATTTATTCTATAGGTATACTTATAGGTATTTTACATATGTATTTTATACAAGTATTTTATTTCTATGTTTTCTTGATGTTTTTATTCCAATTTTGTTATGTACATATATTATAAATAATATTTACAAAATTATAAAAAATATAAAATTATAAAAACAATGAATAGGGAAGAACTCGTGGCGAGGCGAGCTTCCCCGACCCTGTCCTTCCTCCTCCGACGCTCCTTCAAGCTTTAAAGTGGCCAGAAACGCTCATGCAGTCCTCCTTTGATGGCTGGTGGCATGCAAAAGCGCCTACGTCCACCGGAGCTCTCCACCCATGTCGAGCTCGAGGATAAGCTCCAGGTAGCTCCGACGGAGTCCAAATCACCCCCAGGCATGGCTTCAGCTCCAGGTACCCGCAAGAAACTATGACAGGGTCGAGGGCAAATTGCCCCGACCCCGTAGCGGTGTGGAATGGTACGAGGGTGCGAAATAGGAGCTCGCCGGAGCAAGCTCCGATGATGTGGTGGCGAAGGTGACTAGTTGCGTGAAAGACAAGACGAAGTATGGGAATAAATTCCTAAAGCTAAGGAGAATCTAAACACGCAAAAAAATGAAGAAAAGACAGGACCTAGAGCCGCAGGACAACGAGATTGGACCTCACGGCCAGTGGCCGGAGATGGAGGTGGAGATCGCTCCTCGGCCACCTCCTCGATCAACCTAATGGCAGGACGAAGGAGCTGTCACCTCCCTCAGTCGATTGAGCCAAGAGGAGGAGAGGAAGGTGGTCAAAGAGGGTTCAAAGAGGATCGGGAAACTCTGACGTAGTTTTGAACAAGTGACGGACAAGGTGTGAAGAATGAGGTGAATCGCGAGATGCAGCAACTCAATCCACGAAAAATTCCCTGGGCGTGTAAGCTCGATTATTGAGGAAGAAAAGCCAAGAAGACATCATCGACAAAGGGTGCAAGACGCGATCTTCAAAAATCAAAGAAATCGAGGAAAAAAGCATTTTGACAAGCAGCAGAAGGGGGGTCAGACAGTTGACCAGCAGTCAACTGTCTCAGCCACCTGGTTGGTCCATGGACCAACCAGGAAAAACCTCCTAGAGAAGAATTAAAAAATCGATTAGAAATAATAATTGATTTTATTAATTTTAGATTATAAAATTAAAATATTTATTATTTTATGAAGTAATTTATGATGATTTTTATTTATTTTTTTGAGGTTTAAAATTACAAGTTGCTTTTTAAGGCTTTATATAGGTATGTTTATCTATATATTTAAATTTTTTATTTAATTTTATTATTTGTTTATTATTTTATATATTTATAACTTATTTTATAAACTTAAATATATTTTTATTTTATTTTTCTGATACGATATATATAATTAAATAAATAGATGTATTTATTCTATAGGTATACTTATAGGTATTTTACCTATGTATTTTATACAAGTATTTTACTTCTATATTTTCTTGATGTTTTTATTCTAATTTTATTATGTACATATATTATAAATAATCTTTACAAAATTATAAAAATATAAAATTATAAAAATATGAATAATAAATAAATGAATATTTTAATCGATACAAGTATACAATAGGGGTTCAAAACTCAACTTTCACACCGTAACTCCAAAAAATATGAAGCTACCTTCATTAAATAGCTTATTAAATGTTATATACAATTAAAGGTGATTTTGATATATTTTGATTTTTAATTGAGATATATGTGTCTGAAAAGTTGGGATTTTGGATTTTTATTCAGATCATAACTTTTTATCTATACAATATTTTTGTGTGAAATCAATTTTGTATTTTTCTACATTTAATTATCTACAACTTTCATGTACAAAGTTTCTTTATTTGAAGTATAAAAAGTGGAACTAAAAATAGGTCTCAAAAATAAAGGAAAATGAATAAAATAAAAGGTAATTTTTATTGAATTTTGGCCCTTACCTCCCCCTACTTCATTCCTTGTCGACCTAGTCATCGAGATGCCTAGGTCTCAGGGTTTTGGATCATAAAATATTTGCAATATTTTATTATTTTTCTTTTCTTTTCTTTTTTATATAATTTTGGCATTAAAAACAGTATTTAATAAATATTTTGTACACAAATGCATGAATACTAAAATGCATGAATTAAGCCTATTTACACGAATTTACTAGGGTTTTTAAGGTCAAAATTATAGGATAAAGATGATGAAACAGAGATTCATCAGTCATGTAATAGTTAGCAACTTTTCAGGGTTATGGGTGTAACTCACCATTATGGAGGATTATGTACATAATAATGAAAGTATACATGATTATGTGTAAAAAAATCCCTATTTTGATAGGTGGCTTGCCTCCCTAAATATGATGGAGGAGATAAATTTTTTATGCAATTGATAGGTTAGGATTCAAAGTATATCACCAAGTACCGGGAATATCTATTAATTATTCAAGCTCAAATATTAGAGAATTATTATGGAAATCATAAGGAGGATATTCTTCTAAGGCACCATGGAGAGTGAAGCATTTCACACACCTATGCATTCTTTTGAAGGATGGAGAGTTTGTTATCTCAATGTTACATGGTGTTCAAGATCTAGTCCTCTCCTTTTTCATGGGAGATATGAATATAAGCATTTTAAATTTCTACTAGTACATCCTTCAACCAGAGGGCTTCCATTCACTTATATAGAGAAGAAAAGAAGTCATGTCTTGTAGGCAAAGTGGTTGGTCCAATGACAAATGTTTGATGCTTGACTGTCATTGTTGATCATACTCACTAAGAGAATATATTGTTGATCATATTTGATGAATCCATATTTCATCATCTTTATTCTATCATTTTGGCCTCAAAAACCCTTGCAAATGCATGTAAATACCCTTAATTAGTGCATCTTAGCATTCATGCATGTGTGTGTAAATAATGTGGAAAATACGGTTTTTAAAGCTAAAATTATAGAATAAAGAAAAGAAAAGAAAAAAATAAAATATTGTAAATATTTTATGACCCGAAACCCCGAGACCTAGGCATCCCGATGACTAGGTCGATCAGGAATAAAGTAGGGGGAGATAAGGGCCAAAAACCAATAAAAATCTCTTTCATTTTATTTATTTTGGGACCTATTTTTGGTTCTACTTTTTATATCTCAAATAAAGAAACTTTGTACATGAAAGATGTATATAATTAAATATAGAAAAATACAAAATTGATTTCACACAAAAATAATGTACATATAAAAAGTTATGGTCTGAATAAAATTCCAGAATCCCAACTTCCCAGACATGTATCTCCCTAATAAAAACTCGAAATCTATTAAAATCACCTTTAATTGTATATAATTTTAAATAATCTATTTAACGGATATGGTTTCGCATTTGGCGGAGCTACGGTTTGAAAGTTGAGTTTTGGACCCCCTATTGTATACTTGTACAGATTAAAATATTCATTTTATTGTTTCTTCATTATTTTTATAATTTTATATTTTTATAATTTTGTAAATATTATTATAATATATTTATACATTAAAATCAGAATAAAAATATAAAGAAAACATAAAATAAAATACTTGTATATAACATACATAGGTATAATCCCTATATATACTTATATAATTTATACTTCTATTTTATTAAGTGTACAAAATACATCATAAAAATACAATAAAAATATATTCAAGTGTAAAAAAATATTTTATAAATTTATAAAATAATAAACAAAAATAAATAAATCAAATACATAAAACAAAAATAAATTAATAAAATACATAGATATATATACACCTATATATAGACCTAGAAAGGTAACTTGCATTTTTATACCTCATAAAAATAATTAAAAATCATAAGAAAATAGTTTATAAAATAAAAAATATTTTTTATTTAATAATAAAAAAATAATAAATTCATTTACTAATTTAAATTGAATTAATAAAACATTTTCCAGGGATTTTTCCTGGTTGGTCCACATGGACCCACCAGGTGACAGTCCACGTTGACCAGTGGGTCAACTGGCTGTCCTTCCCCCATGTGCCCGTGTCAGACCTCGTTTGACCCCCTTCTTTGCGATTTTTTCAAGGACGAAACTTGAATCATTTCGTGCAAGTTCCTTCTTGACTTTTCTTCCTTGAACAATGAGGAATCACGCTTAGGTGATTCCTTGGGCTTCAATCTCTGCTCTTCCCATTGTGCCTCATTCTTCCCATCCGACCGTCAACCATTCAAATACGCCCCTCTCCTTCCTTCGACTTTTGAACCCCTTTTGGACCATTCTCTTCTCCACCTGTTGTGCATCATCGGAAGAGGGAGGTGACAGCTCCAATTCCCAGCCGATAGGAGGATCGAGGAGAGGCTAGGGCGGCTCCACCACCTCCGCCTTTCGCCGGCGTCGAGGTTCCCCTTCCTTAGGCATCTAGACCTTTGAGGCTTCTCTTTTCTTCTCGTTTCTTTCACCATTTTGTTCACCGTAGTTATAGGAGTCAAACCCCCTAGTTATATTCGCATTTCGATCACCCATACGCCTTTACGATCACCTCGCCGAAGCGCACCTCCAACCACCATCTCGCGTCGCGTTTCCACTATCCCATTCCACCCTTGCGAGGTCCAGGAGTTTTACCCTGGACCTACTCACTCTTTTCTGCAGGTACATGGAACTTAACGAGAGCCTGGGGCTCATTTTGAGCTTCGCCGAAAGTCCGCGGAGCAACCCAACTCTGCTGCCCTCCCCCGCGAGCTCCGGCCCAAGCCAGAGTCTTTTGGTGCTGCCAGGAGCTTGCCGCCCAATTTTGGAGCCCAAATCTCGCCGGAGGACGGAGATCTAGCTCAGAGAAGCTCGCCTCGCCGGCATTGCTTCCCTGTTCTTGCTCATCGCTCTTCCGCCTTCGGATCTGGGCGGAGCTACAGATCGTTCATCTACCGTTGGATCGCATCACGCCACCACCGTCAGATCTTCTGGGAAGATCTAATCTTCCCCGTTCAGCGCGAACCGTCATCGTGCATCCTTGAAGCGCCGCGTGTCAAGTGGACGCTCCCCAGTCGTCCGATCGCGCACGAGGATTTTAGGCGTGGTTATTTTGCACTTCAGCCCTAGCCATTTTGTCGATTTATTTATTAGTTTATAAACTTTCATTTGCAGTTATAAATATTTTGTAATATTTGCATCGGGACCCCTAGACTTTTCGTATTTGCATATAGGTCCAATCCACATCACCTTACGTGACCTGTGCACGTGGGGTGGTGGGTATTTTGCAGAGGACCCCCCTGAGGTTTTTATTATTTCATTTAAGTCTAGGAACTTTTTAATTAAGTGTAATATTTTTGGAGAATTTGCAAGTATGCCCCTCAGTTTTTGCTAATTACACATAGGTCCTTCCCGAGCGCGTGTCAGGCACGTGCAGGGGGTGGTATTTTTACAGGCGTGCCCCTGTGGGTTTGTGTATTTGCATTTGGTGCTGGAAATTAATTTATTAGTTATAAAGTTTGTGAAAAATTGCACTTTTGGTCCTGGATGTTTGGATATTTACATATATGCCCTTGCTAGAAATGTAATTTCACTTTGTTGTCTCTATTTTATTCATACATCTATAGAATTCCAAAAATCACCAAAAAAATTAAGTTAAGTTCCTGTTGCATCCTAGTTTCACGGCATATTTTTATTTTGCATTTTTATTGCATTTTATTATTTATAAAAATTCAAGAACATGTATTTTCAGTACTGTTTGCATTAGAAAATACATAAAAATTATAAAAAGTTTTTGAAAAATTCCAAAAAAAATTATATTTTAATTTTTTCATGTGTTTTAACTAAGTCCAAAAATCATTAAAAATTTCAAAAGAAAACTCCTAAAAATTACAAAACCCCCAAAATCTTCATAAAAATCTTAAAAATTCTACAAAAATCCTAAAAATATAATCTTTGTCTCTGAATTTTTCTTATTTTATTATCTTTTATTTAAAATTAATTTAGAGAATTTTTATTACTATTTTTTATTTTATTTCTCCATTTTATTCCAGTCTTTTAATTTATCCATTGTTTTCAGTAATTTTAACTTTAAAAATACCAAAAAATTGGAAAAAATATAGAAAAATCACAAAAACATTAGAAAAATATAAAAAGCCCAAAAATACTTTATTTCTTGAATTTTCCTTATTTTTACCTTTTTATAAATACCTTATCTTTCTTTTTCTTATATTGTATAAATACTTTATTTTATCTTTTAATGAAAAAGAAAATATAAAAAATATAAAATATAAAAAGAAAATTAAAATCAAAATATAAAAATATAAAATAAAAAATTAAATAAAAAATTAAAATTAAAAACCCATAAAAATTAGCATTGGTAGACAAATCATCACATTCATTTTTGTGCATTATTTCCTTGATCTATCTTGTGTGCTCCCTGAGTTCGAAACTCTACACATACTTGCACTATACACACTTATTGTAGAGTTATAATAAATTTTGACTCCACATTTGCTTCTCATTGGTTGATTGATATTGTGGGTTGATTGTTGATTTAACCGGGAATTACCGAGGGTCACCGCAGTGACTTTGTCTCTGCCTTGTGTGAGACATTTAGACCCTCGTTTCTCTCGGTTAATCAATATTCGCTACAAGAATAATAGTTATTCCGAATAGATATAAATGGGTAGGAAAATACATGAACTCTTGATTTAACAATTACTAAATTGTTTAATCCCCTTAATCAAAAATAATTTTAGATGAAGTCTCTCACTCTACTAAACTATATGCTTAAGGTCAATGAGTTGGATCGATCCAAATTATTTAGATTGGTTCCATAATTTGGATCGTACTCGAGACAGAATGCATAGCGTATGTTCTCTTGTCTATGAAGTATGAGAACCCTCAGACAGAGGATGCTCCTGAGTTAAATAATAAGTGGAATGAAGATCATTCGATCGCTTGTTGCTATATTCTTGGATCATTATCTAATGTGCTTCAGAAGCAACTTACAGATATTGAATCTGTTCATGACATCATCCTGAATATGAAGGAGATGTATGAATACGTGAATCACACTCTTTCTACATTAAGATCCACTAAGGACATTATTAAGAAAGAATATCCCACTAGCGGTGCAACCATAGGTTAAAGGGAAGCATGATAGGAAGCATGGATCTCATAAGGGTTCGATCCAAGAGAAGAGTAAAGGTCAACTATTGATCAATCTTCTAATGCTTCAATACATCTGACATCCGTGGAGATGTATGCCTACCATCACTTTAATAAGACAATATCATGGAAGAGTAATCATCTAGAATACTAAAGTCCTTATAGAAGGACAAAGGTCTAACTAGCCTATAAGAAATCTACATTCATCATTGAAATCAAATTACTTGTAGGACAAGAAGGAAGTTGGATTGTCGATCATGGTGCTCCTATACATGTATGCAATCAATTGAATATGTTTTAAAACACCAGAAATCTTGATGAAAGGGAGACAATCATCTAGATGGGATCCGATCAACTGTTGCAACGATCACCGTTGGAACATGTAAACTATCATTCTCCAGTAACAGAGTCCTTGATATTAGAGATTGTATCTATGTACCAAACATTAGAAGGAACTTACTATCCATGTATAAGATGGTTAGACATGGATATACTTTCCATATCTATAATAAACTTGTCATAAATCATTATGATAATTTTACAGTAGATGGTTTTCTTATAGTAGGCGGACTCTATGAATTGAACATGCGTGAATGTGTTATGAATGTCAATACTACTAATAACATTAATATTAATAATAATATTAAAATTCTGAAATGATTAATGGAGGATGGGGATCATTTAACTATGATCTGACATAAAAAGCTCAGCCATGTGTCTATTGATAGGATCAATAGACTGGTAAAGGGTAAACATTTGGATTTTCTAGAAGTCTGTGATTTACCATCTTGCAAGCATCGTATTCGAGGGAAATATCCCGGGCAACCTTCACTAAGAAAGGTAAATGATGCAAAGATAGATTGGACCTAATACATACTGATGTATGTGGTCCTTTTTGTACTGCGACTCAAAATGGACATCAATACTATGTGACATTTATTGATGATCATTTGCGATGCAACTTATCTTCTTGCTACGTCACAAACATGAAACATTTGAAAAGTTCAAAGAGTTCATGGCTTTGGTTGAGAACCAAATCAGAAAGAAGATAAAACAAATTCGATCTAATCGAGGTGGTGAATACCTCTTAGATAAATTTAAAGAATGCCGTAAATAAAGAAGAATTATTTCTAATCTCACTCCTTCAGGTACTACTCAACTCAACGAAGTTGCTGAGAGGTACAACAGAATCATGTTGGATATGGTGAGATCAATGATGAGTAAATAAAACTTACCTCTAAGTATCTGAGGACATGCAACAGAGACTGCAGTGTATGTCCTAAACAATATTCCATCTAAATATGTGCCTGAAATCCACCATGACCTTTGTTATGGTACCAAGTCGAGTATACAACACTTGAGTTTTTGGAGTTGTTTGGTCCATGGTAAAAACATGAATGCAAGTAAGCTGCAATCTTACACTAGAGAGTGCTACTTCATTGGATGTGTAAAGAACATTATTAGATACTGACTTTATGATCCTGAGACTCAAAAGATATTCGTTTCTAGAGACTTCAAATCTCTATAAGATGAATTCTTTAGAAGTCAAGAAAATAATGAAGTTAAAGAACTAATCGAATCTAATGAGATTGATGAAGTTCCTAATCTAGAAATTGAAGAGATAATTGAAAATGACACGACCATATCTCTTAGAAAGAGTTCTAGGGATGTAAGACAACATGAAAGATACGTATTCTGGGTATTAGAAGAGTCTGATGATGATCCAACTTCATTTGATGAAGCTTTGGGTGATCGTGACATGGATAGCTGGATGCTAGAAAAAGAAGTATGAGATAGACTACATGCACAAGAATGGTGTATGGACCCTCGAAGGTCCACCTAAAGGGGTCAAACCCATTGGGTGCAAATGGATCTTCAAGAGAAAGAGGGGACTCTATGGGAAGGTAGAGACATTCAAAGCATGGCTCATAGCCAAGGGTTATATACAGAGAGAATGCATCGATTACAATGAGACATTCTCTCCTATGACCATGCTTAAATCCATCAGGGCATTGCTTACTATAGCTGCATATCTGAACTACGACATTGGCAGATAGACGTCAAGACTGCTTTTCTCAATGTATATCTTTAATATGATATCTATATGGGGTTTCCCCATGCTTCATGTATGAAGGAAAATTATGCAAGATAAAGAAATCCATCCATGAACTCAAATAAGCTTCTCGTAGTTACAACATCTGATTCATTGAAACCATAAAGAGTTATGATTTCCTGCAGAAATTCGGATGAGACATGTGTATATAAGAAGATTAGTGGGAGTGTCATAGTGTTCATTGTACTTTATGTAGATGACATACTTATCACTAGGAATGATACATGGATGATGATTAGTGTTAAGATCCAGTTGTTTAATACCTTTGAGATTAAAGGTCTCAAAGATGCCTCTTACATCTTGGGTCTGAAACTGTTAAAAAAGAGAAAAAGGATATTGGGACTATCACAACAAGGATATATCAAGAAAATCTTGAAAAGATTCAACGTGGATAACTCCAAGAAAGGTTTCCTTCCCTTAAGGATATTCACTTGTAAAAAGAGATGGCTCCTCAAATTGTTGAAGAAAAGAAAGTCGTTGGTCAAATGCCCTTAAGCATCGGTTGTGGGAAGCCTGATGTATGTGATGATGTGTACTAGACTGGATATCTGCCATGTAGTGGGAGTGGTAAGTCATTATCAATCTTTCTATGGAGAGAAACACTGGAATGTAGTAAAAAAATTTCAAGTATCTAAGAAGAACTCAAGACTACATCTTGGGTTATGGAGATAATGATCTCCAAGTCTTATTATACATAGATTTGAACTTCTAATCAGATGTTGATAATAGGAAGTCAACCTCATGGTTCTTATTCATGTTGAACGGTGGTACTGTAAGCTGGAGAAACAAGAAGCAAGACAACACGGCTGATTCAACAATTGAATCAGAATACATAGCTGCATTAGATGCTGCTAAAGAGGTAGTGTGCTTGCATGAGTTCATCCTGGAACATGGCATAGTTTCCTCATTGGAATATCCCATCCCACTGCTCTGCGATAACAAGGGTGCCATAGCGTAAGCGAAGGAACCACGGTGACATCAAATAAGTAAACACATGGAGAGGAAATATCACAACATTCGGAAGATCCAGAAATGTGGTGATATCACGATCACCAAGGTTACCTCTTCCGAGATCATTGTTGATCCGCTAACCAAACTGTTGATTCAAAGGGTCTTCGACCAGCATGTAATGAATATGGGGTTGAAAGTTGTCATGAATGAATCTAAGTGCTAGTGGGTGATTGTTGGACTTATAAGCTCTTGGCAACCCATTATTGTAATAAAAGTTATTGTTTTAACATGTCCATCTGAGATTAAATGAATAAATAAATATGAATGCACTTTGCTATTAAGGTCCTTCTATACAATTAGGGTTATGTACCATGTCCATATTGAATACCATGCAGCTAGGAGGATACACCAAACTTTAAACATGTGATATTCAATAAAGATCTCCCTTTTAAGAAAGAGATGGTAATCTCTTTCTGTAGATTGATTTCCATCCCAAATTCTTGATGCATGTCCTCTGCTTAGGAATAGTGATTCAGAAGTGTTGGAATAATCAATTCAAAGAGTCGATTTGATGAAGTTGAGATAAACTAAGACCTGAATCATAACTATCATGATCAGGTACACATCCTTTAACTTAATACAGACAGGCATCTATAATATTGAGTATGAACATTTGACAGACCAATAGGTTGGTGACTGAAGTGTTGGACATGCGAGCCCACGATGAGCCATTATGCAATAAATGTTATTGTAAATATCATTCCCTGATCTGAAATGAAGAATAACTAATTTGCATATTAGGTCCCTTAGTACAATTAGGGTTATGTACCACGACCATCTTAATGATCATATAGATGTTAATTCAGTTGTTGAATCATAGAGGTTGGTGCTTGGATGAATATTTAAAGAGTTAGATTGAGGACTCATCCAACACCGTCAAATGATTATTAAGAGAGGATCTCCAACCTGAAAAGGAGATGGTAATCCTTTCTCTAGAGGCCGATATCTAACCGACCTCTTGATGCATGTCATCTGCATAGGAATAGAGATTCGGAGGTGTTAGATAAGTTAGGTCAAAGAGTTGACTTAACGAGATCGAGATAACCAAAGACTTATCTCGTTTGCTATCACGATATAGGCACACATCCTCAGACTGGAGACATATGTGTTACTATATATCTGAGTATGTATATTTGGCAGACCATTAGGTTGATGACCTAACCAAGATCTATACACCGGCGCACTGGTGTGCATGCAATGGCATATGAGTAATACGACCTCTCAAAGGGATCATACATGTTCAGTTACTGAATCGGAAGACATGAGCTCACTCATGAGATATTGGGAAGATCAAATTCCGTGCATAGTCATCTCGCTTTGGAGGATTTACTGAATTTATAGGTTTGATATATGTTTTTGGAAAGTATATGATCAACACCTGGGTATGATATGTGCATTTGGAAAGTATATGATCGATACCAACTCCCAATAGTCAAATGAGAAACTTAATGATAATTCCCTGAAATAGACAGTGTAAAATTGATCTAATACTTCGGTTTATTATGGGTCTTCCAGTATGCAGGATGTACATGTATTAGGAATACCTGAGGTTGGCGTGATCATAAACGATTGTATCACCGTGACGCTTCCATTCTAGGGGAGTGATGAAACGGATCTGCATTTTAGTGACTCCTCTCAGTAGAGAAGTAATTTGATCTTGGTCCAAATGTTGGACATTGATCTAAATGTGATTCGGGTGCAATGAGAAAATTAGATTTGCAGTTTTGATTTAATTAAGCATCTATGAGAGGTCCGCAAGATCTGGATTTGAGATGTGATCTCAATATCCAAGTTACTATACATGGAACAATACAATCACCCTGTCCTTATCTCCAAGTATCCATGGAGAAAGTGCATTATCCTTGAAAGAGTTCGTAGATAATTTCATTGCTGATATATGTATTTGAGCATTGAGAAAATGGATAATTAAATGTGATTTAATTATCATGAATAATATGAATTTGATTCATACTATAAGCGAGTTATCTGAGATAATTAATTGTGATTTAGTTATCAAAGATGTAAATAATGTGAATGCGATTCATATTATTTGGGCACATGAGAATAGAGATCCAAGGTTATTAAATGTGATTCAATTATCATGGATATGAATAATGTGGATAGCACTATCCAAATTATTCATATATATATATATATATATATTATAAATGTGATTTATAATGTATTGGAGAAAGCATATTATGATTTATATTTGTTGATTAATTGTTGATGTGAATTCGATTCACATTGCATATTTAATTGAAAATGTAAATCACATTTTATTTTGGGTTGTGAATGTGATTCACAATTTTCCAATGGCACTATTGCAATATTCACAAACTACTTATGAGTTATTTTTGTAGAATAATTTACAACAAGTGTTGTTGTAAATATTGGAGATTTCCATGGAATAATGTAATCTCATGAGATTACATAAGATTGCCACCAACTCCCATTAGGAAAGGGTGAGGCAATCTCCATTCCATAATCTCCATGCTTGATTGATATAATTTTAGGATTAATTTCTATTGATTTATCAATATATAGTTAATATAAATTAAATTAATTGTTGTTGTATTTTTACAATAAAATCTTGACCATTTAAAGAACACTAATCAATCTCATCCACTGGATTTGTGTGCACACGGATTGAGATCCATGGACTCCCAAAATACTATATAAGAAGAGGCACCCATTGCTCTTCAAAGTTACAACATAAGTTGGAGACACCACCATATGCTCCCTCTCTCTCTTTCTCTACACGTCATCTCTCAGTCTCTCTTATGGCCGTCCACCTTGATGCCCTAGAGAGAGTCGCTATCGCTGCAGTGTCGTCATTATGCTGCCGGGTTGTTTGCTCGTGGATCTCTGTCTCCTTCGGTATGCCTCGCTCGTGAAGAAGATGTTGAATCTCGTATGACGAGATCAAGAGATTCGTCGTTCGGATCATCAACCTGGATTGTGAGGAGCACATGTTTCATCAATGCGCTCGCAAGCGTCTCCTCTGTCGGATCGGACTTGAGAAAGGAGGTCTCTTCGTTTAGAGACTCGATCGCAACTACGCTTCAAGAGGTAACCCTAATACTTGTTTGTGGTTTAGATGAAACGATCCGAGAAGTGTTCTTGGATCATGCGATTTCATCGCATAAATATTTTTAAATTCCACTACCTTGAGTAACTAGTGTGATTACTCGCTCCCGATCGCATACGATGCAATCCTCACGCTTCCGTGATGCGCTTAAGGATCTTACCATATCCTTCATGAAGAACCCTAAAAATCCCTAGTTTTGTTAAATTAATGTGAAATATTCGCTGCAGTCGGGAAAATCCGGATTAATCAAAAACCACTTAATGTGTCAATTAAAGCAAGCGGTCAAATTCTTTTTATTTGGTAAGTCCAAGGTCGAACTCAGGGAGGCAGCTGTCATCGTAGGCCAGTTTTTTAGATAATTCAAAATTTAGATTTTCAGAAGAATATTTATGGGATTTTTCTCTTTTTTACTTTTTATGGATTTTGAATTAAATATAATTAACCGCGAAAGGAAACATGATGCATGAATTTGTAAAATAATTTAGTGTAGGGAAACAATGATGTGCTGTGAAGTGACACAAAAAATAACTAAATACTATATTTTGTGATTTTTAGATGATGTAGTATGAAAATGCAAAATAGTGATAATGCAAAGTGAGCAGATATGAAGCAAGCAATTCGAAAAGCAACCAATCAAAATAGCACGCCCTCCAATTATTATCGTAATTTATTAGTCAAATAAGCTCTAATTAAGTTCCCAAAATAAATCCCCTATTAAATGCACAAATTATCGAGCAAGAAAATTATTGAAAATAAATAAAGATGCTCAACATGAACAAATTAGAACCTCTATTAATCAATATCAAATAATGTCTCAGATATAAAATCCCAGTGTTCAATATGATAGAGGATCAAATAAGGAACAAAATGATACTAAGAACGTGAAAATTTGATAAGTGATGCTCAAGATACGAAGATCTGATGTTCAGGGACCAAATTGTAAAAAAAATCTTTGCAAATGTACCCTTAAGGAGGAAGTTCTGTAATAATGTGAATCTGCTAGACCTTCTCTGCAAATTATCTAGGGTAGGGGTATGGATGCAATTCTTGGAAAGTTTCAGGGGCCTTGGCGCAAGTGTCCCCAAGAGCATGTGCTTGCATGTGCAAGGGGTTCTTTTGTGATTGTTGGATCTATAAGAGGTCTGAATGCAATTTTCCACAGGGGGCACATGCAAGGCACGTGCTCTGGCTGAGGAGGGGCCTCTTGAGAATTATTGAAGATGTGAGGGGTAGTGTTGCAGTTTCTTCACAAAGGCAAGTGAAAAGCACGTGCCTGCTTGAAGGGGTTTCCGTGTGCTTCTCTGAAGCTCGAAGCACTAGCATAATATTTTCCTGCCCTCACGTGCAAAGCACGTGCAAGGGGGGAATTAAGGGGCGACTGGAAAGGCGATGGCATGCGAAGGAGCACGACTGGAGCGGCGATGTACCGACGAGCGAGAGAAGCAGAGTGTAGCGGAGAGAAGCAGAGCGGAGCGGAGCGAAGCTCGGTTGAGACAGGTCGGGTAGCTCCTAGGCGTGGTGTTCGAGGTCGAAGGTCGACACACGACCGTTTGTTGCACGTGAAGACTCAGGAACCTTATTGGTGATGTCGAAGGCGTGCGGTGAATATCGCTCCCCAGTGGTAGGGCGTGAAGTAGAGGAACTGGCGGCGGAAGGCGGAGCTGTGGTGGTCGGTGGTAGAGCAGGGTCAGCATAGAGGAGCTGCTCTTGGAGCAACGAAGAGTGGAGGGGCACAAGGGTGTTGCGAAGTGATGACGATCTCGATGTCGAAGCGGAGTGGAGGCGGGTGATCCAAGGGGGCGAGAGATGGACCGAGGTCGATGGAAGAGTAGCTTGAACGGTGATGATTTTGGGTGTCGTCTTGAACGAGGTAGCAATTGGGGATTTGGGTAGAGCAAGATAGGAGCAGAAACAAGAGAGGAGAAGAAAAGAGGAGAAAGAAGAGGAGTTACCTGGAGAAGGTCTTATGGACGAAGGATGGCCTAGGGAGGAGCTCACGGAGGAGCTTTGATCTTTGCTCAAGACGTCGGCCGAATCGAGATGTGCGGCTGCTCGAAGAGGAGTTGCGACAGAGCTCTGTCACCGCTCTGGATCTCACCACGACGGAGGCTCCGTAGTTGCTCGAGGGTGAATGGGTGCCCGAGCTGCTACTCCTCCTCCCGATTGGCATATGAAGGGGAGGGTTGGCGGTGAAGTTAAATAGAGAGGATTGAGTGATTGGTCGACGAGGGGATAACAACGAGGGCGATAGGGAGCTTGCTGGTCGTGCGACGTGGATGGAAGCAGCACATAGAGAGAGAGAGAGGAGGGTTAACCGGTGAGGTGGTTGCGGGGGGTTAGGCGATGAAGTTTAGGGATGCACGTGCTAGGCACGTGCATCAGGGAAGGAGAGAGAAGAGAGTGGGGGCGTTGATGGTTGGTGATCACGTGCAGAGCATGCGACCGGGGGGGGGGGGAGGGTTATGAGAGAGAAAGGTGGAGGCGCCTCGTGTCGCTTCAAAAAAATTCAAAATTTAAATACAATTAAAAATAAAAAAGAAATAAAAAGAGATCTCGGAGCAAAAAATTTTCTTCATGAAAGGTGTTCATTTGATGAGATCTACAACTTTTATGAAGGGACCAAGAGTAAAAGAGATCATTTGTACAAAAATGATTTTTTGGCGGCTTTCTACATATATAGAAAACCACGTTTTGAAAATTTGTAATTTTTTGTGATATTTAAATAGGATAGAAAATTGAGAAAATGTAATAAAATAAAGGGCACATATCTACACATTACTCTATTTTTTAGATTTTTAATAAATACAAAAATAGGAAAATAAATAAAATGTAAAACAGAAGATATTTGTACATACTCACATGGGACACTCAGACTCGGTCAGTTTCTTTGATTTCAGACTTATTTTGATTTGGATTTTGTGCATTTTAATAAAAAATTCATCAAAGACATTAAAATACACAATGCACAAGAGAGGCCCAAAATCCAGCTTTCACGTATGAGCTCTGATTTTTTTTTATATAAAATTGATCTTGTTTTGAAGGTCTTTGAATGTATATTACTTTAAAAAGGAGTAGACCGAAATTAGACACTATATGAAGAAGATATACACATTTTAGTCTATCTATTCTGAAATTAGAGTTCTGTCTCACGGACCACTTATTTGAGTTAGCAATTTTTTATATTTTTCTTTAATCTTGTTAGTAATATGAACATAATGAAGTTGGTTTCATGTCAATTGGAGTTAGCATGATTTAATTAAAAATGCATGAAGTTAGGTTAAAATGTGAAGATGATTATGAATGCAATTATGGGTGCTAAAATACAGATATTACCTTTAAGTGCATGAATGTTAAAAATATAAAATAAATGATGAAATGCAACCAATTACTTGGTAATGAAGATATATTTTCACCTTTTAGTGTGATGAATTACATATTCATCAGTGACCTAGCCTAGGTCCATATTCCGGCACGTTGGTATGCATACTAAAATATATGATATGTATGATCTTTCAAAGGAATCATACATGCTCATAATTGATGAACCAGGAGACAGAGCTCCCTCATGAGATAATTTAGGGTCAAAATGAATTTCATGCATGGTCATCTTGTTTATGAAATAAGACATGAATTCAAGATATTAATATATACTCTTGGAAAGTATATCATCAGTATTGTTGCTCAAATATCAAATGAGAAATATATTGATTTATTATGAAGAAGACAATCAAATTAGGGTTTGAACTTTGGATATATATAAAATTTTCCATTGTGAAGAATGAATGAGTATTGGGAATTCTCAAAGTTGACTCTATCTTAATATATCATCTACCACAACATTTCCACTCTGAGGGAGTGACGAAACATGATGGATTTTAGTGGTTCCATTAACCTTGATGATTTGAGAATTAATTGGATCAAATCTCAATCCATTTGAATCCAATTTCTAATTCCAACTTCAATGTCCAAATGGAAATATATAAGCTCCTTGAGCTCATTTCTAAGCTCCGAATGGTTTGAACTTTGATTAGAAATGATCAAGGAAGCTGGATTTAGCTCACCGATACTTTCTCGAGCTCATAGAGTGGTTTGCATTTCGTTGAGCTCATTTAGAGTGTAAATTATTCCACCCTAGCTCAACTGATAAGAGTATATCGATTTCAAGCCAAAAAATGTATAAACCTAGAAACTGGATTGATATCCATATTTCAAGTCACTATACATGGATATTATGATCTCCCCGACATTATCTCCAAGTATCTGTATTTCTATCTCATAAGCCCTAATTGAATTAGGACTCGTACTTAAAGATGTCAATGTTATAATAATTGTTATTATTACATTTTTTCATAAATATATTTTTGTATTTGATTCTCAAAAAATATTTCATTAATTAATTTGAATGATGATTCACACTAATTAATACTTGTATTAATATGATTCATGTAAATGATATATATGTAAATATGATTTGCACAATATTTCCACATCATGAAATTATGTGTGAATTTGATTCACAATAATTTTGTAGATGTAAATTTGGATTTACATTTTTGTGTGCTTGTGAATATGATTCATAAGCTATAAGGATTATTTTCATATTTTCTCAAATAATGTTAGTGTGATTATCAAGATAATTGATTGATAAATAAATGTCAACATCCATGACTATTTTTAGTCAAGATGGGATGTGTACAATAGTCGTACACATGGTGTCATTATATTGAGTCCTATTGATAATAAAGCTCTTAATATTATTGCATTATTTATTGATTAATCAATTAATAAATTAGCAATAATCTCATTCCATATATGGAATTTGTTGGGCGTGTGTATTGACACATGATGCTCCTGATGAACCGGTTTCCACATCTTTTTATAAAGATGTATTGTAGTATAGGGAGGTAGAAAATGATCTATAAAAAATCATAACTTTTGATTATTGTGGTTTATTTAATTCTTCGTAAATGTACTAAGGTTGAATACAGGGAAAGTGTATTTCTAGTCAATCTAAATAATTAACTAATTGCAATATTAATTGTTATGTCAGAAAATAATACATATGCAGATGAGGATGCAATCAAATATATGAAAATTTAAAAGTAGATAGCTATAATACAAGAGAAGAAGAGAGAGAAAAGGAAAGAAGGACCTGTGAATGTAAATCTATATCTCCCAAAAATATGATTAAGTGAATCTATGAATTAATCACATATCAAATAAAGTCCAAGAAATATTAATCAATCATATTCCAAACGTGTAGGTGATCAAGTCATTTATAGTCAAAGATGGTCAAGTTAGAATAATCCCCAAAATTTCTGCAATTATTAAGAATAATCAAATATCTTTCAAATTCAAGATCTCCAAAAAAATATTTCAAATATATAAGAAATATAACCAAGAGAGATTTATCAAATAAGAATCCAAAATAGCATGTCAGAAAAATCAATCATCACTTCTAATCAAATTAATTTAATTCTAGAGCATTTTTCTGCAAATGTTAATTCCTTAAAGAAAAATGATCATTAATCATCATGGACTTAATCTAATGAAATACTCTTAGTGAAACTCCTTGCAAAAGAGATCATTTTTTCTCAAAATATAATAGGAGAAATATGTCAAGGAAGCATGCTTTGATCAAAAGATTCCTCAATTTATAATTCAATTCAGCCAAGCTCTGATCTGTCCGCAAGATATAAAATATGAAAGAGCATGCAACATACTTCAAAATGACGTAAAATACGCACAAAATGGAGTTCAAATGAGAAAATATGATAACAATAAGTTCTAGGGATTAAAATGCAATAAAAAGAAAGTTTAGATCTCAAAGTGGCCCTTGCGGGGACTTTTCTGCAAATATTAAAAGACACGTGAGTGCCTTTAAAATTTTCTCCTATGTGAGGGTTTTCCGTGAATAGCAGAAGGCAGAACGACATTAGTATAAAATATCTCAGGTCGTGCATATGAAGCGAGCGATTGGTCTCTGTAGTAATTTCTAGAGAAGCAAGGGGATCTTTTGCAAACTCCCCCCAATGTGTGCGGGGAACATGGGGCCTTGAGGTTCGGGTGGTGGCTCGGTCCGAGCCTGCACGTGGCTTCTTTTGGTGCTTCGATCATGCCCGAAGCTTGAGGTGCAGGTCATGTCTTGGTAAAGCTCCAGGGTCGCCGGATCTGTAATGATCTGACAATCCATAAGTGGCATGGAGATGAGCAGTGGAGACATAGGGGACTATCTGACAACCATAGTTCTTTACGTTCAGGCACCGTTGGATAAAGATCTAAAGGTACCTGCTTGTCGAGTACCTTCGCAAGCGGTGGCGCAAAGAGAAGATCTCCAACGAGGCCAACCGAGCTCCGCCTAAGACTTGAAGGATGGCTAAGAGTCCTTGCAACTTGACGAGGAGAAGGCAAAGATGATGCATCGTCTCCGAAGCTACGATGAGGGTCGATGTATCGTGGCGGTCTTGTCGGAGGCGGAAGTCAATGCCGAAGTTACGTTTCCCAATCTAATTAATGACAAGGGGGAGGTTACTACAGGGTCAATGAAAGAGGATGATGTGAGGGGGGGTGAAATGAGGGCCTAGTCGCGTGGATAGAGTAGAGGCTCGAGCTCCATGTTTGTGCAAGACCTGGAGGCAGAGCGAAGTGGGGGAGGTTGTGGAGAAGGGAATGGGGAACATGGATATGTCAGCAAGGATTAGGGATATGCAGCGAAGCTATTGAGACTCTTGGGAGGGTTTCAGGTGAGCGTGTATGTGTGTGAAATAAATTGGAGAAATAGAAGAGGGGTAGAGATGGTGTAGATACCTGATCGGACAGTGATGTAGAGTACAAGCGGAGCTGGAGGTCCTGAAAGTGGAGAAGGTCGAATGTGTTCGCCTGGGGAGGAGCTGAGGCTCCGGAGGTCTTCGCTCGAGGGTGATCCGGCGAGAGGAACACATGTGCCCCTGCAGCTCGAAGAGCTGCTACACTATCTCAGGAAGAGATTGTGAATCACACCTAGGGCTGCTACTGTTGTCGTTGATGACACACGTACTGTTGGAGTTATCACCTTCATAGCGAGTCAGGATGAGGAAGAATACATGTAGAGGGTGGATAGAGATGATATGCGGTGGATCTAAGGGAGTTACGATCGGAGAGGTGAGCTGATACATCGACAACGGTGAGGGACGAGTGGGGGTTACGTGCATGGATAAATCAAGGTGAATGAAGGCCATGATCATTGGGTATTCTAGGGTGAACGGTTGCTCGCCGTGATGCGTAACAAGTGAGATGGGCAGTTACTGGAGGTAGGAGATGACCCCTCAGGCGATGGATCTGATGATCCAAGGGTTGAGGATGAGGCATGGATGTGCGGGCGAGGTGAGATCAGAAGATCCCATCTAGCACCTGAGGAGTGGGCTGAGAAGGATGAGTGAAATGAGATCCGATGCTCAGATCAAACGGTGGAGGCACAAGCGGGGTATAAAGAAGCGCCGGTCCACGAGGCCCGGCTAGAGAGAGCCACGTGGCCCAATAGGTTTTAAAAAATAGAAAAGAAAGAAAATATAAAAATAAATAATTACATGCTGAATTAGAAAAAATGTAAAACATGAAAGTTGTATATCTCAATGAGATCTTCAACTTTCATGAAAGGCCAAAAAGAAAAATAAATCATTTGTACAAAAAATATTTTTGTATAAGGATTAATTGCTAATAAACCCTTATAAATTTAAATTTATATTTTTTAATTATATTATAATTAGTGAATTACTCTACATATAGTGTATACATAATTAATCTAATTTTTAAGGATTTTAATTGGTTAAGAAAAAGGTGAACTAAAATCAGTAAAGATAAAATATGCATAGAATATATAGGGTCAGGACTTCTCATTTTCTCTGGATTTTATGAGTTTTATGGATTTTATTTTTTTAAGGTAAGTTAATAGATAATTCAAAGAATGCAGAATAATTAGGTCATTTGTACAAAAAATAATAGGCTCAAAGTTAGGCGAATACCAATGTTATTTAATTACAGATTTAAACCCTAATTTCTTATACCATTAGTGAATGTTAAGTAATTAACTTTAAGGGTTTAAATTAGTGATTGTTAAAGGGATTTTTGCTAAGATTTTTAGATAGAACAGATGAGTCTTGGATTCATTGTCCCCTACAAAGAATCCTTGAATTGAACTCTGTTGATTTGTTGCTTGATTTAGTACTTAAATTTATTGGAGATAAATAAGGAGATAATTGTATTATTGAACAAGGACTTGGTATCAATCCCTTGATCAACAGTCCAAGAGCAATCATTGCACACACCTACTTGAAAAGAAGACTCTTCAATAGGCGTGTATAGTATGTATAAAAGGAGAATAAGACTCTCTCTTTTATACACTTAAGTTTTGAAGAGCCTATTCCCTTAAGAATTGTGTGCCTTAGAGGAGAAGAGTCTTGAGTATATACAACTCATACACGCCTATTCTTGAAGTCTTGTTTGTGAAGATGACATCTAAGTTTGTGGGAAGCAACATGATTCATCTCTGCACCCACGAGAGAGACAATGCAATTCTGACTTGATTCGAAAGCTCTCTTGCTTTAGAGACTCACACATCAAGAGATAATTTGATATCATATTAATATTCATTAGAATATTAGCAATCTTGTTAGGAAAATAATTTCCGTAATTTAATGATTTCGCAAAGTACAAATCATTATGCTGAAATTTCTTATTCATACCATGAACATGCAATGCTGTTTGCAAGTAGTTTGCTAATTTTCCACATTTCTGTGATGCTAAGTTCATAAATAGTTTATTTACTTCTTTCAATATCCACTATGCATGTGTGCATAACTGAACGGGCGTCAAACCAACATATCAAAATCCACGATCCAACGACTGTCTTGTTCTGATTTCTTCTGTTAAACTCATCTTTGAAACCGCTCGATGAACTCGATCTTGAATGAGCCCCCTTAAATCACACTACAAGCTTTCCAATTGTGGTAGAATGGATCTATTTCAGGCACTTGTTTTGGCACATATAAATGTGTCATCTGTCTTTCAATTTCAGACATTGACAGGAGAATCGTTTTGTTAATTGCTCGACTTGAATCTCAAATATTGAGAGACAATCGAAATCGAAATCATTATAAATAGCATCGTTTCTTTCAAGATATTTGAGATGTTGCTCCTCACTATCTATGTACATCATGCAAAAAGTGACACATTCTTTGACCAAATATCCCTCGATAATTGATCACTCTGGTTTAGAACGATTAAGCACATAGTCCTTAAGTTTTTTAAGGCATCTCTCTATCCGGTACATCCAACGAAACTATGTTGGTCCTCATAACTTTTTCTTAATATTTTACTTGACCACATCCATGAAGACGTAAACCACAGTACAAGACAATTGTTGTACATGCAAAAGTTTACATTTGAGTAAATTTCAGTAGCATAACCTCGTACCCTTTCAATATGCACCATAAATCAATCGTGATCAACTTCAAAAAGTATCACTGAGGTGACAATAATTAAAGCTGATTATGAAAGATTTGGTATATCGAAGAGGATTGGAGTTATTCTACCGAAAAGTATGCTCAAATGTAAACCTTTGCATGTAACAACAATCACCTTGTAATGTGTTATGTGTCTTTATGGAACACTTTCTTCGAACTAAGGAAAGTTAATATATATGTAAGATTATACGAACAACTTGTATCCTCATCCACACGTGCTATAAATGGGATTTGCAAGATGCCGATGAAATACTTGATCATATATGTTGATCGGGCATTTACATGTATGTGGTTGGTTTGAGAGAGGGAAAGGGAGCTATGTGAATTGAATATTGTGTCTAATTACAGTGTAAGTATGTATCACTTAATGAGAATGAACCTGAAAAAGAATAAGTCTTCCACCTGTACACATCAAAATCTACACCATTGAATTGGACATCTCATCCCGATGTATGTCCAGTAGTTTTGTAAAAAAATATAACACAATTGGAAGTGATGAAATCTCCTGATTTGTTGCACGTACCTCTCGATGTGTAGGGGACGCACTGCGTGTGATTTTATTTTTTGTGATTTCCTCTTGAAATTATTTTTTAATGTTATTGAATATCTAACTATAAATTAATGTGAATATATTATCACATTAATTAAATTTCAATGTGATAAATTATCACATGAGTTTTTTAATGTAACACATATGATATATATAGTCACACATACATGTATACACACACCCACATAAATATACATGGATATATACATAGATACATAAATATATACATACATATACACATACATGCATACACATGCATAGTTATGTATACATACATACATGCATACATACATACATACATACATACATACCTATTTGGCTACATATACAAACAGTCACCTCATGAACAGACTAATAGTGATTGTGAGGTTCTCAGATATTTGCCTCATGAAGGTGTGCACATAATATGATTTATGGAATCAGTTTATATCATTCTACTCGATTGATGAAGAGATGCATGCACTCTTAGTAAACGAGCATAACAAAACAAATCTACGAAACAAGCATTCAAAACAAGTATTCAAATTAACAACATACATTCCGCACAAGATTAATATGCTTCAAATTAACATACAAATAGCTAAATGAGATAGAAATTATACTTGTAGTGGAAGATTAACATGCTTCAAATGGGCATACAAGATCAACATGCTTCAAATTAACATTCAAAACAAGCATTTAAATTAACATACAAGATTAACAACATAAATGAGATAGAAATTTTACTTGAGGGACGATGGACAAGGAGGACTGGAGCTAGGAGGAGGTGGCGGAGGGCGGCGACAACGGAGGGCGACTGTGGAGGCTGCAACAAGGAGAGGAGGAGGGAGGGGTCGTGAGGTGGAGGGGTGGCGGAGGGAGTAAAAGGGAAGGGGAGGAGGTGGCTGACGATTGGTTAGGTTCCAAGTAGGAGAAAGGAGGGTTTGGAGGGAGAGGAGGCGCATACTGGGAGGGAACTAAATGTCGTCTGCATTTTAGGATAATTTTATTCGTGGCGGTTAACATGATTGATGTTTAATTTATATGCGACATTAATGTTTGCATGGCAGTTAAAAGGGCGCCACAAATAATCTATTGATTATTGACTATGTTCAATTATCAAGCTGTCGTAAATATATGACATTAGCGGTGGGCAAGGCCGCCTACCGTTAATAGTCCAACGTAATCACTTCATTTTCTAGTACTGTATACTTATTCACTTCTATACTCATTTTGATCTCAAGTGATTACTTGTTCAACCACACACCCTTTTATTAAATAACGTGTGTTAACTTCATAAAACAACTACTTTGATGGTTATAAGAGGATAATCATTTCTATTCATTTCAAAATACTATACTGCTCATTTTATACTCTTATTTTTTTAACTCACATTATTTTGTACCGCTAAAAGAAGTTGGTCTCTCATTGTGTTCAACTTCATTCTTTGAGAGAGAAGAAGTTCTCTATGCATTTGTGCCCTATTGTAACGACATTGCGCAACAATGATCAGCAAGATATTTGGAGTTGACCTCATATTGCATTGCATATTACTTTGAGTTGTGCAATTTTATTTGTTGTACTTTTATTTGTATAGCATGCTCAAGATTGTGAAAGCTCCAATTTCGGATGGAAAAATAGTTCTGATTCTAAAGGTACCTAGAATTGCAAAGGTATAATTTAGGGGAATTCATTGGTACAAGCACTTTATTAGTGGAAAAGATTGTTTGATTTAGCCGGTTGAAATCCCGTCTTAGCATGACTCTAGTTGAGGTTTTTATCGACAAGCTACGAGTTACTGTGAAAATCACTATTTTCATTTGTGATTTGCTTGATTATCTTTGATTGGAAAATTTACACATAATATTGTTTATTAACAGCAATCTCAATGCATTAACTTATCAATCTAGATTATTAATATATTTCAATACATTGGTTATCCAATCCCATTAGTCTTATTGCTAAAAATGATTTCTTTGGAGTATGTTTTGCTATTTTTATGTTATATTGCACTTTTTTCAATATAACATAAAAATAACATTGTTAATTAAGAATAGCATCAATAATACACATGCGGCACGTTCCCTAAAAACTTAAAAATAACATCATTGATCAAGTGATAGCATATCAGCATGATATACAAACCGACGTACATATGTACACACACATGCATAGATACATAGATACATGTGTGTGTCGTTCATTCTTTGTAAAAAAATAATATCATGGTATTATTGCAAATAAAATGTAACATGACCATATACTACACCAATATATAGTAGGTTTCCTACAAAAATTAGCATCATGCTATTTATTTTATAATTATATGGCAAGATCACCCAAGAAAATAGCAACATGATAGATATTATTGTGAACAAATAGTAGTATAAATGCTATGCATATGTAGCAGATTCTCACCAACAGTAGTAGGATGGAATCATTTGAAAATATGATAGGATAACCAAAAAGGTTTTATTTTTGAACCAACAAAAAGAGATAGACATCAAAGACCAGAATTCAATAAGTTTAAACAAAAACACGATTGAACCCTAAACAACAACACGATAAACTAAAGTGCAAAAATGAAATAGAAGCATAAACGAACACCCTTTACATAGGCATGGTAGTCTTCTTGTGAGGGACATGCAATCTGTAGAGAGTTAAGATGGGGAGGTCAGATCGTCTGCTGTAATACAACAAGTGTTGTAACCGACGAGATCGTTCGATTGGGATCGGGTGACCCTCATAGGGGATCGACCATCCCTGGCCCCCTATGAGGATCGTCCGAACCCCATCGGACGGTCCCGCCGGTTACCCCTATGAGGGTCGTCCGATCCCCATCGGACGGTCCCGCCGGTTACCCCTATGAGGGTCGTCCGATCCCCATCGAACGGTCCCGCCGGTTACTCCTATGAGGGTCGTCCGATCCCCATCGGACGGTCCCGCCGGTTACCCCTATGAGGGCCGTCCGATGCCCATCGGACGGTCCCGCCGGTTACCCCTATGATGGTCGTCCGATCCCCATCGGACGGTCCCGATGGTTACCCCTATGAGGGTCGTCCGATCCCCATCGGACGGTCCCGTCGATTACCCCTATTAGGGCCGTCCGATCCCCATCGGACGGTCCCGCCTATTAAAGCAAATATTGTATTACAACGAACGATCCACTAAACCCATGATTAGCTCCCACACACTAAAATTCGATCTTAATTATATTTTTGCAAAGCTGTGCTACTATAGCCCATTTTGTAAACTTCTTTTTGCTTCTTATTAATAAAAAGGAAATATTTGCAGACTTGAGATCTGCTGGCATCTGTAGTCTCAGAAGAAAGTGGGTAAAAAAAGAAAAAGAACCACTAAACTTCAATACATGAAAGTGGTGCTGATGCGAGGCACATGTCTGAGTATCTGACCTCCACCAACGCTTTCAAATCACAGAGGCACCTTTCTACTGCTCCGGTGCTTCCATACTCCATCTTCCTCCTCATCTTCTTCCTTCCCACTTCTAACACCGTCATCGTAGCACATGGGTCGACCACCCAGGCGCCGAGGCCGCCCCGTCCTCCTCTCCCCTCCCCACCTGTACCTCTGTCTCAAGTCCACCTCCATCCTCTCCCTCCTCCTCTTCGTCTCCCTCCATGCTTCCACCCTCCTCCTCCCCCGCGCCAACTCCCTCGGCCGCCGCAGCTGCCTCCTCCCCGTCTCCCAGCCCCTCACAGCTACCCACCTCCGGATAGCCATCGTCAGCTTCTCCGACGACGGCGACGGCGGCGAGGGGAGGAGGCAGAGGTCGTTCCGGGGCCTCATGGGCATGGTCAGGCGCAACAAGGAGGACTACGCCCGCCGGTGGGGCTACACCTTCATCGACGGCCGCGATTGCATCCACGACGGCCGCCCGCCCAGCTGGAGTAAGATCCTCGCCGTCCGTAAATATCTCGACGGCTTCGATTGGGTTTTCTGGAATGACGCGGTACGCTCTCTCCCTTTTGTGGGTGTTTTAAAAAAATGGTTCACGTAACTGGGTTTATTTTGCAATTTGACTTTTTTATTAGTTTTTTTGGCTTTTTATCCAGGATTCTATTGTGACTAATCCGGATATTAGTCTGGTAAGGTTTTTATGTTGTTTGTTTCCCCAATTCTCCAAGGACAAATCCTAATTTTCCTTGACATAACGTGCAGGAGAGGATCCTACACTCTGCTCTCGGGCAATCGGATCTTACCGACTCCGCCGATTTGGTCGTCACCGAGGACGTCAACGGAGTCAATGCAGGTTATTCGGATCCTTAAAAAAACGACTCTCGGAATTTGTGAATATTTGCATTTTTATTTAGAATGATAATATTATATGAGAAAAGGGCTCCTACTCCATGGAGTAGGTAATTTACCTACTCCATTTTCTTCTTTTTCAATTTTTTTTTATTTTTTTTGAAAAATGCTTCTATGGATTTTCATAACTATATCCATCTAATATGCCATTCAAATTTCGTCAGAAACAGAGACTCCTACGGCCTCCATCCAGACAGTCATTTTTTAACGGTCACAGATTTGTTGTATTTTTCATGTTCTGGATGGAGGCCGTAGGAGTCTCTGTTTCTGATGAAATTTGAATGACATATTAGAGGTATATAATTATGCAAATCTATGGAAGCATTTTTCAAAAAAAATAAAAAATTTTAAAAAAAGAAAGTGGAATAAGTAAGTTACCTACTCCATGAAGTAGAATCTCTTTCCTCGTATTATATTAGGTAAATAAAAAAAGAGAAGATATAACGAGTTATGCCTTTCCGCCGAATATGTTTGACTTTTATGACAGCACCTTCTGAATACATAATGGTCGGACCCTCCGTATAGTGGAGCTGGGTTTGGGAAAGGAATATATCTAAAATTCCCAATATATGTCCTGCAATATCGAATATAAAAATTTACATGTTTTTTTAATAAAATTACACAAAGGTCCCTCAAGGATGGTTACAATTCCGGTTGCACCTGTGCCTAGTGCAGGGATGTGGTTCATGCGGCGATCGAGTTGGAGCGAGGCGTTTCTAGACACGTGGTGGAATCAGACGGATTTTGTTCAGTTCGGATCCACGAGGAGCGGTGACAATGCGGCGCTGATCCATCTGATCAGGTCCATGTCACCCTCGGAGCGTCGCCGCCATGTCTGCAAGGTGGTGGCGCAATGCCTCTTCAATTCATACCCTTGGCTTCCCACGTGGAAGAATGCGTACCGTCTGATCACGTCGCCCCGTTCGACGTGGGGAGGTAGAGTTGTATATTCAATCCTATAGATCAATGCTGAAGTTGGGATCTGAGAAAGGATCATCTGTTTGGGCTGCAGGAGTGTACTCCGATGGGGATTTCATGGTGCACTTGGCCGGACTCGATGATAAGAGGGAATGGACGGCCAAGATCCTTCAGGATTTGGAAGACGGCTATTCGCCTTTTTAGGGAGTCGAGGACATCCGATGTGGATTATGTTCAGGTTTTGTTTTTTTTTCGATGTTCTTATTTATCGTCCATTTACTTTAAAAAAATAGGACAACTGAAGATATATTTCGACAATTATGCCTGTGCCAGTATCAATATATATTATTGTTGTGTCACCTTTGTCCCATGTTATATGATACTTTCCTAGTTGTTGGAGATTATGTTTAGTATAATTTGATATCCAATTACCTTGTTAAAAACATTTATATTTATGTGCATGACCTTCTAATTACTAATAAAAAGAGACAAGACCAAGGCGTAAGATGCAGTACTTGTTGCATTGATGGGAAAATTCTCTTGAACTTGCAAGGAGGGCTTGATTTTTTTTATTTGAGACCTATGATGTTGTTCACAGCTTTGATTTTTTACTTGTAAATAAGGAGCCAATTGGAGAGGGATGTTTCCGAATTTGATATGTTATTGAATAACACGATTTTGGCGGCTTTTTTCCTGTTTTTTTAAGATCCACTTGTTTTCTTCATCTCGTATTTCTATATGGAAAGAACACTCATATATAAGACCTTCTAGCAATATGTACCCTCACCCGTAATTCGGCTATGTCCTTAGCGGCAACGGCTGACCTCTCACACTAGTGGAAGAACTGCAGTACATAGGATGATTCAAAACCCTAGCCTATGAGAGTTTATATAGTACCCCCATAGAGATGTATTTCCTAATTACAATACAAGTAGAGAGATTTTTTATCGATTGGGATATGAATGGATTCCCAAATCACAAGTCAGTTAGAATCCAAATGGTTTCTATGATCATTCAAAATCTGGATGGACTCTTTGATCAGCCAGAATCTGGATGGATCTTCACATCAATAAGAATCTGGATGGATCTCTAATCAATTAGGACTTAAGGTATATCAATAATGTTCGCCTTTAATTGAATTCTCAGCTTCCACTTCACATGACTAATAAGAATAACCGATATTGAGCAAGTTCATGTAATATTTGAACTGGCTCCCATGACCTGCTTTTATGAACATATCAATTGTGTTATATGTCGTGGCATCCTTCTTCACATTGATTCTCTTCTCAAAACAGATGAAGTGAATCCCGACAATAGTATGCTTGGTCCTCTCATGATGCATATGATCCTTGGCTAACTACATTTTGCTAAGACTGTCACAATATATATATATATATTTATATATATATATATATATATATATATATGATATCATGATCATGTTGTACACCAATATCTCCAATTGAGCCTTTCAATTAGGTGTCTGCCTTCGCAGCTTTTTTCAATGTCATATACTCTGCCTCAAAGTAAAGACATAACCTTTCTTTGATCTCACCTCCCATCAACATTTGCAACATAGTCCGCATCTGAATATCCGGCAATCCATTGTGTATCAACTCTACATATAAGTCCACCATCTATATAATCCTTTTGGATATCAAAAAATTTGCTTAGTGGCTTGTCAATGGTCCTTCCCTGTATTTCAATGAATTTGCTAACAATGCTTACAACACGAGTAAGATATGGTCTTGTACATACCATGAAATACATAAGACTCTCAATTGCAATAACATTGGGAATGTGTGACATGCGCTCTTTCTTTCCATTTGATTGAGGTGCGTGATGAACCTCATATTCACCTTTTTATTCTTTCATTTTGTCAGAAATCCTTAATAAAACACATGTACATAATCATTACATCATTTTCATAAGAATACGTAAAAATATAAGAGTGGATTACTTAGACTAAAAAATAAATGGATAAAATAAGAGGAAGAAAGATATATAAAGAGAAAAGAATGTATATATGTGCATATGTATGGAGTAGCATATAGTACCCTGGAGACCAAGACAAACTGACTTGGAAGTCAAATAATTATGTAGGTAAATAAAGAAAATTATAAATTAGCAAAAAAATTGTACAATACTTACTTATAGATATTTTTGTTGAACTTCAAACAATTCTATGCAGTTTTAATTCAGCTCCTTTTATCCCGATTATTTTTGTAACCGGTATAAAAAATGTATGGAAAAATATAGGAATTACTCAAATGTGTTCAATAAATCAAGAAATTTAAATCTCTGATCCTAAAATGTATGTATTTAAAAGACCATAAAATGAGCTCCAAATGAGACCTACTTGCATAAAAGGGTTGACATAAAACAAGAAATTTTTCATGATGATTTCATTTGTGATTTTTGGGTTTTTGAGCTTCAATTATATTCATGTACACTTATATTTCTAATTTTTAATAATTATATACATCAACTAATTTTTTTAGTATTCCCATGCTAGTAGATCTCTTAACAATAACATATAAACCAAAACAAAGCCTGAGAAACCTTCAAATAGAAAATAAAATATAATCTATGAGTAACTTATATTTTTGTATACTTCTTGCTTATTTATGGACCTTATAAAATCAAATAAAATGATTTATATTATTGATATTTTACAATAATATAATAAAATACTATATACTTAATTTATATAAAAATATAATAATTAAAATGAAATAATTAACTTTTATGTATATAATATCGATATTTATAATATTAAAAATTACTACTATGTACAAGTAATAATTTTACTAGAACTTTCTATAAACTTGTAGAAAAGACTATTTAAAGAAACTTTTATCTTTTGACTTTTTTATTTAAGATTATTTTTTTATCATTATTTATTTTACGATTATTTAAGTATTTAATGTGCTTATGGGCCAATAGCAGAGTGCCACGTTGGGGTCTTTTATGTCAACCTTAGTCAGTATTCACCTTCCAGGCTGCTCAACACACTACCTTTCTGACCCTAGTCCTCCCTCTCCAATGAACCACAACCGATCCAAATGACCTAACCGTTTTGAGGAGTACTTCAACTAACCCCACCCACCTTTGATGGACCCCTCAGGCCACCTAGTCGTCTATAAACATCCATTTGTTCATTACCCCTTCTTCCACCTTAGAGCTCTAGCATGGCAAAGCGGGTGACAAGCGTATTGTGGCCAAGATCTATGGGTATCACAAGGTCGAGGAGGAGATGGGTTAGGTCCAAGGTAATTACTTGTATTGTTTTGCATCTAGTTCAACAGCGCTGACCTTCTATTCTACCATCGTCGAACCTTGAGGTTATGATTGCATTTCAGTCCGAGCTACTTCCTTAGAGTATCCTCCACCCTGATTTTGTATTCGAGATCCATTTCTCTTCTTCTTTCCTTTGCTATGTTCAATTTTGCGTTTTGATGTTGCCTTCATCAGAAATCAAGCCCTTATTGAGTCGATCCTCCTAGTAGTATCAAATTGATCATTGGAGCATATAAGATCTAGTTGATAAGTTACAGAGTTAAAGAGGAATAGTCAGAGTTCCACCCACTCGAGGAAGACGGTCAGGGTCAAACCCAAGTCATCTTTAGGAAATTGCATGTGGACACTATGAGCTCTTGGAAATTACAAGATTACACCTCAGAGACCCACTTTGACTAATTTCTAACCCTAGTAATTTTTTGGGGTGTTAGTTTCCATTCGTTTTTAAACATTTTTACTGTAGTTTTTAGGTATATTTACACCCATAATCTTAAGTAATTTCGTAATTACAATCATAACTCTCAATAATTACGAACTACCTCCAGGACCCTCAATAGTGCTTAACTCTTACGTCCATAACTCCATGTTAACTTCCATACAATTTCCCGTTGATTATGACAAAATCTGTAAAATATTTTGCATTTTCTACCTTTTATATTATATTATTTACAACCACTTCCCCTTCCTCTTCCAGCCCCCACTCTTGGAGTGCCCCATCGGTGTTGGACGGAGAAATGCACGAGTTGTGTGTTGGAGAAGACGAGGTTCTCCTTGCAGAGGAACTCCACACTGCAGAGCATATCGAGCTCCCGGTCGTAGTCGTGGACGACGACAGTAGCTCTTGGGGACAGAGGGTTGCAGCCATTGGGACCGTCGATGAAGATCGCTCGAGGATGGAGATGTGGTGGGGCTGGTTGCAAAGGAAGATGGTGCGACCGAGAGGGTTGAGGGAGAGGAGCATGAGGGACTTGTGTGGGAGGCCAAAGATGATGAGGTTGCAGGGGGGAGAGGCGGCGGAGGGAGGAGGTGAGGAATGGGGCAACATGGAAGGGGAGGAGGTGGAGGCATAGTGGAGGAGGGTGGTGAAGAGGTGTTTGAGGATGGTGGTGATAGAAGCAGAAGACGAGTCGTCGAGGATAGGGAAAGAGGGAGGGGGAGCACGAGGATGTCTCAATATTGTCGAGGGGGCAACCGGAGATGGAGCAGAGGTTAAGTGAATGGAGGGGGTTATATAAAGGAGGAAGAAGGGAAGGGGGAAAGCTTGAGGAGGAAGAAGGGGAGGGGGAGGCAGTTGACAGGGGTGGCATGATCTCGAGGAAGAAGAAAGGGAGGGGGAGGCGGTCGGTGGGGGTGGTGCAATTTGGAGGAAGAAGGGGAGGCGGAGGCGGTCAACAGGGGTGGCACGATCTGGAGGGAGAAGAAGGGGAGGGGTGGCATGACCTGGAGGAGGAAGAAGGAGAGAGGGAGGCAATCAGCGGGGGTGGCGCGATCTAGAGGAGGAAGACGGGGAGGGTGAGGCGGAGGCGGGGGTGGCACAATCCGGAGGAGGAAGAAGGGGAGGGGGAGGCGGTCAACATGGGGAGGGTGTCGGGACGGAGGCAAAGGGCGGGGGCAGAGGGGCGGGAGGGAGGGTGAGGGCATCGGGCATGGAGAAGGAAGGGGGAGGTAGGGATTTTTTATTTTTTTTGAATTTTTTAATTGTCGTTGGATTGGACCATGAGTTAGATTAACCCAATGAGATGGTTGGATTAACGAGAAAACTAATGGAGGGTTATGGGTGTGAGTTGGAAGACTATCTAGGGTTTCTCATGTAATTCAAGATTTGCAGGGTCATGTGAATAGGGTTGTATGGATAAAGTTCTTTTTTAGCCTTTTTAATATTTTTTCTATTTTTTGGATTTTAATTGATATAAAAATAATAAATAAAAGAAAATATAAACAAATCAAAAGGAGAAATAACTACAAGAAATGATTGGTGCAAGAATGTGTATATATAATGTACAATGTGGTTCAAGACCTCAAGTTTCACATATGAACTCTGATTCCTTTGAAATTCATTATAGCTAATTAAGAGTACAATATTTCAAAGGTGAGTAGAGTATCATATGAGATTATATAAGGTAGAAAATTAGTTTTAAAATTTAGATCTACTCAAACCAGGGTTTGGTTTATTTTCAGCATTTTCAAGTTAATATTTTTACAAATTTTTAGGTATTTAGGTTAATTATATGTATATAATGGATTTGATTTCGTGTAAATTGGATTTAATCAGAATTTATTAAGAATCGATGAAGATTGTATAATATACACATACACATGAATATATACATGTGAAACTCCTAAATTACTCTGGCTTTTTTTAAAAAAATTCTCCCTTGGGCTTATTTAAATGATAATAATGTTCATTTATCCTATTTTTATTGATTCAATGCTTTACATTGTTATATTATTTTATGTGAGTATGTTTTTGCTCAAGAGAAAAACATTTAGTGTAATATAAATCTATCATAGATTCATTAGAGAGCCTATCATCAAGATCGTAGTGAAGCTCAAAGAAATAATGAAATACACAAGCTTCGCCATGTGTTTAAATCTCAGGAAAGGGCATTGCCACATGTGAGTAGGTGGTGAAGCTCGGGAGGTGATGAATCCACATTTCATCATCTTTATTCTATCATTTTGGCCTCAAAAACCCTAGCAACGTGTAAATACTCTTAATTCCAGCATCTTAGCATTCATGCATGTGCATATAAATAGTATAAAATACTGTAATTAAAGCCAAAATTATAGAATAAAGAAAAGAAAAGAAAAAGAATAAAATATTATAAATATTTTATGACCTGAAACCCCGAGATCTAGGCATCTCGATGAATAGGTCGACAAGGAATAAAGTAGGGGGAGATAAGGGCCAGATACCTATTCTTTTTCATTCATTCTTTATTCATTTTGGGACCTATTTTTTCTTCCACTTTTTATGTCTCAAATAAAGAAACTTTGTACATGAAAGTTGTAGATAATTTAAAAAATAAAAATACAAAATTGATTTCACTGAAAAATAATGTACAGATAAAAAGTTATGGTCTGAATAAGAATCTAAAATCCCAACTCCAAATGCAGCAAACTCACTTTAATTGTATATAGTTTAAAATAAGCTATTTAATGGCGGTGGTTTCGCATTTGGCGGAGCTACGGTTTGAAAGTTGAGTTTTGGACCTGTTTGGTTGCTGGGTTGGACTGGGTTGGGTTGGGCTGGGTTGGGGTGGGTGAATAGTAATCTGTGAGGAGGAAGTACCCTTGTGAATAGTAACTAGGGTTGTGCCAACCCAGTCCAACCCAGCAACCAAACAGGCCCCTATTGTATACTTGTACATATTAAAATATTCATTTTATTATTTATTCATTATTTTTATATTTTTATATTTGTATAATTTTGTAAATATTATTTATAATAAGTATTTATATTAAAATCGGAATAAAAACATAAAAGAAACATAAAATAAATACATGTGTATATATAATACCTAGGTATAAGACATGCATATACCTACATAATCCATACTTATATTTTATTAAGTATACAAATTACATCAGAAAAATAAAATAAAAATATAATTAAGTGTATAAAAGTATTCTATAAATTTATAAAATAATAAACAAAAATAAATAAATTAAATACATGAAATAAAAATAAAATATTAAAATATGTAGATGTATATACCTATAAAGGCTATAAAAGGTAACTTGTAAATTTATACCTCATAAAAATAAAAAAATCACCATAAAATAATTTATAAAATAATAAACACTTTTTATTTAATAATCTAAAATTAATTAAATCATTTAATATTTTTAATTTAATTTACAAAACTTTTATTTAATTTTTGTCTTTTTGCGGATGACGTGGCCCAATCAGGCCACGCCATCCGTTGACCGGGGGTCAACTCCTTGACCCCAGGTCTGTGATCGCGGGACCTGTGCCTACACCCGTTTTCTCCCCTTTTTCGAGGGCGCACCTTGCACCTTCTTGTGATGAAGCCTTCACAACTTTTGTTCACCATCCTTCAGTGATGCACGCCCAGCGTTAATCTAGGGGATTGCGTCGCTGACCACCTCCAGAATCCTCGATCTTTGGAGCTCGACCACCACTCATTCAAAAACCACCCCCATCTTCCTTCTTCCTTTGAACCACCTTTGAGAAGCTTCAGACCTCCGGGAGTGGGTAGCGTGAGGCTCTAGTGACAGGGAAGATCCCCACACCCCTCGTCGAGGTGCGGCGAGGCTGAAGGTGCGATTCCACCCACCTCCGGCCACCTTGGACGTCAAGGTTCATCTCGGGTATACACCATGAGGTTTGCCCTTTTTCTTGATTTTTCTTGCATTTTCGTAGTCCTGGTAGTATAGCATCCTTCGACCACCTTTCTTTTCGCCTGAGATCAACTCAATCGCCTCGTCGTCACCTCACCGAAAGTAGCTCTGGTGAGCTTCTCTCTCGTCGCTTCCCGCCTTCTTCCACACCCAGGAGGGGTGAGGCACTTTGCCCTCGCCCTCCTTGACATTTCTTGCAGGTCCAGGAGTTGAAGAAGCACCTGGGAGCAATTTTGGGAGCTCGCCGGGGTACCTGGAGGCGCTTTGCTCCTCCTCCTCCTCTGGCATGCTCCGGTGCGTCCTGCGCCATTTTGAAGCCTCAGGCAGACATAGTACCACTGCAGAAACATCTAGGGGCATTTTGGAGCGTCGAAGCCCGGCGGAGGAGGAAGATCTGGGCGCGGAAAACTCGCCTGGCGGCGAGTTCATCCCTATTCCTCATCGACTTCCTCCTGCCGTCCGATCAGCGCCTGTTCTTGGAGAGCTACAGCCGTCGTCGGATCTCGCAGTACCAGGGCCGCCCGATCTTCATCGCAGATCTAATCACGGCCATTGGGTCGAACCGTCATCGCGGCATCTGAACCGACACGTGGCATTAAGTGACGCATCTGCTGCCGTCGGATCCACCTGCTTTGGGTATTTCGTAATTATCACCCAAAGCATTTTTGTATTTATTAATTAATATCTAAACATTCATTGGTTGCTTTATAACTTCTGTAACATTTGCGTTTAGCCCCTTTGGGTTTTGTGATATTCCTATTTGCCCCATGCCAGGTCACGTGCGTCTGTGCACGCGACTTGGCGTTTTTGCAGGCATACCCAGGAGTTCTTGCATATTTATTTTCAGTCACAAAACTTTATATTGCAGTATAAAATTTCTAGCATTTTTGCATTTTAGCCCGTAGGTTATTAATTGCAGAATAGTCCTTCCCAGGCGCACGTGCTTCGCACGTGGTTTGGGGATTTTTGTAGTTGTACCCTTGCGGTTTTTGTGATTAACATTTAGTCCTTAAAAGTTTAATTGCGTTATATAATTTCTGGACTATTTGCAGACAAGCCCCTCAACTTTTCCATATTTGCACAAATGCCCCTGCTAGCATGACTTTTCTTTATGTTTCTAGTATTTATTGCTTGCATCTATAAAAGCCTAAAAACTCCACAAAAATTACATTAAGTTTCTGTTGCATCATATTGTCATGGTATATTTTTATTTTGCATATTTATTTCATTTTAATATTTATTAAAAATAAAAAACATGCATTTTCAACACTGTTTGCATTAGAAAATCCATAAAAATTAGTAAAACTTTTTGAAAAATTCCAAAAAATTATATTTTGTGTGTCTTATCATATTTTAACTCTTGTCCAAAAATCATCAAAAATTTCAAAACAAAAACCTTAAAAATTAGAAAACCCCTTAAAACTTCATAAAAAAATCTGAAAAATCCAAGAAAAAGCCTAAAAATGCAAACTCAGATTCTGTAGTTGCCCTATTTTATTACCTTTATTTTAAAATTAATTTGAGGAATTTTGGGTACTGTTTATTATTTTTAACCCTCATTTTAATTTTAGCCAGTAGCTTAATTCACTGTTATTTGTATTTTGACTTTTAAAAATACCATAAATATTCTGAAAAATTCCCAAAACTCACAAAAATAGTAGAAAAAATATTAAAAGACCAAAAACATTTTATTTTCTGATTTTTGAGTATTTTTCCTTATTTTTATAAATCCCCCATCTTATCTTTTCTTATATTGTGTATATATATATATATTCTATTATTGAAAAAGAAAATATAAAAATATAAAATATAAAAAGAAAATATAAAATCAGAAAATTAAAAACCAAAATACAAAAATACAAAATTAAAAATTCAATAAAAATTTTAAAAAGTAAAAACCCACAAAAAATTGCACACTTGTAGACATTTCATCACATTCACTCTTGCACATTTTGTCTGATCTATCCTGCTTGCTCCCTGAGTTCGACACTCTACATACTTGCATTATACACATTTTTGTAGAGTTAAAATAAATTTGACTCCACATTTATTTCTCGTTGCTTGATTTATTATATTGTGGGTTCATTATTGACTTTGATCGTGATTCATTGAGGGTCACCACAACGACTGTTGTCTCCGCCCTATGTGAGATACATTTAGACCCCGTGAAATTTGGTTAAATCAAATGGCGCCATTTTCGGGGAGCAACAACGTATAGATCTTGTTTTTGAGTGATTGTGTTTTCTTGTCTTCATTATTGCTTCACTTGATCTCTCTATTTTTGATATATATATTTTTGAATTGTCTGACCATTTTCTCTCTTATCTTCTTGCGAGGGACCGCGGATCGAGGAGGATCGCCTAGGGGATCCTGTGCATCCTTGGGAGGTGGAGTCGGCTATTCTAGCCTAGCCGGCAGGAGAGAGCAGGAGGAGTTGAGAGAGATAGTTAGATAGTGATTTTTTTTCGTGAGAGAGAGACATTCATTATTAATTTGTAATAATACAGGTACTTGGACACTTGAGCACTCGGGCCTAATTTCCAAGTGATTGTTCACTTGGGGGGCTCACCGTGATTTTGTCGGTTTTTCTTCGCATTTTTTATTTTGTTTTCTCGATTTGGGTTTTATTTCTTTTGTGTGATTGAGCCTTAGCCGTAGGAGCTGCTTGGCGATAGACTAGGTCCAAACACCTTAATATATTTGCATGTACCTATAGTGCACTTTGGACTTAGTTTCAAACTTTAAACAGTTGCCTCATCATCTTCGAGCCTTCGTGCCGCGAGCCCACACTGCCAAGCGCTGCTCCTGAACTCGATGTGTCGAGAGGAGGAGGGGTGAGCCTAGACCGAACTCCTGGACTGAAGATCGGTGACCGACTTGTGGTTCTTCACGCTAATAGCAACTTCTCACACTTAGGGCGATTTCATCGGCTTTGCATTTGCATATAGATAGGTTTCAATTCTGCTGAGCATCCTTGCATGTAGAGTGCTGGAGGCAAGGTGAGCATTTCTCTTTAGCATTCATCATCGATTGCCGCTTGCATTGCTTTTCCGACTCTCCCTCTGATTTTGCCAACCTAGGAGCTTAAAGGAATTGACTCCCCGAAAGGATCGTGCATTTTTATTAAAAATCAAAAAAAGTGATAACAAATAAAATTGGGACTGTTAATATTACTTGACCCTAAAATCGATCAAAAAGAAAAATATTGTCTTGGGGTGAGTAATCCCCTCATTGTCTTCGCTTTTACTTGCTCGTGCACACACTAAGGATAGTGCCCAAATCCCATTCAGCCCCCTAAGTGTTTGTGCAATATTTGACTTCTCACCTAACTCTAAACAAGACAAGATAAAAAGACAGTATTTTACTGTCTTTACCGAGTTGAGTAGGTGAATTGAGGGTTTGTATTATTTTCGTTTTTGCTTGTGATTATTTTGTGTGCGTCCTAGATCGCTTCTGCGCATTTGTGCCTTCTTCTTCGCTCTCTTGACTTGACCTTCATGCTCCCCCGAATCATTTCCTTTTGCTTTCGAGATGGACTCCTGGAGCGCATTTTATCCGAACTTTGTGGATCCCTCATTCACTCCAGCCAGTCCACCGCCCTTCTATCAGGAGGACCCTCCTCCTACTTTTTCTGATTTTTGTACATACTCGCCTCAGCCACAGTATCAAGACTCGGATTTCTACCCACCTCCACCTCCACCTGTATATTATCCATCGCCACTTTCACATCCACCCGAGTCTGACCTGTTGGAGTCACCTCACTCGATCTCCATGAGTGTAGTCTTGAACCTAATGCTAGATCACATAATTTGATGAGAAAGCATCTTGCCATTTTGAGAGAAAATCAGATTAATGCTCCTTTCGTCAAGGATACAGATTTCCTTGTGGGTGATCATGGGAGCTTGCAATCGCCAAAAATACAAAAAAATGAGAAAATTTTAAAAACACAAAAAGAGTTCGGGAGACCTGTGGTTGAGTCAGACCGTGAGGAGAGTGCCCATCTGCCAGACTTTTTAACCACACATCCATTCACAACCTGTCCCACCTTTGACCCCGAGGATGTCGCTGTACAAACTGCTCTTGGCATGCCTCGTGTAGATGCTGATCCCGACTTCCTCCCTTGTATGGAGGAGGTTCAAAAATTCAAAAAAATGCTATCTGAACCGGAAGTGGTGGCCATTATTTATGAGATCATCCGTGCCCCACTCCAGCAGACCATGACCGATTTATCTGCTCCTCTTCCCAAGAGGAGAAAGCGGAGGAGCAGATCTGAGCGCCATATTTTGACCATGGCCACTGCCCACACCATCACATACCGTCTCATTCCTAGAAAGAAGAACACAGCTACCCCTTTCATCACTTGCACCATATCTGACCATACTTGTGATCACACTCTCCTGGACGGCGGTGCATCTATTAGCATATTACCCTTCTCGCTGGTACAGTCTCTTCACCTAGGGACTCTAAAGAAAACCAGGATGATCGTACAATTTGCTGATGGATATATCAAGAGGCCGAAGGGTATCCTTGAAAATGCCGTCATTTCTATTCAGCGCACGAGCTACCATGTTGATTTTGTCGTGTTGCCCATGGAGACCTCCACAGGGGAGCCATCTCCAATCATCTTGGGACGGCCATTCCTCACCTCTGCAAGAGTCGTTATTGACTATGGATCAGGAGAGATTCGCTTCCGTCTTGTTGACGAAAGCGAAGCGTCGATCACCGCACCCACAGTTGACCAGAGACCTGCACTTGATGAACCTTCACCGATTCTAGCTGGCTCCGAGGCCTGTGACCGATCTGGTGATATTAGAGATGTTTGCTTAACGACCACTGATGAGACCTGAGGAATCCTCCGAAGGGGGGGGGGGAACTCGGAAAGCATAGACCTCGCAGTTCCTCCTTCTGGTGTGTGGCGATGTGTTGATGAAATCCAAGGAATTTATGTGATTGATCCCATTGAGCGGAGAGCAGATATCAAAACTCGACAGGACGGACCTGGTTTGACTACTTCCACTGATAAGTCCGTTCCTGGTCACTCAAAAGTAATGGTGATTGAGGTCGGTTATGATGCGAACTTTCAAAATTTCTGGCCTCTTGATGAAAAAGATGATCCGGGTGAGACTCTTGAGGACGATCTGAGTTCAACTACTTCCACTGATGACTTCGTTCCTTTTGCTTTTGACCTGGACGAGACCTTGCAGGACGACTCCGATTACACTACTTCCGAGGATGATGAGTTTGTCCCATTCCACTTTGATATCATCGAGACCTTCAAGGCCAGACCTGACCACACTTCTTCCACTCGCCCGTCTGTGCCTTCACACCATAGGACCACCAAGGGCGAACCTAGCCATACTACTTCCATTGACCAGTTCGTGCCTTTTCGATTTGACTCCACTGAGGGCCTTCACTCTGTCGACCCTGATCGGCTTCCGTCCACTGTGGACCCTGATGTCGATCTGCACCACACTAGATCTATCCCTCAGCGGTCTCGCAAGAAGGTTTGCTTTCTACTTCTTGATCTTCTGTACATCCTCTCTGTTGTATATTCTCTCTTCTGTTCATCTCTGTCCCTCTTCCGTATTGCTCGTCCACCCATTCTCATGTTTGCCTTGCTTAGGACGTACTTAGTCCTAAGTATAGGGGGTGGACGAGCCGAGCGTTCATTCATCGTTCTGTTTCATTACTCCTGTTGTTGCCTATACTTAGGGATTCTTTTACCCTATGTATAGGGAGAGTGGTGTGTACATCCTCTGATCTCGTTTCCATTTTCATTTCTTTTCTTCTTTTATTCTTTTCCTTTTCTATCTTCTGTATCTATCAAAAAGGTGCCGCCCCTTGTAGATAGTCTTTTATACTTAGGACGTACTTTGTCCTAAGTATAGGGGGCGTGCACCCCGAGTTTCTCCATTCTTTGATCCTATCCATTGTCTCCTCTTCTAGTCTATACTTAGGGATATCTTACCCTAAGTATAGGGGGAGACAATCTGAGTACGATCTGTTCATTCCCATCCTTGACCCTCCCTGCGTTGTGTACAGTATGCTATACTTAGGATTATTTGATCCTAAGTATGGGGAAATGGACAACTTCTCATTCGATTCATTCATTTTTTATTCTTTAGATTTACCTATACTCAGTACAAGTTATGTCTTCTCTTTTCTCTCCGATCTATGAGGACATAGCTCAAGCAAAGTATAGGGGGATCGTATATATGATAGTCGCCCCCGCACCCTTGTTAACTCGGTCAGATTAATGTCCAAATTAATTAATAGTTTTTGTTGCAGTCGGATACGAGAGGGAGTATCAAAAACCACTTTTAATTAAGACAAGTTAATTTCGAGCGGCAAATTTTTTTACTTGGTGGAAGTCCAAGGTCGAACTCGGGGAGGCATGTGTCTCCTTAGGTGAATTTTTAGCAAATTTCCAAGTGTGTGATTTTCGGGGAATTATTTTTATGGTCTTTTTTTTTAATTTCTATGCAGGACACATGCAACAAGCCAACCAATTCAAAGTTAAATCAATTAAGGTATCAAATGAAGTCCAAAAATTATAAAAATTGGCCAGATGATGAATTGTGATGAAATTAATCTACCTTAATTTTTTTTGGAATTTTTCAACACTAAATGAATTTACTGTGAATTATAAATGCAGGCAGGGTGATTTTCACTAATTTATTTTTAATAAATATCAAATCACATCTTTTTCAGGAAATAAAATTATCCTAGATAGAATTAATGATGAGGAATCTAGGAAAATTGACAGACCTAAATTTTAATGTGAAATGAACCTATTAAAATTAAAATAAGGAAATCACCAAGCCTCGATATGTGTGCAAATGACATGAAATTTTTACGTAAGGTTGAGTTAACTAGCCTAGAGCTACTGTGATTTTTTGAGAAATTTTTGAAGTCACAGAAAATAAATTATCAATTAAAAGGTCCAACTGGGCAAAATAACTCAGAAATCAACCAATTAATTCATTAAAAATTCTACTGATTCCACAAAAATAAGACACATGTCAAAACAGATAGAGGACAAGTTACTCAAAAATATGCAATTTTTAGAACTTAAAAATGATGCAAAATGACACCTAGGGATGCGTGCAAAGACAGGGGTGTATTTGCAATACAGAAAATAAAATTACATAAAAAGAAACATGCGGACAAGGACTTAAATGCAATTACCTATAATGTTAAGGGGATGGTATGCAATTTCTCCACTGACACGTGCTCCTCACGTGGGGGCTGCTTCACAGGGACCTTTTTGTAATTTTGAAAAGTCCCCAGGGCCTCTGTGCAAATTACTCAGGCCACACGTGCTCGTCACATGGGTCGACCTAGGCTCGGGCGGCTTCGGAGGCTCGGGGCTTGGCTCGGGGGCTCCTGGAGTTCTGGAGTGAGGCTCGGCTAGCCTCGGGTGGTCCGAGCCTAGGGTCGGGGAAGAGGCTCGGAGTTCGTCGACGTGGCGTGCTGAAGACCGTTGGATCAAGAGTGATCCAACGGTTGCTGGAAGGAGACGCATGGTGCGATGGTAGGCCGTCAGATCTGGATAGATCCAACGGCGCCTGAGACCCGAGGAAGGAGGCTACGTGGCTGATTGCTGTCCGTGGGATCACAGACGATCCTACGGCTCTTGTGAGGCTCCAGATGTCGATGACGTGGCGGGCTAAGCTCCGTTAGATCTGGAAGGATCCGACGGCGCCTGAGACCCGACTGAGTGGCGACGTGGCGCGAAGTCGACCGTTCGATCGAGATGATCGAACGGTAGCTGGGGCTTCTCCCTCAATGGTCCTCTATCGCCTGCAGAGGAGATGGCAGGGCTCCGACGATGAGGCCTTGGTTCCGCCCATCCCTACAGGTGTCAGTGAAGCTCTCTGGCAGTTCGGAGAGGTCCCAGAAGGTGCGTGGAGGTGCAGCGATGGTGGTGGTCGTCACAGGAGCTGGAGAGGGGCGTCGGAGCTCTGTGGCGGGGAAGCTCCAAAAGGGCTCCGGTGAACTTCCGATCAATGAACATCAGGTACCTGCAGGGGTTAGGGGGAATAGCCGAAGCGTGTGCGTGCTGCGTGGAGAGGTGAAATGCAATGACGAGGTCTAAGTCAGAACGTAGATGGTCTGGCGATGGTGCTCCAGCCAAGTGGCGGAGCTGGAGCTGATGGAGGGTGAAGTGTGTCGTTGGAGGGTGCGAAGGGTACCGCGAAGATTGGAACTCCATCGTGGAGCTCGGCGAGGTGAGGGCGAGGCGAGAGGATCACGGTGAACGACGAATAAAAAGGGAGAAATCGAAGCAAAAGTGAAACAAAGATTAAACGAAGGTGGAGGAGATTACCTGGGGTTTGGAGCTCGAGGTCGAGGTCCAGATCGTCGCTCGAAGGGGCGGTAAGTCCCTGAGCTCAAGCATCTTCTCAGAGGAGGGCTGCGACACGGCGGTGGCGCCGCGGATCTCGCCAGAGAAGAAGATCAGCCTTCGCTCGAGAATTCGGTCGCTTGCTGTCACCAAACGGAAGTTCCAAGCTCGGGGGATCTCTCAGGGGTGGCGGATAGGGCTGAAGTTGGCCGGAGGGCGAGTATTTAAAGGATGGAGGTCTCGGCAGGGCTGGTGATGGGGCGAGGTTCATGGAGGTAGTGGAGTGTCTGTGGTGGACGTGGTGGCAAGTGGGGTAGCTGGCGAAGATAAGGGAAGAGTGGGGGTGAACGTGGGAGCGTTGGTGGTCGGCGAGAGTGGCTGAGGTGCGACTGAGAATAGGAAGGGGAAACCCCTCCCGCAAGCTAGAGAACGTGGTAGAGAGGGGCGCTGGAGGTGGAAGACGAAGTCCCAGCCGTTGGATCACTTGATCCAACGACCGAGATCGAGGCGGGATGGAGCAGTAGGATGAGATCTGGGGTGAAGCGATCTGAAGGTCGTGGAGTGACCACGTGGCGCAACGAAGGCGAGGCGCGAGCGGGCGGCTGGGATGCGAGAGGACTTAGATCGGAGGCCGCAACGTGTGACGCGTGGCGCGTTGTGGTGAAGGCGCTGATGGGCGGCCCAGATCTGAGGCGGGTTGTGATCGACGGTGTAGAATTGAGGCGCATGTGGAACTCAAGTGGCCGTTGGATCAAGAGTGATATCCAACGGCTGGGAGGCGCGGCGGCTAGGGCAAGGGGAGCTTTACAAGGGGGATTCCTCTCTCTCTTCCCTATATTATTAACTAAGGTGTACACAATATAAGGGAGAGCTTATTTTTATGAGTGGACATTTTACAAGGGATTTTGGCTTCTTATTTAATGCAAATGGAGTGCTAAAATGCATGTATTATGAATGCATGAATGTATGCTATTTATGCACTATAAAAGGAAATATGCCTCTATTTACTCGGGAACAAGGCTCTATTTTTAACTTTTAGAGTGATGAATCATAGATTCATGAACCCCCTATACTTAAACCTTGCTCGTCCCCGAGCAACTAAATGAAATGCGAGAGTGAAATGATTTTGGGTTCCATACCAAGGTCATGAACAAAAGTTAAAAATGGAGCTTGACTCGACCTTTGGATTAATTGTGTGGCGGAACCTTATTGGGACCTGAACTTAAGACCTAACAGACTTCAAGATCCACAAGTCTTCTATTCAAGACGCCTCAACAGTCAGGTCAGAACAAATCCTCAAACGCTAATTTCTGATGACTATGATTCTTACTTGTACTGTGTAAGTGAGATATAGCTCTCCACATCAGAAATGACTTGGAACCAGCCTCCTCTAACAAGGTAACTCAATAACTCGGTCCAGTAACTCTTTCCTCGAGGAGCGGGGTATTCCCTTCTAAGTTCAAGTACGACCAACTCAAGAGGAGGGGGTAGAGAAAAGAATGGACGGTAGCCAGTGTAGCTACCTATCCCGGGACGCCTAACCAGTGTAGCCAAGTCATCCAGCTGCATTTCTTCACTAATATACAGACTCCGACAGGTATTTTATTTTCACTTGGACCTGCCTGATTTTTTTGGAGTTTTTGCATTTTTTTTGGATTTTTACCCACCCGTAATTATTGTAAAATATATACAAAAATACGCGAAAGTACGAGCTATGGGTAAAGTATATATATATATACACGCCCCCTATACTTAGCGTGTGCTATGTCCTCAGAGCACGAACAACGAGGAAAAAGACATAGCTCGTGCTAAGCGTAAGAGAGCTAAAGAGAAATGAAAAATGTATAGAAATCGACCTGCCCCCCTATACTTAGGCTCTGGAGCCTAAGTGTAGAAGAAAGACAAAAAGTGGGGCGGATGAGGTCAAGGAGGGAAGTGGATGAATATACAATGCAAGCATCGGTCCCCCCCCCCATACTTAGGCTCAGGTCAGCCTAAGTATAGGCCGGAAGTGAGTATGAGGACCAATGTGCTCTGGAGAATGTACAAAGAACCGACTCAAGTGACTCCTCCCCTCTATACTTAGGATCTGGTCATCCTAAGTATAATCCAAGATAGTGATCTAATGAGGCGGGGATGGGTTACTAGAGTCGCGTGGGAGAGAGGATAGGATGTACAAGAATGATGATATATACAAATGAGTCGGTCTGAATCTTTCAAGATGCTGCCGATGGCTGGATTTCACTGCTGCAAGGTCTCATACGCGGCTTGGGGTGTATCTACTGAATCTGTCTCGCGCATGAATAAAATCTCCTCAACATGGACTAACTGCTCATTGGATTCGACGAAGTTCTTCAACAGTTGTCCATTCACTAGGAATGTCGGTGTGTCATCTGCGAGATCTGAGATCTCGACACATCCACTATCATGAACCGTACGGACGACAAATGGGCCTGTCCACTTGGACTTCAACTTGCCTTGGAAGATCTTCAACCTAGCATTGAACAACCATACCTTCTGTCCAGGAACAAAGGTCTTTCGTCTACTATATCTATCATGCCAACGCTTCACCTTGTCCTTGTACACCAAACTGTTGTTATATGCACGGTTTTTGACTTCCACAAGCTCATTCAGATCCATGTCTCTCTGTTTCTGCCCAAGGTGAGTGTTCCAGTTGACCTTCTTGATTGCCCATTCTGATTTGTGCACTAACTCTGCGGACAAATGCCACGGCTTTCCAGATACCATTCGGAATGGGGAGGTTCCTAACGGTGTCTTGTAAGCTGTCCGATACGCCCAGAGGACTTGATCCAGGATCTGAGACCAGTCCTTCCTGTCTGGGTGGACAAGCTTTTGTAATATGGTTTTCACCTCCCTATTTGACACCTCAGCCATACCATTGGTCTATGGGTGGTAAGGGCTAGCGACACGGTGTTCGATGCCGTAGTCCTTCAGGAGTTTCTTCACCTCCCGATTCACAAAGTGGCTACCCCCGTCTGATATCATCATTTTTGGGATCCTGAACCTAGAGATTATGTGTTCTCTAATGAATTTACATACAGTCCTACTGTCTGCGGCTCGGGTCGGGATAGCCTCCACCCATCTGGATAGATAATCTACCGCAAGAAGGATATATTCAAACCCGTGGCTAACAGGGAATGAGCCCATGAAATCGATGCCCCAGGCGTCAAAGACATCACAAATGATGACAGGCTACATAGGCATCTCATCCTTGGAACCGACGGTTCCTCCCATTCTCTGACATACCGGACACGACTTCGCAAAGGCGGTGGCATCGTGAAACAGAGTCGGCCAGTAAAAGTACACTGAAGTACCTTCCATGTGGTCCTCTTCCCGGAGTGGTGTCCTCCTGCCTCCAAGCTATGGCATAAAGAAAGGACACTCTGGTATTCCTCCTGAGGAATACACCGTCTCCAGACACAATCCGGTCCTTCGAAGAAAAGGATCGGATCCTCCCAATGGTAGTGTCTAGCGTCCGACTTCAGACGGTCAATTTGGCTCTTGGGCCAATCTTCGGGAACTTTCTTGGAGACAAGATAATTCACGATATTGGCGTACCATGGGAGTGAGTCGACAGCAAAAATCGACTCGTCGGGGAAGGAGTCTCGAATTGGTGAATCCTCGGAAGTATTAAGATCTTTGAGATGAGAAAGATGATCGGCTACTACGTTCTTCTTTCCAGGTTTATCACGGATGTCCAAGTCAAACTCCTGGATAAGTAAAATCCACCGAAGAAGACGCGCCTTCGCGTCCTTCTTCTCCATCAAATATCGTAAAGCCGTATGGTCAGTGAACACGATTACCTTGGATCCAATTAAGTGTGATCTGAACTTGTCCAAGGCAAACACTACCGCAAGCATTTCCTTTTCCGTAACTGTATAGTTACGCTGAGCGGTGTCAAGCACTTTGCCTGCGTAGTGAATTGCGAACGGGACGCCATCTCTTCTCTATCCTAACACAGTCCCAACAGCATGATCTGAGGCGTCCGTCGTGATCTCAAAAGGTAGAGACCAATCTGGGGCTTGTAGGATAGGTGCGTCCATAATCATTCCTTGCAATAGCTTAAAGGCCTCAAGACATTTGTGATCAACAATAAACTCCATGTCTTTGCCTAAAAGCTCAGTTAGCGGTCGGGCAATCTTTGAAAAATCCTTAATGAATCTCCGATAGAATCCAACATGCCCGAGGAACGACCGCAACTGTTTTACGTTGGTTGGTGACTGGAGTCGTCTGATCACATCCACCTTGGCAGGGTCAACCTCCATTCCTCTTTTGGAGATGACGTGCCCCAACACTATGCCCTCCGTCCTCATGAAGTGACGTTTCTCCCACGAGAGCACCAGATTAACCTCACAACATCTTTTGAGGACTCGGTCCAGATTCCTAAGACAGGAATCGAAGGGATCACCGTAGACCGAGAAGTCATCCATGAAGACTTCCAAGAATTCGCCGACCATTTCGGCGAATACAACAATCATGCACCTTTAGAAAGTACCTGGAGCATTGCATAACCCAAAAGGCATGCGCCTGAAAGTATATGTACCAAAGGGGCATGTGAATGTGGTCTTTTCCTGGTCCTCTGGAGCTATGGCTACTTGATTGTAGCCTGAGAACCCATCTAAAAAGCAGAAGAATTCTTTCTCCGCTAATCTTTTTAAGATTTGATCAATGAACGACAGGGGGAAATGATCCTTCTTCGTCGTGGAATTCAGGCGTCTATAATCCACACAGACGCGCCACGACGTGGGCACTCGCCTCACGATCTCCTCTCCGTCCTCGTTGGTGGTCGTCTGAATTCCCGACTTTTTCGGGACAACATGGATTGGGGCCACCCACTTAGAGTCGGAGATTGGGTAAATGAAACCCACGTTGCACCATTTCTCTATCTCCTTCTTCACGACCTCTCGTAAATTTGGATTCAAACGACATTGGAATTCACGAGAGGGTTTGGATTCATTCTCCAAGTAGATATGGTGCGAACACAGAGCGGGATTTATCCCGTGGAGATCGAAAATGCTCCAGCCTATCGCCTTGCGATTTTTCTCCAGGATCTCTAGCAAGCGAGATTCCTGCTCCTCGGTCAATCGCGAACTGATGATGACCGGAAATTTCTTGTCCTGACCCACAAGGAAGGCATACTTTAAAGTTGTGGGTAAAGGTTTGAGCTCAGGAATAGTGTGATCGTCTAAGAAGTTTGGCTCAATCTGATCTGGCTCGTTGTTGGAAGTGGCTGGATCTTTCTCTGTGATAGCTACCACCAAGTTGTTTGGCTCTAGAGTCGGATCGACAAAGGTTTCCATGCAATCGGCAAAAGCCTCGTCCGACTCGTCATCCTCAACTTCCGATTGTCCTAAAGATGTAAGGACTGACAGGAAGATGTAGGGCGATGCAGGTTCTGAGCTATACTCGTCTTTGAGGACCTCGCAAACTGACTCATGCACTGGATCATCTCCGGAGGGAATAGACTCATCGGTGCTGGCTGGGTTCTGTCTCCATGGCCCAACTACGTCTACATGATCGCAGTCTGCTTCGGTAGAAGAGTACTCGGTGCTGGATTCGGAATCCAGTCTCTGCCATCTTGTCTGCTTCATTTCAAGTTCCTCATCTCCACCTGGAGTTTGGAACTGGATCTTCCCGATCTTATAATCAAACAAGGCCCCTGTTGTTCTGAGGAAGGGCCTGCCTAAGATGATCTGGGAGTCTCTCCAATTACGAGGGGTCTCCATATCTAGGACAGTGAAGTCCACCATGTATTCCTGCCCCTCGACTTTGATCACAATGTTCCTCAATTCTCCTTGGAACCTCTTGGTTGATTTATCAGCAAATTGCAGAAGAGCTCTAGATTTCCTAAGATGTCCGAGATTAAGCCGCTTATAGAGGGTTGTAGGCATCAAATTGATTGAGGAACCATTGTCCAGGAGAGTGCGTGCAAACGCGATGTCATCAACATGACTCACTACATAATGTGCACCCATGTCTCTTCGTTTCCTGGGAAACGAGTTCTTTATTACACAAGTCGTGGCTACTGATAAAACGTGTTTCTCAACACGGCTTTTGGTTTTCCTGCTAACTCTAGTAGGTGTGCATCTCACCTTAAGGTATTTTTGGAATGCAGGGGTCATCTCCACGTACTTGCCAAAGGGGATTGTGACCTTGATGTGTTTATTGCAAAACTCTGCCATCTCAGGGTCATCTTTTTGGATTTTTTTCATTTTCTTCTTTCCACCCTTGAGAGCTCGGGAGAAATGGATTATTGACTCCAACTCATGTTCGAAAACTGAAAGATTCTCATTAAGATCAGGAACTGAGTTATTTACATGACTCGGACTCTTGGATAGACTCTAACTCTGACTCTGACTGAAAAGAAAATGTTGAGGCGAAACCGGTGATGCTTCTTCCGCGACTGCTGGACGATCCTCCTCAGATGGAGGTGCGGGCTCCTCATCGGTTCTGTCGGATTCTATGCTGATGCGAGAATGCTGCTTCAAAGACTCAGATGTCCTCTTCTTCTGCCGGTGATGGTGGTGGTGGTGCTGCTCCTCTTCTTCCTCCAAGTTCTCCTTAGGTAGAGACTTGGCGGCTCCTTCCTTCGTTGCTTGTGTCCGATCAGGTATGGTCACGGTCTTTCCACTCCTGAGGGACATATGATTTACATTATCATACGAAAGGATCTCATGTTCAGATAAATAATTATCTGAATAATATACCTAATCACGAGGTTGGTTCTGGCCATGGATTATGCTATTTGGGTGGCCTGAACCTGTGCTGGAGTTGGGGTCTTTGGCGCCATTTGTTGGTCCTGAGTACGAGAGACCCGATTGATATCGGTTCTCATGTCCAGGTAGTCATTCTGCATCTGTTGGACCCTATCAGACAGGGTCTGGATCGCCAAGGTGAGGGACTCCAATTCGGTGGGCTGAGCTGGCTGATGTGCGGACGAGGTTCTATACTGGCCCTGCTGGCCATGCCGGTACTGCTGTTGCTGGTGGGACGGTGCTGGGCCCTCCTGATATGTGTGTTGCTGCTGCTGGTGCTGCTAAGGCTGGTACCCTTGTTCCGGCCTGGACTGTATAAAGCGCGGTGCGGGGACGGAGCTGGTTCCTTGGTAAGCTGGGGAAGGTCGGTGAGGCTGATCATTCCCCATCTCCGACTGTCCACTGATGGGGTCACGAATGTACCACAGCCCGTTGATCTCGAACACCTGCGGAGGCTCCTCATATCCAGTCTCCAGTTGTGGGGGTGCATGCTGGTCCTGCTGGGTGTAAGTCTGATCCTCCACCCAGCCACTGTGAGGCCCCGATGCCTGTTCCTGTACAAGATGGACTCGATGTACAGGTGCAGGTGGTGCAGAAGGGGTAGGTAGCTTTATCTTAGCTACCTTCTCAGTGAGTTCCTCCACTAGTTTCGGTAGACGCGAGAGAGACTCAAGGTCAGTGACCCTCTTGTGGACCTGCTCGACCATGGTTAGCTTGTCGACAATCATCCCCATGCTGGGGATGAGGTCCTCGGTCAGATCCGCTACAGTCCTTCGGGTTGTCTCGTTGGATAGGATTGAGGGAGACAACGTATAGGCCCTGGTGGCCTGTGACCTGCCGATTTCCGCAATCTGCTCCAAGATCTTCCATACGGCGTGCTCGTTTTTGTTCAGATAGCTTCCTCCACAGGCGGCACTGACTAACCCCTGCATTTCCGGGGTTAGACCATAGAACAAGGTATGGACTAGGATCGCCTTAGAAATGTCGTGGCAGGGGCATTTCTGCACTAAGTCATTGAATCGATCCCAGGCATCATAGAAAGGTTCACTGGGTCCTTGGGAGAAGCTGGCGATCTTCGTTCTCATCTGGTTAGTCCTACTTAGAGGGTAGAACTTTTTCAGGAATAGGTCCTTGAACTGCATCCAGGTAGTACATATCACCCCTAGGTTCTTCAGCCAATGTGCTGCCTTATCTCCTAAGGCAAATGGGGTGGCCTTCAGTCTAATGTAATCTCGGCCAACATTGGGATGTCTAAGATTGTTGCAAACCAGCTCGAAGTCACGGAGGTAAGTATACGGTTCTTCATTAGTATTTCCGTTGAACTTCGGAAGCAGACTAAGGAAGTGGGGCTTCAGCTCAAATACCTCGGCGGGAACCGCTGGTGCCAACCAATTCTGTATCTCGTTCTCCGCCGGGTTGTAGGCATCGACCATTGGTCGGTCGATTCCTCCTGCTACTATGATCTGTCCCATCCGAGCCGTGAGATCTGCATTCTTCTGTTCGGCTTCGACAAGGCGAGCAAGAATCTGTCGTAACTGCTCCTCATCCGGTGGCATCTTAGGCGGCATCTTGTCCTCTATTCCTGGGATGAATTAAGATCGGTGTCAGAGGACAAATCAAGGAAGGGATTACCGAGGCGATGGTCTTCCTCGATAATCTCAGAGGAGAGGAAAGGATTGGTTTGAGAGTAACCACCCTGGGTGTGAGGGAACCAGGACTCAAGAGGGTCATGAGTCATGGCTGGTCCAAGGTGCGCTTGGGCCGATGAAGAGGAGTTTCGTGGGGGACTCATAGAGAGATCGGTGAATAAAGAGTCGAGATTCCCCCAGTCACTCATCTTGATTTGGGCGAGAAGAAGATAGGATTTTACTCCTACCTGAAGCAAGCAAATCAATCCAAAACCCTGGTTTCACACTCAACACAGTGAAGGACCCGAAATCGAGTCCGATTAATCTTGTAGATTTTAAGTGTGATTTTCAAGCAAGATAACAAGGATTACGCGGCCTATAGGGAAGTCGGCTCAGAGCCGGATGCGTCTTCCCTGTTTAACCTGTCGCCTAAGATACCGTCGGTCCTTCCTTTCTTCGCTCATATCCCAAGTCGATGGATTCAAAGACCACACCCCTATCTACCTGCAAGCAGGCGGAGGCTGACAAGGCCGGAACTTCACCCCGGGGGGTTACTGGCAGCTTGTCGCAAAGTACCGCAATTTCACCCCTATATACCTGAGACAGGCGGAGGCTACTTGGTACTAGTCAGTGAACCTTAAAGATTACGACTTGTGATATTTGCTAGGATTGGTCGGAACGTGATATGGAAGGCGGGGATTTGGGCTCTGCCTTCACTACAAACCGGACGTCCTTTGGGGACGCTTATTGGGGACGGTCAAAGAGTAACCGTCCCCAATAACAATATCGGGGACGGTCAGTAGCAAACCGTCGCCTTTCTAATGTAATAGCGACGGTTAATATCGACCGTCGCCATTAAGTATCCTTTAGGGACGGTTCTTTACCCGTCCCTAAATATGCTAGCCCCTGTTTGTTTTTTATCAACCCGGGAACTGTAGGGGACGGTTATAACTGTCCTCATTATTCCACTGTGCCCGTCGCCTATACAAAAAACCTTTAGGGACGGTTATTTACACGTCCCTAAATAGGCTAGATTTTTTATTAGCCAGGGAACTTTAGGGGACGGTTATAACCGTCCCCGATAGTTTGTTATAGGGGACGGTTGCAAAACCGTCCCCTCTGTCCCATAAAAGGGGACGGTTCACTCATAACTGATAATCTCGAAATCTGATGCGGTTATATCGACTCACAAGGCGAGTCAACAGTCGGTGTTTGACCGCACAAATTCCGAAATTAATCAACAATTAACCCACACTAAGATCAACAAATTAGAAACAATGTGGAGTTAAAATTTATTTTTAACTCTGCACAAATGGTGTATAGTGTCAAGTATGCAGAGAGTTCGAACACAGGGAACAAACAGTGTAGTTCAAGCAAAAATGCTCAAGTGTGTGTGAGTGTATGATGTGTCTACACTAAGCAATCAAGCAAAAGAAATGTTTTTGTGGGTTTTTAATTTTTAATTTTTTTTATTTAATTTTTAATTTTGTATTTTGATTTTTGATTTTCTGATTTTTATATTTTATATTTTATATTTTTTTATTTCTTTTTCAATATTGGAAAGTAAAGGCAATATAAGAAAAGGCAAGCTAAAATGTTTATAGAAAGGTGCTAAAATACTCAAAAATTCAGAAATTAATTGTTTTTGGAATTTTTATAATTTTTTACTGTTTTTGTGATTTTTGGGGATTTTTCTAGGTGTTTTTGATATTTTTTTGGTCTGAAATAAGGCAAACAGTGGAAATAAGGGCTGGCTGTGACAAAAATGCAAGTTAAAAATGACAACCAGTAAGCAAAATATTTCAAACTATTTTTCTACTAAAGAGAACAAAATAAAGAATAAACAGAAGCTGAGTTTATATTTTTTTGATTTTTCTACTATTTTATATGTTTTTTTGAAGTTTTTGAGAGTTTTTAATTTTTTTAGTATTTTTCTTTTTGAGATTTTTAATGATTTTTGGACTGACACTAAAAGAAAATAAAATAGACACTAGGTATTTTTTTTGGAATTTTTGGAGGTGTTTTAATATTTTTTTGGTATTTTCTAAGCTAGACAGTGCACAAAATGAGAGTTTTTGATTTTTAATAAATATGAAAATAAAATAAAATCAAAAACTAAATATGTGGCGTTAAAGTATAAGTGCACAGGAGCTTAAGTCTATTTTTGTGGAATTTTTGGAGCTAAAAAGATATTTCAAATAAATACAACAAACATCCAATTAATAATCAGGCCTGACAGGGGTATATGTGCAATATTCAAAACATCCAGGGGCATACATGCAAGTTTCCACAAAAGTATATAACTGAATATTCAATTTCTGGAACCAAAATGTAAATACAAAAGCCGCCTGGGTACGCTTACAAATTACCCACCAGGGCGCGTGACTTGCACGCGTCTGGGAGGGACTGAAATGCAATATCACAAAAACCTGGGGGTCTCTTTGCAAAATAACCAAAAATATTACACTTGCTACGAAAGTTTTGGGACTTAAATGAAATACGCAAAAGTCCGAGGGGTCCTCTACAAAATGCCCACCCCCTCACGTGAACTGGTCACGTGAGGTGACGTGGCGAGGAGCTATATGCAAATAACCAAAGTACGGGGGCCTTTTTGCAAATATTACAAACTTTTTACGCTACAGACGAAAGTTTAAAAACTAAATATTAAATACAAAAATGGCGAGGGTTGAGGTGCAAAATACCCTCGCTCGGGCGCTCCGATGATGACACGTGGCTCGAATCCAACGACGGGGCGTCAGGGCGCGATCCAACGGCTGGAGGCGATCCACTTATCCACGTGGCGTGTCCTGGGCGCGCGATGGCGGTTGGGTTGTGCGGCCTGGATTAGATCTTCCTTGATGGATCGGACGGTCGAAGCGAAGGACGATCCAACGGCCCACACACGAACTGGAGCTGCGGCTCGATCGTACGGTGGAGACGCGAGGAGGAAGAACAGGGAAGAAGGCCGGCGAAGGCGAACTTCCCCGACTCCGATCTCGCTCCTCCGGCGGTGGATGGGCTCCAAAATGGAGCTGCAGGCTCCTGGAAGGTCCCTCGATGGACTGGACGGCTCGGATTCGCCGGAGGGGCGTCGAGGTGCTGGCGCGAAGGCGGCGGAGCTCTACGCTCCAGATATCTCCGGCGAGGACCCAAAATGGCCCTCCAGGTGCGTTCAAAGCTCCTGGACCTGCAAAAAGTGGTGAGAAGGCCTAGGGCAAATTGCCTGGGCCTCGCGAGGACCTAATCTAAGCGCGAGGGGGAGTGAACGTCGGTGGCCGGAGTTGCGCTCCGGCGATGACCCAAAATGGGCGAGATGGGCGATGAAACTTATAATTTTTTGGGGTTTTTTGAAGTTTATGCTAACAGGAATAAAATGGACTAAAGAAAGAAGCGGGTGGAAGCCCTCAATGGCCGGAGCCAGAGGATGAAGGATACCTCGACGACGGCGATTGGCGGAGGTGCTGGAGTCGTCCTCGACCTCGTTCGCCCTAGCTGAGAAGCTCGCGGCGGAGCTGTCACCTCCGGCGAGGCTTAGAGCACTGGAGAGGCGGAGAGGGGTGGACCAAGGGGACTCGAGAATCAAATGAAGATGGAGGTTTGATTTTAAGGGGTTTGACCATGAGCTGCAGGGGCTCAAAGACCAACGATTCTGGAGCGTCTCAGTGATCCTTGGCCCAATGTAATCACACGGCGGGCTAGGTGGATGATCGAGGGAGAGGATCACAGAAGGAATCGAATCGAAATAGTGAAAGATTCGGCCTAGAAAAAGTCGCCAAATGCGCCAAAAAACCAGGCCTCTGACAGGGGGTAGGTGGGGAAGACGACCAGTTGACCGGGGTCAACTGGTGGCGCCTCCTGGTTGGTCCACGTGGACCAACCAGGAAAAACCCACTGAAAATGTTTTGTAAATTCGATTAAAAATAGAAAAAGGATGAATTAATTAATGATTATAAAATAAAAAATATTCGTTATTTTAAGTAGTATTTTATTATGATTTTTAATTATTTTTATGAGTTATATTTTTACAAGTTTACTTTTTAGCCCTATATAGGTATATTACCTATGTATTTCAGTATTTTATTTTTCTTTTGTGTATTTTAATATTATTATTTTTATTTCTTATTTTCTAAAATTATAAAATACTTTTAGATACGTAAATCTATTTTTATTTTATTTTTCTGATATGTTTTGTGTATTTAATAAAATACAAGTAGTAATATTATAGGTATGTATATAGGTATTATACCTAGGTATTGTATATACAAGTATTTTTATTTTGATTTTTATTTGCATTTTATTTCAATTTTGATGCACATATATATTATAAGTAATATTTAAAATTATAAAAATATAAAAATGAATAAATAATGAATAAAGAATACATTGAATATTTTATTCAGTACAAATGTACAATGAGGGTCCAAAACTCAGCTTTCAAACCGTAGCTCCGCCAAATGCGAAACCACTGCCATTGGATAGATTATTTTATTCTATATACAATTAAAGGTGAGTACACTGCATTTGGAGTTGTCAGTTGTGAGATACGGGTCTGGGAAGTTGGGATTTTGGATTCTTATTCAGACCATATCTTTTTGTCTGTACATTCTTTTTCTGTGAAATCAACTTTGTATTTTTTCTTTATGACTTTATCTACAACTTTCATGTACAAAGTTTCTTTATTTGATGTATAAAAAGTGGAACTAAAAGTAGGTCCCAAAATGAATAAAGAATGAATAAAATGTATAGGTATTTTATCTGTGTTTTGGCCCTTATCTCCCCCTACTTTATTCCTTGTCGACCTATTCATCAAGATGCCTAGGTCTCGGGGGTTTTGGGTCATAAAATATTTACAATATTTTATTCTTTTTCTTTTCTTTATTTATTCTATAATTTTGGCCTTAATTACAGTAATTTACACACTGTTTAGATGCACATGCATGAATGCTAAGATGCTCTATTTAAGGGTATTTACAGGCATTTGCTAGGGTTTCTGGTGCCAAAATGATAGAATAAAGATGATGAAATATGGATTCATCATCCCCCTATACTTTACCTTTGCTAGTCCCTAGCAAACACTTATGCAATAAGTGCAAAAAGAAAAGAAAGAAAAGAAAAAGAAGAACTTGGATTTTATTCAATTATCAAACTTGTCTTCGCAAAATCAAAGTTTGGAGCTTAAATCGGACCTTTGGAATTTTAGTGCGGGCGGAACCTTATTGAGAACCGTGTTTGAAATCCAACAGTCCCTGAGGATCCCAAAACTCTGTTCAAGTCTCCTCAATAGCCAGGTCAGAAATATCTCAATTCATACGCAAACCCTTACGACTATGAATCTGACTTGTACAGTGTGAGTGATGGTGGCTCTCCCCAACTAGAATGACAAAGAAACTGACTTCTCCAGTACGACAACCCAGTGATTCCCCAATCCAGCAACTCCATCCTCGAGGAGCGGGGTATTCCCTTCTAAGTTCAAGTGGCAACCAGCTCAAGAGGAGGGGGTGAAGAGAAGAATGGACGGTAGCCAGTGTAGCTACCTATCCTTGGATGCAAGACCATTGTAGTCAAGTCATCCTGCTGCAGGCTCACATGATACGACTTTGGAACTCAAGCTTGCTTATTGACTTTGTACAACATATTCACATACTTTGCAGGCTTTTTATTTTTGTACATGCCTGAACATTTTTTTTGAATACTATATACAGCAGCATTTACATAAGGAGTTTTTCCTCTTGAGCCAATAGACTATCCCTCTTTTGAAGCTTTATCGCAACCCACAGCCTCCTGTCTTTAGACTTCCTAATCACTGGACGGGTTGGGGTGCACTTCCCTCCCTAGAGGAGGACAAGTGTTTCCACTTGTGTGCGTCTCATACCGGCAAATCCAATCCCCTCACCACTCCAACTGAGTTGAGCCATGTGAAAGGTGCAGGTGTTCAAGTTAGGTCATTATCAACAAGAGTCGTGCGTGTGCTCCGAAATACTCTACTTAGGCAGTCAAGAATCCATTGAACCAAGTCCCGTGATCCTCAAAGAATTAAGTCAACTAGACCTGAAGTACCTCAAACCCAGTTCCTATAAGGTTCCTGTTATTAGGTAGATTATAAGGTCCAATCAAGCTCCAATCTCCGGATTTTACTTAGACTTGTTCAACTATCAAACTCAATCCGAAAAATGCTCATGCTATGTATTGCAATGCAGAAAATATTTTTGTGAAGCAATTTTCAAAGATTTTGAACTTTTTATGGATTTTTGAAAAGATGACGATGATGCATATGCAGATGCAATTTTTTTGTGTTTTTCAAAGATTTTTCAGATGTTTTTGGATTTTAATTTTTGCAAATGTTTTTGGGATTTTTGAAAACAAAAAGATTTTGGCTGAAAATTAGGTTAAAATATGTATACGGGAGTGCTTCTTATTTTTACAAGAAGTGGATTTTAAGAATTTACAAGGGTAAGTGGTCAATTTTATACATAGATACATAAGATGGATTTTGGTGTGATGTGTATATTCCTCAAACTTATTTGAAAACAATTTTCACACAATTTTTGAAAACTATAGTCCAAAATAATTTTTACAAACATTTTACACACATTTGAAAACACTTTGCAAAGGCTTTCAAAACAGTATATATAGGTTTTTCAAATCATTTTTGCAACCATTTTTCAAATCATTTGCAAATCATTTTTCAAACATTTTATTTCACACAAAGAAAAGAAATTTTACAAACCACACATTTTTACACAGGTTGAAAACATGAAACAAAATATTTTCAAAATAGTTTTCAATAGATGTTCACAAAGATTTTCAAACTATTTTTCAAACATTTTGCAAAAAACATTTTCACCTGATTTATTAATCAGTAAATACAAAAAGAATTTGAGGAATAACCACATCTTTTTATTAAGGATTTTTAATGAATTTTAAAGAATTCTTAAGGAATTATTAGCCATATTTATTAAGAAAGTACGAGTTATGGCTAAAGTATATACGTAGTATATACGACCCCCCTATACTTAGCTTGAGCTATGTCCTCATAGATCGTAGAGAAAAGAGATGACATAACTCGTACTAAGTATAGACAAGTCTAAAGAATAAAGAATAAATGAATGAATCAATGAATCAGAAGTTGACCGTCCCCCCTATACTTAGGATCAAATAATCCTAAGTATAGCAGGTTGTACACAACGCAGGGAGGGTCAAGGGTGGGAATGAACAGATCGTATTCAGATTGTCTCCCCCTATACTTAGGGTAAGATATCCCTAAGTATAGACAAGAAGAGGAGACAATGGAGAGGATTGAAAAGAATAGAAAAACTTGGGGTGCACGCCCCCCTATACTTAGGACAAAGTACGTCCTAAGTATGGAAAACTGTCTACAAGGGCGGCACCTTTTTGATAGATAAAGAAAATAGAAAAGGAAAAGAAGAAAATAAGAAAAGAAGAAAATAAATCAACAGAAAACAGAGTGATATAAACAGATGGATCTGTACAGCGGAAGATAGAATTTGATCACCATGTATGAGATGTAGATGATGAGAGTCAAAGGACACATCTCATACCAGAAGAATGGGGGCAACGTCAATGGTCGGCGGATCATGATCAAGATATAGTTTCAGTCGTTGACCATTGACGCGGAAGGTAGAGGAAGATGACGGTTCGGATATGTCGATGCTGCCATTGTCATGTACCTTCCTGACCACATACGATCCTTTCCACTTGCTCTGTAATTTCCCTGGGAATAATTTTAGCCTGGAATCAAACAACCATACTTTCTGATCTGGCTCAAACTGTTTATGGCTGATATGCGAATCATGCCATGTCTTCACTTTCTCTTTGTACTGTAGGCTGTTGGAGAAGGCTGTGTCTCTCAATTCCTCCAGGGCTGCCAATTCTGCTCTTCTCTGGTCTCCTATACTCTTGGGATCTAGAAGCAACTCAGTAACTGCCCAAAAAGATTTGTGCTTGATCTCCACTGGCAAATGGCACGGCTTGCCATAGACGAGACGAAAGGGAGATGTTCCCAATGGATTCTTGAAAGATGTCCGATAAGCCCACAAGACCGAGTCCAAAAGCTGTGACCAATCCTTTCGGTCTGGGCGGACAACTTTTTGCAAGATAGTCTTTATCTCCCTATTCGATACTTCGGCAAGACCATTAGTCTGAGGGTGATAAGGAGTGGCAACCCGATGGTCAATGCCGAACTCGTCTGCAAGGGCCCTAACTTTGTCATTGATGAAGTGAGACCCCCCGTCTGAAATCAAGACTCTAGGTACTCCGAACCGTGAAATGATATTTCTCCTCAAAAATTTACAAACGGTTTTAGCATCTGCGGCTCGGGCGGGGATGGCCTCAACCCATCGGCTGACATAATCTACAGCGAGCAAAATATGCTCGAATCCCTGACTCTTAGGAAATGGGCCCATGAAATCAATCCCCCATGCATCAAAAACCTCACAGAAGTGAATAGGTTGCATGGGCATCATGTCTCTATGTCCGCAGGTTCCCATTTTCTGATAGTCGGTACATCTCTTCACGAACTCATCAGAATCCTTGAAGAGAGTAGGCCACCAGAGGCCGGATTGAAGCACCTTTTGTGCTGTTCTTTTTCCAGAATGATGTCCTCCTGCCTCAAGCTTGTGGCAGTATGTGAGGACGCTATGCTGCTCTTCCTGAGGAATGCACCTCCTCCAGATACTATCCCCTCCTTCATGATAAAGGACGGGATCCTCCCAATGGTAAAACTTGGCCTTAGCTAAGAAGGTCTCAAGTTTCTGCCTGGGCCAACCCTGAGGGACTGTCTTGGCAACAAGATAGTTTACAAAGTCAGCATACCACGGGAGTGAGGTGACAGCCAAGATCGCCTCATCTGGAAATGTCTCAGTTATAGGTGCGCTGGGCTCAGATTCCTCAAGATTCTCCAATCTGGAGAGATGATCCGCCACCACATTCTTGACTCCAGGCTTGTCCTTAATCTCAATATCAAATTCCTGGAGTAGAAGGATCCATCTGGTGAGACGTGCTTTGGCATCCTTCTTAGCCATTAAATACCGGATGGCGGTATGATCAGTGTAGATTGTTACTCTAGATCCGAGAATATACGATCGATACTTATCAAGAGCGAAGACTACGGCCAGCATCTCTTTCTCAGTCACAGTGTAATTCCGCTGCGCGGCATCCAAAGTCCGGCTGGCGTAGTGAATGGCAAACGGTAGTCCATCCCTCCTCTGTCCAAGCACAGCCCCAACGGCAAAATCTGAAGCATCCGTCATGATCTCGAATGGGAGAGACCAATCGGGTGGCTGAAGGACAGGAGCTGAAACAACCATATTCTTGAGAGTCTTAAATGATTCAAGACACTTATCATTAACAATAAACTCGGTGTCTTTGGTGAGCAAGTCAGTGAGCGGTCGGGCAATTCGACTAAAGTCCTGAATGAACCGTCGGTAGAAACCGACATGCCCCAGAAAAGACCGTAACTGACGCAAGTTGGACGGCGGATTGAGTTTTCTGATGATGTCCACCTTAGCCGGATCGACCTCCATGTCCCTGTTGGAGACGATATGACCAAGGACCGTCCCTTGAGTCATCATGAAATGACTCTTCTCCCAAGATAAGACTAGATTAACCTCTATGCAGCGCTTCAGCACGCGGTCTAGGCAGTCAAGACAGGCATCGAACCCGTCGCCGTAGACCGAGAAGTCATCCATGAAGACCTCTAAACAGTCACCCACCATGTCCGAGAAGATGGACAACATGCACCTTTGGAATGTCGCTGGAGCGTTACATAGACCAAAGGGCATCCGTCTGAAAGCATAAGTCCCAAACGGACAGGTGAATGTCGTTTTCTCCTGGTCTTCGGGCGCAATGGCCACTTGATTATATCCAGAGTACCCATCAAGAAAACAATAATGACTCTTCCCGGCTAACCGCTCGATAATCTGATCAATGAATGGTAGCGGGAAGTGATCCTTCTTGGTGGCCTCATTCAATCGTCTGTAGTCCACACAGACCCTCCAAGAAGTTGGTACTCTGGTAGCGATCTCCTCTCCAGACTCATTGACAACTGTAGTGATACCCGTCTTCTTGGGTACCACATATAACGGACTTACCCATTTGGAGTCGAAGATGGGATAGATGAAATCGGCGCTCCACCACCGTGAAATTTCTTTCATGACTACGTCTCGAAGATTCGGGTTCAGCCGTCGTTGGAACTCACGCGACGGCTTAGCGTTATCTTCAAGATAGATGTGGTGGGAGCAAAGATTTGGGCTCAGCCCCTGGAGATCAGCTATACTCCAACCGATTGCCTTGCGGTTTCTTTCAAGAACCTCCATCAGACGAGATTATTGTTCTCCAGTCAAATCTGCTGAGATAATGACTGGGTGCATTTCTGGCTCTCCAGCAAGGAATCTGTACTTCATTGACTGCGGCAGAGGTTTCCGTTCTGGACAGCTGGGAGGTGGCAGATCTGGCTTCTGATATGTCTGTGTGAAGGCAACCAGGTCTGCATGGGAGAACTCTCGCTCTGCATGAATTGCTGACGAAGGGCGGCCCTCTGAATCATCAATAAACTGCACTGGCTCGCACTCTGTCATGGTTGCTGGCTCAGAAGGAATCAGACAAGGTAAATATTCATCAAAGTCATCCCAGTCAATGTCTGAATCCGAGGGATCAGAAGATGATGAGCAAGATTGAAATTCCTCAGCACCACTCATCACAACACTGTCAGCCTCAGAAATATCCTCATCCAGGGATGTGCTCTCCCGGCTCTCGACTGCCATGAGCTTGAGATACAGTGAATCTGTATGCAAGGCGAGGGTCGGTGCTACGGGATCTTTCCAGTTGGATTCGTCATCAGTCATCTCGAAATCACAAACCTGGTGGATGTCTAGCTCTTCCTCTGTCATCTGCTCTGCTTCGCTGGACTGTTCTGAGCATTCTGCCTCTCTGGCTCTGATCTCTTCGATCGTCTCTATTTGTATGGTTTCGCCCTCTACGCGAAAGCATACCTTCCCACTATCATGGTCGGTCACCGCCTTGGCTGTGGCCAAGAATGGACGTCCGAGAATGATGGGGGCATCAGTTACCGACTCAGGGATCTCCATGTCCAACACAACGAAGTCCACGGGGAATTTCAAGCCCTGAATGGTAACGACCACGTCTTTCAATAACCCCTTTGGCCTCTTAATCGACCTATCAGCAAACTGAAGGACGGTTCTGCTTCGAAGAAGAGGGCCAAACTCGAACTGCTTGAGTAAGGCTGCCGGAAGGAGATTAATTGAAGAGCCGCTGTCTAATAGAGTACGATCAAACTGCTGCTCCTGAATCTCGCATCTGACATAGGGAGTTCCTGCGTCTGGTCGCTTGGCTGGTAATGTGTTCTGAATAGCGCAGCAAGTGTTATGAGTGAGCATATGGATTTGATCTCTGTGCCTCTTCCTTCTTCGAACAGTAGTTGTTTCTTTCAAATTCTTCTTGAAGAAGGGGATATGCTCAAATGCTTCTCGTAGAGTCAGCTGAATGTGGAATCTATCGATCATTTCGTTGCCGAACTCTACCTGTTGATTCTTTTTTGGATTTTCTTTTTTATTTCCCTTCGCTCGGCGAAGTGCCTCAGGGAAGGGGATGGTAGGGGCCTCCTCAGATGGAGGACTAGGAATCGGTCCCTGTGCCTGTGAAGACGGAGAATCCATACAAAAATCATCATTCACCACATATGGATCCGCAATTTGAACAGAAATCTTTCCTTTATTCATATTTTTCTTTTTGTTTTTGTTCCCACAGTCTTTAGATACAAAATGTGGTAACATCACAGAAGCTGGCTCAACAAAAGTGGATGTGGTGGCCTCAGTACCACCACTAGCACCGGTCTTCGCGGTATCAGCACCGCGCTCTGGTTCAGCATCCAAAATGGTGGCATCAGCACCACCGTCTGCATCTGGTATAACAACGGCATCATCACCGTCGTCCTGGACTCCATCATTGGTGGCATCAGCACCACCGTTTTCAACATCATCATTAGCGGCATCAGCACCGCTCCTCTGCTCCTCTGGCGCTCCTGATTCAGCACCTGGTCGTCGCTCAGAAGAGGCGCCGCCGGCTGGCATCCTACCGCTCCTAGTAGTAACAAAATCAGCATCATAATAGGAATAAGACATGTCATTTAAATCATCACTAGGAGAGGTGTCCTCTGTGAACTCTACCTGCTCAGATTTTCTTTTCAAATTATTAGGATTGGGTTCGATCTGAGCGGGTATGGCGGCTTTGCCTTTGATGAAATCCCGCATCTCCTGCCGGAACTCATCCATTTCTTGCCTGAAAGATGCTCGTTGTTCAGATAGCAAGCGGGCAAGATCATCAAGGGCTGGGTTCTCATAGGCTGGACCCTGAGAACCGGATGTCTGTCCCTGCTGGATATGGGGCTGCTGCTGCTGGTATTGCTGCTGATATTGGGGGGGAGGCAGGTGATAAGATTGCTGAGGCTGCTGGCGCTGCCTCCACTGCTGTCCCTGATAGGCGGGACGAGGACCACTCTGATACTGCTGGGGCTGGTTGTACTGGGGCTGCTGGTGTTGTTGCTGTGGCTGGCCGTTCTGCTGTCCTTGAGCAGGGGAATGCTGTTGGGATGAGGATCCACCATTACCCCAACGGAATCCGGGGTGATCCCTACGAATTGCGGGCTGAGGGTATCGGTCATACCAAATCCCGTTGACTTCCATCAACGGTTCCTGCTCGAAGGACGGTGGAGGAAGAACTGCCAGTGGCTGCTCCTGCTGATACACCACCATCTGCGTCTCCTGAGATGGCGGTTGCTCTGGATGGTACTGCAACAATGGAACCGGCTTCGCCTGGATATGGTTCACCTGGCGGTATGAGGTGGAGGCCTGGTTGGGATTGTTGCTGCTGGAAGCAACCTGTGACCTGGGAGGCTGTTGTGACTGTGCCTCCTGAATACAGAGAATTTGAGTTTTCAGGTCACTCATTGTCTTGGTGAGAAGGTCCATCTGGGCTAGACCTTGGTTCTGCTTCTTCTCGAGGATCTCCATGCGGTCCAACTTTTCACTGATGATGCCCATGTCGGCTGCTGCTGATTCTGCTTGGGCTGCGGCTACCGACGTTGTGCTGGGACCGGCATCGATGCGAGCGATCCTCTGAAATGATCCCGCTCCTTGCTGGGGCTTCTGCTGAGTGTAGACTCTGGCCTGGGTCATCACTGTAGAGTTCTCTGCCATGCCTTCGTAGATGGCCCAGACGTCGTCTTCTCCCTTGGAGAAATAGGACCCACCGCAAGAGGCGTTCACAAGCCCCTGCAGCTCCGGTGTCAGCCCACAGAAGAAACTCTGCACCAGGTGGGGCTTGGAGATATCATGATGTGGACACCGGTCTATGAGCTCTCTGAATCGATCCCATGCTTCATGGAACTGTTCATTTGGGATCATGACGAAATTGCTGATCATGGCTCGAGCTGCGTTTGTCCGGCCGAGAGGATAGTATTTCTTCAAATATACGGACCGAAGATCTGCCCAAGTATCAACGAATCGCCCTAGATGCTTGAGCCAATATGCGGCTCTGTCAACCAATGAGAATGGAAAGGCGATCATCCTGATTGTGTCCTCGGTCAACAACCGATCGTGGATGGTGCTGCATATCATTTCGAATTCTTGGAGATGGAGGTGCGGCTCTTCGGTCGGCAACCCATGGAATTTGGGTAGCATCTGAATCGTGTTGTGCCGAAGCTCGAAGTCTCCATGGATTGGTGGGAGTCTGATCCACCGGTGAGTGAGGGATGAAGCTGGGTTATGCAGTTCCCTCATGATGGTCTGTGGCGGTCGCTCACCGTTTGGGTCGCCTCCTCCTGCATCGGGTCCTCCTCCTTCTCCGCCACCACCTCCTCCAGGTCTGTTCTCTCTCAGCTGTGCAATCTCTCTCATCAGATTACCCATGAATGTGCCCTGGTCACGGATCTGTCTCTGCATATTTTCCAGGGACGCTAGCAATGAATTGTTGATAGCCGCTTGATCAATAATGAACGGAGGGTGATCGTGATCATCTTGGTGCTCGCCTCTGTCTGCCATTACTTGATTCTCTGAAAATGCAAAAGAGGCCATTTCAGGTGCTGTTGAATGAGCTGAGCTCTGCGATGCACTGAATTCTGACACAATTGGACTGAGGGAAGGAGAATGGGAAGGGTGGTCGAGGGGGAACAGGGTGGATGTGAACTCAGGCTCGGAGAGCGGGCTCTCCGAGGCATTCCTAGATGAATAGGGAGGAGTGCTGGATAGCGGTGTCGACAAGGTCGGCCTAAGAGATCTCCGTCCCATCATCTTGATTATTTGGAAAGAGTGGGAAAATGCAAGAAAAAGAAGATGAAATGCAACAAAATTGTGCACAATTGTGCGGTGTTTTTGATCTTGACCTTAATAAATCTAACAATCAAACACAAGGAAGGGTAAGTTCACCAACTCAACTCGTGAAGCCGTGAAGGTTCGGCTTTTATCTTGTCAGTTTTAGCTTGTTTTTCAGGTATTTTTCTTTTCACGAGTCCTTAGAGCGCTACGCCTATAGGAGAGAGAGTACTGCCAGGAAAGTGTCCCCGTACTTGTCCTCCTCCTGTGTAACCTGTAACTTGCGCTTTTTGAGGTCCTTGTAACCCTTCATGGATCCCTACTCAGCCAAAGAAAAGAGAGAGGAAGCCGATAGGCGAAACCGATACTTCGGATCTCGCTCGCAACGGAATCACCCGTGAGCGTGCAAGATCTTACTCGGACGCAGCTGGTGAGACAGACACACCCGTGAAGGCGTGGCCTAGGCTCGGTACTTCGGACAAGGTCGGTGCTCTCACAATAAAGAGTCACCAATGGCGACCAAGTCCTACTCGACTACGTACGATAGTAGCGCCAATACTTCGGAAATCCAGGCGATACACAAGGCAGCCACAAGTTGGGTTTTGGGCTCTAATCCTTACGAAACGCTCACCTCACTTGGAAGGAGACCTTCCCATGCAACCTGAATACAAGTGAGGGTGTTACTCTCCCCAAGCAATGAATCCAATTACAGATTTTATTTTTGGTCAAGTTTTCTTTAGCAGTCCCTTTTTTTAATTTTTTTGGTGTTATCGCTTCTTTTGAGTCAATTCAAACAAGCGCCTAACGTTTTTGTATTTTTCCTTTATCCTACTTTGTTCCAAAAACAGAGGGAGAATAGAGTCGGAAAAGCCGTGCAAGTCGACACCAAGGTGGAAATCTCACCTTTGTACCTAGATGATGCGTGCAAAGTGAGAAGACTTACAGCGAATCCCAGCTCTCTCCATGCGGGATGCAAAGAAAAATTTTTAAACCTAAGCTATATGGCGAAATGCAAAGCGGAAATCGTCCTAGAACAGGCAACTGCTAGCGTGAAGAACCACAAGCTAGCTAGCAACTCCTAATCCGAGTGTCCGGTCTAGGCTCACCCCTCCTCTGCCCAACACATTTGGGGTAGGAGAAAGCGCTTGTTCGGGTGTGAGCTCGCGGCGCGTGGATTTGGAAGCTACTAACTAACTGTTTAATTAGTCTAAGTCCAAGTACGTGTCTATAGGAGCATGCAAATATAATTAAGTGTTTGGACCTATTCTAATCGAGTCAAGCAGACCTAGATCTAAGAGCTCAATCCACAAAAGAAAGTGAAAAATGAAAACAAAACTGGAAAATGACAGCGATAAAAACTCGTCAAAACTGCGGTGAGCCCCCGGGTGAACAAACACCCGGAAGTTAGGCCCGAATGTCTAAGTGTCCAAGTGTACCTGTATTATTACAATTTAAATGAATCACTCTCTCACCAAATAAAAGAAAAGCTAACTAATCACTCTCTCTCTCTCACTCCTTGCTCTCTCCTGCCGGCTTGGCTAAAGAAAAGCCGGCTCCACGTCCCAAGGTTGCGTCGGGTCACCTAGGCGATCCGCCTCGCTCCGCGGTCCCTCGCAAGAAGACAAGAAAAGAGATGGTCAGATAACTCAACAAGATATATCAAAAATGTGAGAAATGGAAAGTAAAGCTATAGTAAACAATCACACAATCAAGTAAAAATGAACTACAAGCTGTTGATCCCCGGCAACGGCGCCATTTGATAATCTCGAAATCCGATGCGGTTATATCGACTCACAAGGCGAGTCAACAGTCGGTGTTTGACCGCACAAATTCCGAAATTAATCAACAATTAACCCACACTAAGATCAACAAATTAGAAACAATGTGGAGTTAAAATTTATTTTTAACTCTGCACAAATGGTGTATAGTGTCAAGTATGCAGAGAGTTCGAACACAGGGAACAAACAGTGTAGTTCAAGCAAAAATGCTCAAGTGTGTGTGAGTGTATGATGTGTCTACACTAAGCAATCAAGCAAAAGAAATGTTTTTGTGGGTTTTTAATTTTTAATTTTTTATTTAATTTTTAATTTTGTATTTTGATTTTTGATTTTCTGATTTTATATTTTATATTTTATATTTTTTTTATTTCTTTTTCAATATTGGAAAGTAAAGGCAATATAAGAAAAGGCAAGCTAAAATGTTTATAGAAAGGTGCTAAAATACTCAAAAATTCAGAAATTAATTGTTTTTGGAATTTTTATAATTTTTTACTGTTTTTGTGATTTTTGGGGATTTTTCTAGGTGTTTTTGATATTTTTTTGGTCTGAAATAAGGCAAACAGTGGAAATAAGGGCTGGCTGTGACAAAAATGCAAGTTAAAAATGACAACCAGTAAGCAAAATATTTCAAACTATTTTTCTACTAAAGAGAACAAAATAAAGAATAAACAGAAGCTGAGTTTATATTTTTTTGATTTTTCTACTATTTTATATGTTTTTTTGAAGTTTTTGAGAGTTTTTAATTTTTTTTAGTGTTTTTCTTTTGAGATTTTTAATGATTTTTGGACTGACACTAAAAGATAATAAAATAGACACTAGGTAATTTTTTTGGAATTTTTGGAGGTGTTTTAATATTTTTTTGGTATTTTCTAAGCTAGACAGTGCACAAAATGAGAGTTTTTGATTTTTAATAAATATGAAAATAAAATAAAATCAAAAACTAAATATGTGGTGTTAAAGTATAGGTGCACAGGAGCTTAAGTCTATTTTTGTGGGATTTTTGGAGCTAAAAAGATATTTCAAATAAATACAACAAACATCCAATTAATAATCAGGCCTGACAGGGGTATATGTGCAATATTCAAAACATCCAGGGGCATACATGCAAGTTTCCACAAAAGTATATAACTGAATATTCAATTTCTGGAACCAAAATGTAAATACAAAAGCCGCCTGGGCACGCTTACAAATTACCCACCAGGGCGCGTGACTTGCACGCGCCTGGGAGGGACTGAAATGCAATATCACAAAAACCTGGGGGTCTCTTTGCAAAATAACCAAAAATATTACACTTGCTACGAAAGTTTTGGGACTAAAATGAAATACGCAAAAGTCCGAGGGGTCCTCTACAAAATGCCCACCCCCTCACGTGAACTGGTCACGTGAGGTGACGTGGCGAGGAGCTATATGCAAATAACCAAAGTACGGGGGCCTTTTTGCAAATATTACAAACTTTTTACGCTACAGATGAAAGTTTAAAAACTAAATATTAAATACAAAAATGACGAGGGTTGAGGTGCAAAATACCCTCGCTCGGGCGCTCCGATGATGACACGTGGCTCGAATCCAACGACGGGGCGTCAGGGCGCGATCCAACGGCTGGAGGCGATCCACTTATCCACGTGGCGTGTCCTGGGCGCGCGATGACGGTTGGGTTGTGCGGCCTGGATTAGATCTTCCTTGATGGATCGGACGGTCGAAGCGAAGGACGATCCAACGGCCCACACACGAACTGGAGCTGCGGCTCGATCGTACGGTGGAGACGCGAGGAGGAAGAACAGGGAAGAAGGCCGGCGAAGGCGAACTTCCCCGACTTCGATCTCGCTCCTCCGGCGGTGGATGGGCTCCAAAATGGAGCTGCAGGCTCCTGGAAGGTCCCTCGATGGACTGGACGGCTCGGATTCGCCGGAGGGGCGTCGAGGTGCTGGCGCGAAGGCGGCGGAGCTCTACGCTCCAGATATCTCCGGCGAGGACCCAAAATGGCCCTCCAGGTGCGTTCAAAGCTCCTGGACCTGCAAAAAGTGGTGAGAAGGCCCAGGGGAATTGCCTGGGCCTCGCGAGGACCTAATCTAAGCGCGAGGGGGAGTGAACGTCGGTGGCCGGAGTTGCGCTCCGGCGATGACCCAAAATGGGCGAGATGGGCGATGAAACTTATAATTTTTTGGGGTTTTTTGAAGTTTATGCTAACAGGAATAAAATGGACTAAAGAAAGAAGCGGGTGGAAGCCCTCAATGGCCGGAGCCAGAGGATGAAGGATACCTCGACGCCGGCGATTGGCGGAGGTGCTGGAGTCGTCCTCGACCTCGTTCGCCCTAGCTGAGAAGCTCGCGGCGGAGCTGTCACCTCCGGCGAGGCTTAGAGCACTGGAGAGGCGGAGAGGGGTGGACCAAGGGGACTCGAGAATCAAATGAAGATGGAGGTTTGATTTTAAGGGGTTTGACCATGAGCTGCAGGGGCTCAAAGACCAACGATTCTGGAGCGTCTCAGTGATCCTTGGCCCAATGTAATCACACGGCGGGCTAGGTGGATGATCGAGGGAGAGGATCACAGAAGGAATCGAATCGAAATAGTGAAAGATTCGGCCTAGAAAAAGTCGCCAAATGCGCCAAAAAACCAGGCCTCTGACAGGGGGTAGGTGGGGAAGACGACCAGTTGACCGGGGTCAACTGGTGGCGCCTCCTGGTTGGTCCACGTGGACCAACCAGGAAAAACCCACTGAAAATGTTTTGTAAATTCGATTAAAAATAGAAAAAGGATGAATTAATTAATGATTATAAAATAAAAAATATTCGTTATTTTAAGTAGTATTTTATTATGATTTTTAATTATTTTTATGAGTTATATTTTTACAAGTTTACTTTTTAGCCCTATATAGGTATATTACCTATGTATTTCAGTATTTTATTTTTCTTTTGTGTATTTTAATATTATTATTTTTATTTCTTATTTTCTAAAATTATAAAATACTTTTAGATACGTAAATCTATTTTTATTTTATTTTTCTGATATGTTTTGTGTATTTAATAAAATACAAGTAGTAATATTATAGGTATGTATATAGGTATTATACCTAGGTATTGTATATACAAGTATTTTTATTTTGATTTTTATTTGCATTTTATTTCAATTTTGATGCACATATATATTATAAGTAATATTTAAAATTATAAAAATATAAAAATGAATAAATAATGAATAAAGAATACATTGAATATTTTATTCAGTACAAATGTACAATGAGGGTCCAAAACTCAGCTTTCAAACCGTAGCTCCGCCAAATGCGAAACCACTGCCATTGGATAGATTATTTTATTCTATATACAATTAAAGGTGAGTACACTGCATTTGGAGTTGTCAGTTGTGAGATACGGGTCTGGGAAGTTGGGATTTTGGATTCTTATTCAGACCATATCTTTTTGTTTGTACATTCTTTTTCTGTGAAATCAACTTTGTATTTTTCTTTATGACTTTATCTACAACTTTCATGTACAAAGTTTCTTTATTTGATGTATAAAAAGTGGAACCAAAAGTAGGTCCCAAAATGAATAAAGAATGAATAAAATGTATAGGTATTTTATCTGTGTTTTGGCCCTTATCTCCCCCTACTTTATTCCTTGTCGACCTATTCATCAAGATGCCTAGGTCTCGGGGGTTTTGGGTCATAAAATATTTACAATATTTTATTCTTTTTCTTTTCTTTATTTATTCTATAATTTTGGCCTTAATTACAGTAATTTACACACTGTTTAGATGCACATGCATGAATGCTAAGATGCTCTATTTAAGGGTATTTACAGGCATTTGCTAGGGTTTTTGGTGCCAAAATGATAGAATAAAGATGATGAAATATGGATTCATCAATAACCGTCCCCGATCATTCATATAGGGGACGGTTGTGTGACCGTCCCCGATGGTCATATACCCTCCCGCGGAGCGAGTCTTCCTCATTCTCACGCGTCTCGCCCTCCTCCCTCTCCAAAGCCTCGTCGCCTCCACCCTCCTCCTCCTCCTCCCTCTCGTCGTCGCCGTCCTCGTCCTCCTCCCTCTCGCCGCCGTCGTCCTTCTCCTCCCTCTCGCCGCCGCCGACCTCCTCCTCCCTCTCGCCGCCGCCCTCCTCACTCCTCCTCCTCCCTCTCGCCTCCACCCTCCTCCTCCTCCTCCCTCTCGCCGCCGCTGACCTCCTCCTCCCTCTCGCTGCCGCCCTCCTCCTCGGCCTCAATTGGTGCCCGTCCGCCCGTCGCCCGTCCGCCGCCTTGCCCGCCACAATACTCGGTTGTAAGTTTTGTTTTTAATTTCTTATATATTCATCAAGCTTATTATTGAATATTTTTTTGATATACTTATTAGTTTAGTCAAATGCTTAAGATAGTAGATTAAAAAATAGTGGATAAATGCCTAATTGTGATTAATCTTGATTAGGTCCGTAAATTAGTTTAGTCAAATGCGTAAATCAGTAGATTAATCTTGATTATGATTAAATGCTATTAGTGATAAAAGATGATTAATTTAGGTAAATGCTTGTAAGTCTTATTTTAAAACATAGTTTGATTAGAGACATATTAGTGAAACATAGTTATTTGTTCATTAAGTAGAATATTTGTGTATAGCCGATTCATTTTCCTTCGATCCTACGTGCCGCAGCCAGCCCTGCCAAACGCTGCTCCTGAACCCGATTTGTCGGGAGGAGGAGGGGTAGACCGAGACCGGACTCTCTGGATCGAAGGCCAAGTGTGCCACATGATATTTAGTAGAATAGTTAGGTTGTACTTAAAACCTGTTAACTACCCTAGTTAATAATGATGTCATGTTGTTGTTATGAACATTAACAAACATTTTTGAAATTAACTTTATATCTTACCTTTAGGCAATGGATAAAAGTTGGATGAACAAAAGATTCGATGACTATCGGACGTATAATAAAGGAGTTATCGGATTCATAGACTGGGCCTTTCGATATGAATCGCACTATCATATTGTAGGAGGTGAAGGAGATAAGATACATTGTCCTTGCATAAGATGTAAAAATACTTTGACCCAAAATCGAGCCACAGTTTACGAGCATTTGATATTAAATGGATTTTGGCAACATTATACGAATTGGACATATCATGGTGAAGGAGTTAATTTAGAAGAAGATAGTAATGTCCACGGTGATGATGAATGAGATGTCTCAGAAATACAAGACCGTGATGCTATATTTGAGATGGTAGATAACATTCGAGGACATGACATCGATGAAATGATGGATTCGCTTCCGGATACGTTGCATGAAAAAATACAAGATGCAGAGAAGCCGTTATGCTCTGGAGTCAAAATGTCTCGATTACGTTTTCTTCTGGAGATGTTTAAGATAAAAGTGAAGAATCGGTGGCCAGGTTGCCCGTGCGCGCGTCCCCATCACCACCCACGACTTCCGACAGCTTCCTTATGCTGTCAAGGCTGCCATACTTGCTGATCTGGAGGTATTCTAAAATCTTAAAACAATTTTTGCATTTTATGACGTAATCGTTATTATATTTGTTGTATCAAGCTGTATTTACATGGGAACGCAATACCCATGTGGATTCTCAGATTTTATCCCATGCTGCTGAGATGTTGCGTCGATACAAGGGATGCATAAAAGCTAAGGTAAGATTTTTTTAGTAATATTTAATATCAAGATATTTACATATTGACTATATTTATTTTTCCATTTGTAGTACTTCAACGGTTCAACCCCCAGATTCCATATGAGCAGCTTGTGCAGAATATCCCTCCTAGTGTTACACCAGAGCAATGGAGGGAGCTGATTAATTTTTGGTCCAGTGACGATTTTGCGGTATGTATATAGTTTTCTTAGTTATTTATTTTATTTTTATACTGACTTTGTGAAATTTCAGTCGATTTCTTCCAAGAATACGGTGAATCGTTCCAAAGGGTTTAGGTCGACGCATAAGATGGGAAGGAAGAACACCAACCAATTGAAGGACGACTTTGTAAGTATTTTAAAAATATTTACAACGATTAATTTTGAGTCTTAAACAATTTTAAGAAGTTGTTTAACTTTTTATAGTTGAGGGAAAATGAACGAGAAATGACCCGCATAGAGGTTTTTGTTAGGTCAAAGAGCAGAGACTTAGGAGGAGAGGTGCAATGGGTTGATGAAGCCTACGCAACAATACATGTAAGTATAAATACAATTTTTACTTAATGGATTAGTTATGATAATATACTAAATTTATTTTCTATTTCTCATATGCATGAAGAAATGATTAGGCTCTCTACCACCTCCTCGCTGGATAGCACGGGGACGAGCAATCCCCCGTTGACGGCCGATGATGCTTTCCGTCAAGCCACTGGTCCAGAACACAGTGGACGCATCCGTTGCGGAGGACGGGGCGAAACGATCCGTACATGGTACGGAATGGGTGGTGCAGGTGGGTCGCAGTCTTCCTCGCAGGGGAGCCAGAGAGAAAGAGAGATGGAGAGGGAGCTGCGTGAAGTAAAGGCAACGATGAATGCACAAGCTGCGGAGATGGCACAGATGCGTATGGACATGGAGAATTTCATGTCCTTAGTAAGCCGTCTTCAAAGTCAAGCCACGCCCCCTGTACAACCTGCACATCTCGGCGACGACGAGGAGAGTGAGGAGGAAACCGAAGAGAGTGACAGGAGTGACGGGAGTGGCGCATCAGAGTAGGTGGCATGGAGTTAGTACCCTAGTTAATTTTTAGCCTTTAATTGTAATATTTTTTATTAATGTCTAACATTATGTAGACTTGTTATCGTTTATTAATGTTGTTTTATGATTATGTTGAATGTAATGTGTTGTTTGATCTTCAATTTATGATATGGTTAGTTGTTGGATGTTGTGGTTTGTTCTTTTGCAGAGAAGAATGATTGGTGTTGTAGAGTTTATTATGTTCATATTGTTGTCAGGTGTAATATTGAATGATGTAAGGAACATATCAGAATATACAATTTTTTTCCTGTCATGGTTTATTGGAGACGATTGTAACCGTCCCCTCTAGAGCTACAGAAACGTCCCCCCAGCCAGAACAAATCACGGAGACTATTGGGGACGGTCCTAACCGTCCCCATTAGATAAGCGCAATTGGGACGGTTAGAAACGTCCCGTTTACCCTTCTGTTGGCGTCGCTATAGATGCTACAACTAGAGGGGACGGTTATAACCGTCCCTAATAGTCTTCTGTTGACGTCGCTATAGACTTTTCCAGGCTTCTGTTGGCGTCGCAAAAGATCTAAAGAGTAGAAGGGACGGTTGTAACCGTCCCTAAATGCAAATGTATGCGACGGTTGTAACCGTCCCTTCTACTCTGAAGGTCTTTTTGCGACGCCAACAGAAGCCTGGAATAGTCTATAGCGACGCCAACAGAAGACTATTAGAGACGGTTGTAACCGTCCCCTCTAGTTGGGCAGACGCAACGGTTGAAACCGTCCCGTATATACTTATGTTGGCGTCGCTATATACGCTAAGGTACAGGGGACGGTTACAACCGTCCCATCTGCGAAACGCAAGCGACGGGGATAACCGTCCCCAAAGGTTTTCTGGGGCCGTCTCAAAATGTTGAAGACTATTAGGGACGGTTGTAACCGTCTCGACTAATATAGGTTGTAGGGACGGTCGCAGCCGTCCCTAATAGCCTTCGTTTAAGGGACGGTTACAACCGTCCCCAATGGTTGATTAAATGAGACGGTTGTCAGAAGCGTCCCATATAGTCAAATGAGACGGTGGCTGAAGGGACGGTTTAGGAACCGTCCCCGTTGATCAGAGGGGACGGTTCTAGAGACAGAAAGGACGGTCTACGACCGTCCCCTTAGACCCACCCGCCTGTAGTGCTTAAGGTGTTCACACACACTTAAGTACCCTCACTCAGCTTGAAAATAAGGTCAAGGATTAATCTCCCGCAAACAATTTTCAAATTTTATTGATTTTTTTGGTCAATAGTGTTTAACAGTCCCGGTTTTAAGTTAGGTTCTCACTGAATTAATCCAACCACACAGCACGCCTATCGAACAATCCCAATTTCCGTTTAATTTAAATGATAAAAACAGAGGGGGAAATCGAGAAAAGTCGATGCAAGTTAAAACAATGATGCTATGCTGAGTTCAGGAGACTTACAGTGATCCCTTCGCTTTTTTATGCAGGATGCAAAACAGAATTGAAAACTTTTTATGCTAAATGTAAATGTAAGCGATAAAAGCCGTCCTAGACAAGCAGTTCTATTAGCATGAAGAACAGGTTGATTTGGCTAATTTCTGCGGTCTAAGTGTGTCTTTTAAGTGAGTTGTGTGATCCTAGAAGTTACGAGCACAAGCAATTCCTAGATTGGCTCGTGGAGCCGCTAGTGCAAGCTAAATTACATTCACCCACACAGCACACGGGGACACAGTTCCACTATATTTACACGCGCGAGAATCCAAACGGGAACCACTGGAAATAATGCGAAAAAGAAGTAAAGAAATAAAATGAAAATTACAAGCCTCTCTATTCACTCAATAAATTTAAAATGCTGGATCCTCGAAGCGTCTTCGACTCCTCACGTTCCTCGCACAAAAACAAATTGAGGTCAGAGAGTGACATAAAAATAAAATAATGCAAAGAATGAAAAGAGAGAGAGAAAATAATTACAAGAAAACCGGGGGTCAGACTACCCGGGGAAAGAAAACCAAACACTCAAAATTTCACTAAAATTAACCTAAGCTGTGCCTCTCCGGCAATGGCGCCATTTTGATAGCCACCCCTGCACCCTTGTTAACTCGGTCAGATTAATGTCCAAATTAATTAATAGTTTTCGTTGCAGTCGGATACGAGAGGGAGTATCAAAAACCACTTTTAATTAAGGCAAGTTAATTTCGAGCGGCAATTTTTTTTACTTGGTGGAAGTCCAACGTCGAATTCAGGGAGGCATCTGTCTCCTTAGGTGATTTTTTAGCAAATTTCCAAGTGTGTGATTTTCGGGGAATTATTGTTTTGGTCTTTTTTTAATTTCTATGCAGGACACATGCAACAAGACAGCCAATTCAAAGTTAAATCAATTAAGGTATCAAATGAAGCCCAAAAATTATAAAAATTGGCCAGATGATGAATTGTGATGAAATTAAGCTACCCTAATTTTTTTGGAGTTTTTTGACACTAAATGAATTTACTGTGAATTATAAATGCAGACAGGGTGATTTTCACTAATTTATTTTTAATCAAATCACATCCTTTTCAGGAAATAAAATTATCCTAGATAGAACTAATGATGAGGAATCTAGGAAAATTGACAGACCTAAATTTTAATGTGAAATGAACCTATTAAAATTAAACAAAGGAAATCACCAAACAATTTATTTAGACCTCGATATGTGTGCAAATGACATGAAATTTTTATATAAGGTTGAGTTAACTATCCTAGAGCTACTGTGATTTTTTGAGAATTTTTGAAGTCGCAGAAAATTAATTATCAATTAAAAGGTCCAACTGGGCAAAATAACTCAAAAATCAACCAATTAATTCATTAAAAATTCTACTGATTCCACAAAAATAAGACACATGTCACAACAGATAGAGGACAACTTACTCAACAATATGCAATTTTTAGAACTTAAAAATGATGCAAAATGATACCTAGGGATGCGTGCAAAGATAGGGGTGTATTTGCAATACAGAAAATAAAATTACATAAAAAGAAACATGCGGACAGGGACTTAAATGCAATTACCTATAATGCTGGGGGATGGTATGCAATTTCTCCACTGGCACGTGCTCCTCACGTGCGGGCTGCTTTACAGGGACCTTTTTCTAATTTCGAAAAGTCCCCAGGGCCTCTGTGTAAATTACCCAGGCCGCACATGCTCCTCACGTGGGTCGGCCTAGGCTCGGGCGGCTTCGGAGGCTCGGGGCTTGGCTCGGGGTCTTCTGGAGGTCTGGAGTGAGGCTCGGCTAGCCTCGGGTGGTCCGAGCCTAGGGTCGGGGAAGAGGCTCGGTGTTCGTCGACGTGGCGTGCTGAGACTGTTGGATCAAGAGTGGTCCAACGGTTGCTGGAAGGAGACGCATGGCACGATGGTAGGCCGTCAGATCTAGATAGATCCAACGGCTCCTGAGACCCACGGAAGGAGGCTACGTGGCTGATTGCTGTCCGTGGGATCACAGACAATCCTACGGTTCTTGTGAGGCTCCAGATATCGATGACTTGGCAGGCTAAGCTCCGTTAGATCTAGAAGGATCCGACGGCGCCTGAGACCCGGCTGAGTGGCGACGTGGCACGAAGTCGACCGTTCGATCGAGATGATCGAACGGTAGCTGGGGCTTCCCCCTCAATGGTCCTCCGCCGCCTGCGGAGGAGATGACAGGGCTCCAGCGATGAGGCCTTGGCTCCGCCCGTCCCTACAGGTGTCAGTGAAGCTCTCCGACGGTTCGGAGATGTCCCAGAAGGTGCGCGGAGGTGTGGCGATGGTGCTGGTCGTCACAGGAGCTGGAGAGGGGCGTCGGAGCTCTGTGGCGGCGAAGCTCCAAAAGGGCTCCGATGAACTTCCGATCAATGAACAAAAGGTACTTGCAGGGGTTAGGGGGAATAGCCGAAGCGTGTGCGTGCTGCGTGGAGAGGTGAAATGCAATGGTAAGGCCTAAGTCAGAACGTAGATGGTCTAGCGATGGTGCTTGATGAATACTCATTCATCACTCTTTATTCTTATATTTTAGCTACAAAAACCTTTGCAAATGCATGTATATAGTTGTAAATATAAATAATTACCAAAAGCATGCATTGTGTAAAAAGTAATAATTAGCATGTTTTTGTGCAAAAATAAAAGAATAAAGATCAAAAAGAAAAAGAGGGAAATATTTAGAATAAATATTGAGCAACCTAACCCAAGGGAGGGTTCAGCATGGGCCTGACCGCATAAAAGCCAAAGTAGAGGGAGATAGGGGCTCATGTGTGTAAGTATATATGTAAATAAAATAAAAATAATTTCCTCCCAAAAATAGACTCAAAAGGGCTTGTAAATATTTGTATATATTTATAAATATAAAATCAAGATAAAAATAGAAAAATTAAAAAGAAAACAAAAACATCACTCATGTACATAGTCACCATGTATATAGTCCATTCATATTATATTTATTTAGCCTTATAAATAAATAAAATTAATTTCCAAAAATCTTGTACATACTTTATGTATTATGGTGTAAATAAATAAAATAAAAAAAATTAAAACAAAAACAAAATAAAAAGAACAAAATTAAAAATAAAAAATACTATTGTAAATATACCATGTATATAAATGTACATATGTATTTATTTCACCTATGTATATAAATAACAAAAATAAAATAAAAATATCTTTTTATTCCTTATTTTATGATATAAATAAATAAAATATAAAATGGGAATAAAAATGTATAAAAATAATTAATTAAAAATCAAAATTAAAAAGCCTATATTGTACATATACCTATATATAGCTATATAATGTAAATACCTTATTTTTACTTTAAAAATTAATTAAAAATCACAAAAAATAGAAAATATTAAAACAAAAATATTTCATGTTTTGAGTTTTAATTAAATAAGCCATTTGCTATTTTTAATCTAATTTCCAAATATTTTCCAGGTGGCAGCCTCCCATTGGTCCAGGGGAATTGTTGACCGCTCGGTCAACTTCCCCCCCAGGACCACTTCCCACGGGTTTTGACACCCGACCCGATTTCTCGACTTTTTTGTGTCCAAACCCGATCATCATCCCCCTAAACCCCTGGTCCATTTTGATCACGTCACATCCGACACCCTCGCTGGGGTATCCGCCTCGAGATCCGCGCTCCACATTGCCCTACCCGACCTCTTCTAGCCGGACCTGCACCCATACTTAAGCCGAGCTCCGCCACCCTAATTCTCGATCTTTGGCTTGTCGTTCCCCCTTCCAGTGACCTCCACCTTCTGCGCGAGAGTGACAGCTTGCCCCGGAGGTGTTGCAGCGAGGCTGAGGGCGCTCAGACCACTGATCAGGCGAGTCACCACCGCCGTGCTCCGCCCAGAGCAGGAGCACGAGCCTCGGAGGTCGACGCTCCTCGAGGCAAGGACCGAGAGCTGCACAAGCACCTTCCCAGTCGATTCCATCCCCCAGGTAGACCCATCTCCCGTTTCTTTTCTCTAATTTCCGATTATCCCCAATTCGCGCCGCCGTCGTTTCTCGCTGATTCCGACCATCCCACTATTCCGTTCGACCATCGGAATCTACCATTGCCTTCGCCTTCCTCCCGCGCACATTCTCCGCACTCCCATTCAATCCAGCTCGCACAGGAGCTGGGGTTCGAGCTCCTCCGTCCATCACCTTGCCGGAGCTCGCCCGCACCGATTCCCCGACCACCTTCACCACGTCTAACGGGGTCGAGGCACTTTGCCCTCGACCTGCGAGTCTTCTGAACCTATTTTGCAGGTACTACGAGGGCCATCTGAGGTCCTCCGACTCGAGCCAGGAGCCGCTTCTCCGCCGGAGCTGACCGGGCTCCCTAGAGCTCCGTCGCTTCATCGGAGAGTCACATTTGACGCGGAGGCCCATGACGAACCTTCTTCGATCATCAGAGCCCCGCGAGGAGGTCAGGAGCGCGCACATTGGGCTGGCGAAGTTCGCCGGCCGACAGTTCTTCCAGGACCATCAGCAGCCGTCGGATCCCCTTCGACCTCCAGTTCACATCTCGACCATCCATCTGAGGAGGTCCCGTCACCGTCAGATCTTTGGAGAGGCGATCCATACCGTCCGATCAGAGGAGACTTCCCACACTGCTTCAGAGCCACTCGATCTTCCACATGGCTGCACCTGGACCGCTAGATCAGGACGAGGACATCCTTCGTTGGGCGCCACCCGCATCTCAGCCGTCCATTCACCACGTGGCGCCCATCCAGCCGTCTTCATTAATAAAGGGTAATTTACCCTTAGGCCCTTCCTTTTACTTTATTTCGCGTTTAGTCTTGTAAATATATAGTTTAGTTGTTTAGTCTTGGTACAATTGCACTGTGAACCCTGCACTTTATTTCGTTCGCATTTATGCCCCTGTGTATGGTGTAGTACGTGCTTCGACACGTGGTTTTCTAAGCTATTTGCACTTTATTTCCTGTAGTTCTGGTTGGTTATCGAATGAATGAATACTTTTGTATTATTGCATTTATACCCCTGTACGTGAATTAGTTGTGCATGTACGTTTTTTATTGGGTAATTTGCAAACAAGCCCTCAGACTTTTGTTACCTGTTACCAAATAGCCCCCGGAACTTGTTTTCCTTACATTTAGGTCCCTGAGTGCCTCAGGCACGCGTGACGCGCGTGTTCTCTTGGGTATTTTGCACCGGACCCCCCAGAACTCTTGGTATTTGCACTCAGGTTCCTATGCACAGTACCTACTTTCTATTTTTGAAAAAAATAGCAAATCTACTCCAAATCCAATGAAAATTGGACACATGGCTCCTACCATAGTGTAAAATTTTATGGAATTTTGGGAGACATTTTTGTTTTGATTTGATATTTTTAAAAATTCAAAAACATTAATTTTCGTTACTGTTTGACTTTGAAAATCAAAAAAATACTAAAACCTATCTAAAAATTACAAAAAAATTACCTACTGTTTCTTTTGTTGTGCTTGATTTTGTAGCCAATTTTGGCTATTTTTCATTATATAATACTCCTAAAATTGAAAAACACCTAAAAACTCATAAAAATTTTAATAAAAAATCTAAAAACCCAAAAATAATAATTAAGGTTCCAAAATTTTCCTCTCTTCTTTCTCTTTACAGGAAAATTATCTCTAGGCTTATTGGGGACTCTTAAATATTTTATCTAAGTCCCTTAAGCTCGGCTGGACAGTACCTCCTTTTTCTGACCTTGTTCCATTTTTAGAAAATTGAATAAACATCAGAAAAATCCCAAAAATTCACTAAAAACAGTAAAAATTATAAAATACATAAAAACATTTTTATTTGAATTTTTGGTTGATTTTTAGTGCATTAAATAAATAGTTGAATTGCTTGCTTTTCTTGTTTTCTTTAGTTTCTTAATTAATTAAAAATCCAAAAAAATATAAAAAGAATTAAAATCCACCAAAAATGCCTGTTTCTTTTCTTTTATTTTCTTTTTGACTACTTCGTAGGCCGCGAGGTCATTACGTGCTCCTTGTGTTCGACCCTGATCGCTATACCAGGTTAAAACAATAGCAAGATTGCTATTGATTTTCGAGTTGATTTTATCTTATATTGGTGGTCTCTTTTTCTTGATTGACACAACCGAGTGATTGAGGTCGCGACGACCATTTAGTACCTTTACCTGAGTCGCTTGGCGTGTCATCAGAATGGCGCCGTTGCCGGGGAGCACGGCTTAGTAGTTTTCGTTCTCTTTTCATTTTCTTTTTCGCGTCTTTCCGCGGCTCTTTCAGAGTCAGCAGCTTTTCGCGACTTTTTGTTTTTATTTTATTTTTGCTTTATTTTGTTTTATTTTATTTTTTTATTTCTCATTTTTGTTTGATTTTTGTTTGTTTATTTTATTTGCCATTTTGCACATATACCCTGTTTTATTTTCTTATTATTATTTGATTATTTTTGTTGGACTGACCACTTGTCTCCTTTCTTGCGAGGGCCCGAGGACCGAGGTGGCTGATTTCGAGAAGCCGGCGCAACCGAGGGACTTGGAGGCGGCTCCCTTCTGCACGGAGCCATAGGAGAGCGTGAGAGAGTAGACGAGCGGGCGAGGATTAACATAGTTTTTATTTTCATTTTATTAGATTATTTATAATAATTCAGGGACACTCAGACCTTGGACTTGGACTTTGCTTGACTAGCGGGTCTGTTTCACCGAGCACCGGTGTGCTCGGGGGACCCTTAGGTTTTTCGCGGCTTTTCTCGCGGTTTTGGTTTTCTTGCTGCCTTTGACGGTTTTACGCGGTTTTTATCGAGCCTCTAGACTTAGGATTTTCTGCTTGATTGTGCCGTAATTAGTAGGGTCCCCACACCTAATTGCTTGCCTGTTCCTATAGTGCGATTAATTGGACCTACTAATAATTCACTAATAAAAATAACTGACTCATCCCCTTCGTAGCCTATGTGCGTAGCGTGCCCTGCCAAGCTTCTGAACCCGATGTGTCGGAGGAGGAGGGGTAGACCGAGACCGGACCTTTGGCTTGAAGGATCGGTGACCAGTTAGACGGTTCTTCGAGTAGACTTGATTGTTTAGGACTCGGCTTTCACTGCTGCATCATATAGGTAGTTTATTTTCTGTCTTTACATTTCTGCGCGGATCACTTGCATGTAGAGTGCTGGAGACAGGTACGCATTTCTATCTCTGCAAGCATCATTAATTTCATCGTGCATCGGCTTTTTTGTCTTCTCCCCCCTATTTTTGACTAAATAACCAGGAGAACCGAAAAATTAGTTAGGCCTTTGTTTTTATTGAAAAAAATTAAAAAGAAAAACCATAAAATTGGGACTGCTAAAACTATTGACCCTAAAAGACACATGACTTAAAAATTTGTCTTGGGGAGAGCAACCCTCTCATTGTTTGGTTTGATTGCGTGAGAGAGTGACCCGTTGACTAGGTAGAGCCCTCCGGTGTTATTCCTGACTGACTACCGACTCTTCCGTGCGGGCCAGTCGGTTGGGGTAGCATAGGGTATCCCAACAGGTCACGTAAGCGCTCTGATAGATTGTTTGTTCACCTAATAAAATTTGACAAGATAATTTGACCGAGCCTTTACGGTCTTCAGCTCGCGTTGCGTTGGTGAACAGAGGGTTTGGTTGCCGATCATAGTTTCTCCAGATCTCATCCGCCTTACTCGTCAGATCACGATGATGGGTAGACGCTCTCTTAGGCAGCCTCTGGCTGCATCGCTTTCGGGCACGTCTACCCGTTCATCTAGGTTGGCCCGCGAGAGCCGAGACCAGCTCTCCGAGCCCGAGTATGATTCCGCCATGTTCCCCCTCGACCCCCTTTCTTTCGGTTCTGAGAGACATGAGCCAGAGGAGAGATTAGCAGATTTGTCAGCACCTGAGTTTGGCTCATTTGATTTTGCAGACGCCATGGCCAGTAGTTCCGAGGATCGCTCCCGAGGTCCACAGCCTGAGCACTTTGTGCTGGACCAGGGTGCGATCAACTCCTCCCTGATCGCCTCCTTAGAGACCGTTCAGCAGCAATTGAGGGATCAGGGAGCATTCATGCTCGACATGAGGAGAGAGATGGAGTAGATGCGAGCAGAGAGAGCAGAGTGAGAGCAGAGGAGAGACGGCCGAGGATCCCGGATGATGCTGATGCAGCAGCCGCAGCAGCCGCCGCAGCGGCAGCAGCCACCGCAGCCGTGGCAGGAGGACCACCGAGACCGATACGGGAGTTACACAACCCCGGATCGACGCTGACGCACCACTAGGTTGTACTTCCAGCTATCGTGGGGGACTTAAAGTTCCCCCCGAACACCTTGCAGTTACTCCCCCGCTTCCACGGACTCGCTACTGAGGAGCCCCATCTTCACCTCCAGGAGTTTCTCATGATCTGCAGTACTGTCCACGACCGTCAGGTGGACCAGGATACGATTCGGATGATTGCCTTCCCCTTTTCCCTAGCAGACAGAGAAGCCACCTAGCTGAAGCACTTGGGGAAGTTTGTTTATACCTAGGAGCAGCTCCGCACCGAGTACTTGAACAAGTACTATCCACTCTGGCGGACCAATGCAGCGAGAGCCCTCATCAGCAACTTCTCCATGCTCCCCAACGAGCAATTCCATGAGGCATGGGAGAGGTTTAGTGAGCTGACTGACCGATGCCCGCACCATGATATTTCGAAGCCCAACCTTGTGCAGAGCTTCTTCAGTGGGCTGACAACAGAGCTCCAGGGCTTGGTGAATGCTTCTTGTGGCGGGTCTTACTTCGCCAAGGATCACGACCAGGTCTGGGCCATCTACGAGGAGATGGCCGAGAACTATATGGTGATGTCCCAGACCAGGTTGTACACACAGGGCAGACCCCAGCAGCAGCCAGGACCTGTGCAGTACCAGAGGATAGCACGGGTCGACGCCGGTCCATCCAGTTCATCCGCAGTAGCAGCAGTACAGGCAGAGTCATCAGCTGCGGATATGGGTATTATCAGCGAGAAGTTGGATCGGATGGAGCTGATCGAGAAGAAGCAGTGCCAGGGCATCACTCAGATGGAGCAGATGGCACAGACTCTGAGCGACATGAAGACCCATCTCATGTGTCTCCAGGAGGCACAGACGGCTCCACAGCCCCGTCTTCAATCGCGAGGCGATACCGGCGGCAGCAGCAGCTCGTCCCAACGCTCCAGCTCACACCAGCAGCCTAGACAGGTTCACCTTGTACAGGCGGAGCCGTACCAGCAGCAGCAACCCTCTTACCAGTCACCACCATCTCCAGACATACAGATGGTGGTATACCAGCCGGATCAGCCTCTGGCAGTACTCCCGCCAGCCCAGTACGATGCAGAGCCGTTGATGGATGTCAACGGGATTTGGTATGACCGTCCTCAGCCTGGGATCCGACGAGACCATCCCGGATTCAGGTGGGGGAGTGGAGGTACCCAGCCCCAGCAGCAGCCATCTGGCCAGGGAGGGCAGTACAGCCAGCAGAGAGATCACTAGCAGCAGCAGCCCCCAGCCTATCAGTCACAGCAGCTGTCATCCTTCGTTCCTCGTCCCTATCAGCAGGGACAGTCTTGGAGGCGAGAGCAGCCTCACCAGCTACACCAGCAGCAGCACCCTTCCTCTTACCCCTCTCAGCAGCAGCACCAGTTCCAACAGCCTCATTACCAGAGAGGCTACCCGTCGGGCTCCCATGGTCCACCATACGAGAGCCCCGCCTTGGACGACATAGCCTGCCTCCTCACGGACCAGCATGCTACTTTCAGACAGGAGATGGACGAGTTCCGCCAGGAGATGCGGGACATTGTGAGAGGGAAGGCCGCCATTCCTGCCCAGATCGAGCTGAATCCCAACAGCCTGAAGCGGAAGTCTGAGCAGGTAGTTTATACTGAGCATGCCACTCCTAGTGATCCGTTTGATGATATGTCTTCAGATCTTTTTGATGCTGATTTTGTCACACTTAGGAGCGGTAGGGCACCAGCAGGTGGCGCTTCGTCTGAGCGACGGCATGAGGATACACCTAGAGCGCCAGATGAGGAGGAGGAGAGCAGTACTGAGGCCGCTCATGATGATGATGGTGGTACTGATGCCACCAAGGATGCTGATCCCCCAGGCGGTGCTGAGGCCGCCACTTCACCAGTTCGAGGAGGTGGTACTGACGCCACCCGAATTGCCGAGCCAGAGCGCAGTACTGAGGCCGCGAGTCGTCCAGCAGAGCCAGCCCGTGGTGGTACTGAGGACACCGGTGTTCATGTAGAGAGAGCTGTTGTTTTTCCTTCCACTGATGTAGCTCGGAACCATGTTGTGAATAAAGGAAAAGGTTTAGTTTATTCTGGTCCCACTGTGGTGCTTGATGTATGTGCGGATCCGACCGTCGAGCTGTCTAAACCTATTCCTAGTCCTTCATCTGCGAAGGACCCTGTGATCCCCTTCCCTAGAGCCCTACAGATGGGGAAGGGGAAGAAAAAAGAAAAAGATCCAAAAAAGAGAGAGCAGGAGGAGTTCAGCCAGAGCATGATTGACCGATTCCATATACAGCTGACCCTTCAGGAGGCTTTGCAGCACATCCCCCTTCTTCAGCATTCTTTGAGAGACATGACTACAGTCAGGAGGAGGAGGAGGAACCACCACTCAGAGATTCATGTGCCGACGAAAGCCACGTGCTTCGCGATCCAGAACCGTCTGCCGGCCAAGAGGCCAGATTCAGGAGCCCCATATGTCAGATGTCATATTAGAGAGCAGAGGTTCGACCGGACTCTATTAGATAGCGGATCGTCTATCAACCTCCTTCCGGCAGCCCTTCTCAACCGCTTCGAGTTGGGCACTCTTAGACAGAGCAGGACAGTCCTTCAGTTTGCTGATCGATCTGTCAAGAGGCCGAAGGGGTTGTTGCGAGACGTTGTCGTCACTATTCAGGGCCTGCAATTCCCCGTGGACTTCGTAGTGTTGGACATGGAGATCCCTGATTCAGTGGCCGATACCCCCATCATCCTCGGTCGTCCGTTCTTGGCCACAGCCAAGGCGGTGACTGACCATGATAGCGGGAAGGTATACTTTCACGTCGAGGGCGAAAGTGTACAAATAGAGACGGTCGAGGACAGCAGAACGAGAGATAGAGCATGCTCAGAGACCAGCACAGATACAGAGCAGCTGACAGATGCAGGGCTAGACATCCACCAAGACTGTGATTTTGTGATCACAGATGATGAGGCAGCATGGGTAGACCCCGCAGCACATGCCATCCTCCCATATTCATACACCGCTGATGCCGAGTTGATAGCAGAGGAGAGCTTGGAGAGCACAGCCCTGGTCCAGGATACTTCAGTGGCAGCAGAGCCGGTTCTCGACCGCGAAACGATTTCTAGTGATGGTGGTACTGAGGCCACCTTGTGTGACGGTGGTACTGATGCCACCTTGTTTGATGCAGATCCCTCGGATTCAAAGTCTGATTGGGCAGATTGCGAGGATTACATGCCAGACCTGAGTCCCACAGAGCCTACAGCAGAGGAGGAGGTAGATGCCGAGCAGATTAGAGACAGTTCAGTCGAGCAGCCTTCTCCAGATCCAGTTTGCGAGAGTTCATTTTCATTCTCCTAGGCAGACTTGGCAGCATACACGCATCTTCTTCCGAAGCCAGATTTGCCAGCACCCAGCTGTCCAGAGCTGAAGCCGCTCCCTACTTCGCTGAAGTATCGATTCCTTGCGGGCGAGCCTGAGATGTACCCAGTCATCATCTCCGCCGATCTGACTGGAGAGCAAGAATCCCGGTTGATGGGGGTTCTTGAAATACCGCAAGGCAATCGGATGGAGCGTAGCAGATCTCCATGGGATTAGTCCAGCGTTGTGCTCCCACCATATCTATCTCGAGGAGGGGGCGAAGCCGTCGCGTGAGTTCCAGCGGAGGCTGAACCCCAACCTGAGAGAGGTCATCATGAAGGAGATTTCGAAATGGTGGAGCGCAGATTTTATTTATCCCATTTCCGACTCCAAGTGGGTCAGCCCATTGCATGTGGTGCCCAAGAAGACGGGCATCACGACTGTGATCAGTGAGTCGGGAGAGGAGATTGCTACACGAGTACCCACCTCTTGGCGGGTATGTGTTGACTACAGGAGACTCAACCAGGCCACCAAGAAGGACCATTTCCCTCTGCCTTTTATTGACCAGATCATTGAGAGACTGGCAGGGAAGAGCCATTACTGTTTCCTGGATGGGTACTCGGGCTACAACCAGGTGGCCATTGCTCCTGACGATCAGGAGAAGACCACATTTACCTGTCCCTTCGGCACATACGCCTTCCGATGCATGCCATTTGGGCTATGCAATGCCCCTGCGACATTTCAGAGATGCATGCTGTCGATCTTTTCGGACATGGTAGGGGAGTGTTTGGAGGTCTTCATGGACGATTTCTCGGTCTACGGCGACGGATTCGACTCCTGTCTTGACTGCCTAGACCGGGTACTCCAGCGATGTATAGAGGTCCATTTGGTGCTTTCTTGGGAGAAGAGTCACTTCATGGTGACTCAAGGGACGGTGCTTGGCCATATCATCTCCAACAGGGGCATGGAGGTTGATCCGGCCAAGGTTGATGTCATTAGAAAACTTGCACCGCCGTCCAATTTGAGGCAGCTACGGTCATTCCTGGGGCACGTTGGTTTCTATGGGAGATTCATTCATGATTTCAGCAAGATTGCCCGGCCATTGACTGACCTCTTGACGAAAGACACCAAGTTCCTTGTCGATGACAAGTGTCTTTCGTCCTTTGCAACTCTCCAGCAGTGTGTTATTGAGGCTCCTATTCTCCAGCCACCCGATTGGTCTCTCCCATTCGAGATCATGACGGATGCCTCCGATTTTGCCGTAGGGGCCGTGCTGGGACAGAGGAGGGATGGTGTCCCCTTTGCTATCCACTACGCTAGCCAGACATTGGATTCCGCGCAGCGGAATTATACCGTCACTGAGAAGGAGATGCTAGCCGTAGTGTTCGCCCTAGATAAGTTCAGAGCTTATATCATTGGATCTAGAGTGACCTTGTACACTTATCACATCACCATCCGATACCTCATGGCAAAGAAGGATGCCAGGGCCAGACTTACTAGATGGATCCTTCTACTCCAGGAGTTCGACATTGAGATCAAGGATAAGCCTGGAGTCAAGAATGTGATGGCGGATCATCTCTCCCGTTTAGAGCAGCCTGAGCAGTCTGAGCAGATTGATCCCATTTGTGAGACCTTCCCAGATGAGGCGATCCTTGCTATCGCCTCATTCCCGTGGTATGCCGATATTGTGAACTTTCTCGTTGCTGGGAAAGTCCCACAAGATTGGCCCAGGCAGAGGCTTGAGACCTTCCTTGCGAAGGCCAAGTCCTACCACTGGGAGGATCCCATCCTTTACCACGAAGGAGGGGATAGCGTCTGGCGTTGGTGCATTCCTCAGGAGGAGCACCATAGCGTCCTCACTTACTGCCACAAGCTTGAGGCAGGAGGACATCATTCTGGGAGGAGAACGGCATAGAAAGTGCTCCAATCCGGCTTGTGGTTGCCTACCCTCTTCAAGGACTCTGATGAGTTCGTGAAGAGGCGTACTGACTGTCAGAGGATGGGCACTTGTGGACAGCGTGATATGATGCCGATGCAGCCCATTCACTTCTGTGAGGTTTTTGACGCATGGGGCATCGATTTCAAGGGTCCATTCCCTAAGAGTCAGGGATTTGAGTACATTCTGTTGGCCGTGGACTATTTTAGTCGTTGGGTTGAGGCTATCCCCGCCCGAGCCGCTGATGCGAGGACAGTTTGCAGATTTTTGAGGAAGCACATCATCACGCGGTTTGGGGTTCCTAGAGTTCTGATTTCAGATGGGGGGTCTCATTTCGTCAACGACCAGGTGAAGGCCCTTGCTAGCGAGTTCGGTATAGACCATCGTGTTGCTACACCTTACCATCCACAGACGAATGGTCTAGCCGAGGTGTCGAATAGGGAGATTAAGACTATATTGCAGAAAGTCGTCCGCCCTGACCGAAAGGATTGGTCACAGCTTTTGGACTCGATCTTGTGGGCATATAGGACGTCTTTCAAGACACCATTGGGCACATCTCCCTTTCGCCCCGTATATGGCAAGCCGTGCCATTTACCTGTTGAGCTGAGGCACAGGTCACTATGGGCAGTTACCGACATACTTATGGATCCAGATGGTGTAGGAGATCAGAGGAGGGCAGAGTTAGCAGCCCTGGAGGAGTTGAGAGATACCGCCTTCTCAAACAGCCTACAATATAAGGAGAGAGTGAAGGAGTGGCATGATTCTCATATCAGCCACAAGCATTTTGAGCCTGGTCAGAGAGTATGGCTGTTTGATGTGAGACTTCGTTTATTTCCAGGGAAGCTACAGAGCAAGTGGAAGGGACCCTACTTGGTGAGAAAGGTACACGACAACGGTAGAATTGATATATCTGAGTTGTCTTCTGAGAGTACCTTTCAAGTGAACGGCCAGCGGCTCAAGCCATTTCTAGATCATGAGCCGCGGGTCGTTGATCTTGCCCCTATTCATTTTGCGTGAGATGTGGTCTTTGACTCACATCTAATGCATCTCACGCCTGAGTTTCACTGATCTCCCGCCTTGTATAGATCCAGATGTCTATATCACTACATTCTTTAGTCCCACATCCCATTCTTCATCTGTTGATTATGCTATACTTAGGGTGCACTTTACCCTAAGTATAGGGGTATGTAGGACCTTCGGGTGTTTCTTTTGTTCCTTTCTACCTCTGTTTTTGCTGCCTATACTTAGGGATATTTTGCCCTAAGTATAGGGGGGTAGACCCTGTACATTCTCCACTCGGTTTTCCCTTAGTGTACATCCTGCTATACTTAGGATTACTTGATCCTAAGTATAGGGGGAAAACCCAAGATCCTCTTGACTTTTCTATTTCATCTACTCGTCTCTGTATATAGCCTTTCTTTTCACTTCCCTATACCTAGCACGAGTTATGTCTTCTTCATCGCTCTTGACTCTGAGGACATCGTTCGAGCTAAGTATAGGGGGGGTGTATATATTTCATATATACGTTAGCCATAACTCGTACTTTGTGTGAGTGTGTCAATAAATAAAATGGCTAAAAACCCTAAAAATCACAAAAATTAAAAATTTTTATGTACATAAATATTCTTTTATTTGCACAAAAATAGCTAGTGTACAAATTATTTTTGTAAAAATGATTTCAAAAATCTTTTGTGTAAAGTTTGTGTAAATATTTTCTTATCAAAATTATGTATATAGTACAAAATTTTTCCAAAATACTTTGAAAATCAAAAGTTTGCAAAAATCTTGTGTAAATGTGTGTAAATATTTTTGCAGAACTTGCACTTCATGCATCATCCATTCATGATTTCAAAACATTTTTCAAAAATTTTGCATGATTGTAAACTTTGTGTAAATAGCATCTTTTGTACATATGTATATAGTTTTTCTGGATGATAGTTGACATTTAAACTAGCCTGGAATCAAATTGAGAAATGGAGCTTGATTAAGATCTTAATCCACCTAACTTCTAAGAGGAACCTTATAGGGCTTAGGTTTAAGGCTTTTCAGGTCCATGGTGACTTAATTCTTTGAGTCCACTAGGCTATGATCACATGTCATCTCAATGAGCCTAAGTAGAACAGTTAACAACAACACATGACTCATATAGACAATGGCTTTACTTGGACTCCTGCACTATGCACCGAGCTCTCTACGGATGAGGTGGTGAGGAGGCAGTCTTCCTTGACTTGGGGTAGCATATGAGGGTAGCACTTCTAGGCGGAACCTCTCTTCTTCTTTTAGTGAAGGAAGTGCGTCTCAACTTGATCTGGTTGCCATGAGGTCTAACGAAGGGAGTTGTGGGTTGCAATAAAGCTTCAAAAGAGGGATAGTCTACTGGCTCAAGAGGAAAAACTCCTTGTATATATGCTGCACTTGTATATGTTGTATAGATGCACTTGAAAAAAATGCAAAAAGAAAATAACTCCAAAAAAGTGGTGGGTCTGAGAGAAAATGATAATCCCACCGGAGTATGTATATAGAGTGCAATAAGCAAAGCTTGAGTTCATGATTCACCTTATGTAGCTTGTAGCAGGGAGACTTGGCTACACTGGTCAAGCTCCCAAGGGTACATGGGTACACTGGCCTTGACCCATTCTCTTCTTCCTCCTCTTCTTGAGCCGGTTGAACTTGAACTTAGAAGGGAATACCCCGCTCCTCGAGGAAAGAGTGGCCAGATTGAGGTCATAGAGTTACCTTGTTGAGGAGGGTTGTCAAGTCGCCATTTCTGAGATGGAGAGCTTAGACCTCACATTCACAGGACAAGAAAAGATTCATGGTCTTCAGGGTTTGTGATTGATGACTTGTTCTGATCTAGAGCATTGAGGAGTCTTGGTTATAGTTTAGTGGAACTTAGAGGCTGTTGAGTTTTAGACTTAAGTCCAAATAAGGTTCCGACACATTAATAATCCAAAGATCTGATCGAGCTCCATACCTTAATTTAATGAAGGCAAGTTTAATAATCAACCTTGATCCATGTACATTCTCTTTTTCTTTTTCTTTCTTTATTTTTCACTTCTTTTTCAAATAAGTGTTTGCTAAGGGACTAGCAAAGTTAAGTATAGGGGGGTCATGAATACTCATTCATCACTCTTTATTCTTATATTTTAGCTACAAAAACCTTTGCAAATGCATGTATATAGTTGTAAATATAAATAATTACCAAAAGCATGCATTGTGTAAAAAGTAATAATTAGCATGTTTTTGTGCAAAAATAAAAGAATAAAGATCAAAAAGAAAAAGAGGGAAATATTTAGAATAAATATTGAGCAACCTAACCCAAGGGAGGGCTCAGCATGGGCCTGATCGCATAAAAGCCAAAGTAGAGGGAGATAGGGGCTCATGTGTGTAAGTATATATGTAAATAAAATAAAAATATTTTCCTCCCAAAAATAGACTCAAAAGGGCTTGTAAATATTTGTATATATTTATAAATATAAAATCAAGATAAAAATAGAAAAATTAAAAAGAAAACAAAAACATCACTCATGTACATAGTCACCATGTATATAGTCCATTCATATTATATTTATTTAGCCTTATAAATAAATAAAATTAATTTCCAAAAATCTTGTACATATTCTATGTCTTATGGTGTAAATAAATAAAATAAAAACAATTAAAACAAAAACAAAATAAAAAGAACAAAATTAAAAATAAAAAATACTATTGTAAATATACCATGTATATAAATGTACATATGTATTTATTTCACCTATGTATATAAATAACAAAAATAAAATAAAAATATCTTTTTATTCCTTATTTTATGATATAAATAAATAAAATATAAAATAGGAATAAAAATGTATAAAAATAATTAATTAAAAATCAAAATTAAAAAACCTATATTGTACATATACCTATATATAGCTATATAATGTAAATACCTTATTTTTACTTTGAAAAATTAATTAAAAATCACAAAAAATAGAAAATATTAAAACAAAAATATTTCATGTTTTGAGTTTTAATTAAATAATCCATTTGCTATTTTTAATCTAATTTCCAAATATTTTCCAGGTGGCAGCCTCCCATTGGTCCAGGGGAGTTGTTGACCGCCCGGTCAACTTCCACCCCAAGACCACTTCCCACGGGTTTTGACACCGACCCGATTTCTCGACTTTTTTGTGTCCAAACCCGATCATCATTCCCCTAAACCCTGGGTCCGTTTTGATCACGTCACATCCGACACCCTCGTCGGGGTATCCGCCTCGAGATCCGCGCTCCACATTGCCCTACCCGACCTGTTCTAGCCGGACCTGCACCCATACTTAAGCCGAGCTCCGCCACCCTAATTCTCGATCTTTGGCTTGTCGTTCCCCCTTCCAGTGACCTCCACCTTCTGCGCGAGAGTGACAGCTTGCCCCGGAGGTGTTGCAGCGAGGCTGAGGGCGCTCAGACCACTGATCCGGCGAGTCACCACCGCCGTGCTCCGCCCAGAGCAGGAGCTCGAGCCTCGGAGGTCGACGCTCCTCGAGGCAAGGACCGAGAGCTGCACAAGCTCCTTCCTAGTCGATTCCATCACCCAGGTAGACCCATCTCCCGTTTCTTTTCTCTAATTTCCGATTATCCCCAATTCACGTCGCCGTCGTTTCTCGTTGATTCCGACCATCCCACTATTTCGTTCGACCATCGGAATCTACCATCGCCTTCGCCTTCCTCCCGCGCACATTCTCCGCACTCCCATTCAACCCAGCACGCACAGGAGCTGGGGTTCGAGCTTCTCCGTCCCTCACCTCGCCGGAGCTCGCCCGCACCGATTCCCCGACCACCTTCACCACGTCTAACGGGGTCGAGGCACTTTGCCCTCGACCCGCGAGTCTTCTGGACCTATTTTGCAGGTACTACGAGGGCCATCTGAGGTCCTCCGACTCGAGCCAGGAGCCGCTTCTCCACCGGAGCTGACCGGGCTCCCTAGAGCTCCGTCGCTTCATCGGAGAGTCCCATTTGACGCGGAGGCCCACGACGAACCTTCTCCGATCATCAGAGCCCCGCGAGGAGGTCAGGAGCGCGCACATTGGGCCGACGAAGTTCGTCGGCCGACAGTTCTTCCAGGACCATCAGCAGCCGTCGGATCCCCTTTGACCTCCAGTTCACATCTCGGTCGTCCATCTGAGGAGGTCCCGTCACCGTCAGATCTTTGGAGAGGCGATCCATACCGTCCGATCAGAGCGACTTCCCATGCTGCTTCAGAGCCACTCGATCTTCCACGTGGCTGCACCTGGACCGCTAGATCAGGACGAGGACATCCTTCCTTGGGCGCCACCCGCATCTCAGCCGTCCATTCACCACGTGGCGTCCATCCAGCCGTCTTCATTAATAAAGGGTAATTTACCCTTAGGCCCTTCCTTTTACTTTATTTCGCGTTTAGTCTTGTAAATATATAGTTTAGTTGTTTAGTCTTGGTACAATTGCACTGTGAACCCTGCACTTTATTTCGTTCGCATTTATGCCCCTGTGTATGGTGTAGCACGTGCTTCGACACGTGGTTTTCTGGGCTATTTGCACTTTATTCCCTGTAGTTCTGGTTGGTTATCGAATGAATGAATACTTTTGGATTATTGCATTTATACCCCTGTGTGTGAATTAATTGTGCATGTGCATTTTTTATTGGGTAATTTGCAAACAAGCCCTCGGACTTTTGGTACCTGTTACCAAATAGCCCCCGGAACTTATTTTCCTTACATTTAGGTCCCTGAGTGCCTCAGGCACGCATGACGCGCGTGTTCTCCTGGGTATTTTGCACCGGACCCCCTAGAACTCTTGGTATTTGCACTCAGGTCCCTGTACACAATACCTACTTTCTATTTTTGAATAAAATAGCAAATCTACTCCAAATCTAATGAAAATTGGATACATGGCTCCTGCCATAGTGTAAAATTTTCTGGAATTTTTGGAGACGTTTTTGTTTTGATTTGATATTTTTAAAAATTCAAAAACATTAATTTTCATTACTGTTTGACTTTGAAAATCACAAAAAATATTAAAACCTATCTAAAAATTACAAAAAAATTACCTACTGTTTCTTTTGTTGTGCTTGATTTTCTAGCCAATTTTAGCTATTTTTCATTATATAAAACTCCTAAAAATTGAAAACACCTAAAAACACATAAAAATTCTAATAAATAATCTAAAAACCCAAAATAATAATTAAGGTGCCAAAATTTTCCTCTCTTTTTCTCTTTACAGGAAAATTACCTCCAGGCTTATTGGGGACTCTTAGATATTTTATCTAAGTCTCTTAAGCTCGGCTGGACAGTACCTCCTTTTTCTGACCTTGTTCCATTTTTAGAAAATTAAATAAACATCAGAAAAATCCCAAAAATTCACTAAAAACAGTAAAAACTATAAAATACATAAAAACATTTTTGTTTGAATTTTTGGTTGATTTTTACTGCATTAAATAAATAGTTGAATTGCTTGCTTTTCTTGTTTTCTTTAATTTCTTAATTAATTAAAAATCCAAAAAATATAAAAAGAATTAAAATCCACCAAAAATACCTGTTTCTTTTCTTTTATTTTCTTTTTGACTACTTTGTAGGCCGCAACGCCATTACGTGCTCCTTGTGTTCGACCCTGGTCGCTATACCAGGTTATAACAATAGCAAGACCTCTATTGATTTTCGAGTTGATTTTATCTTATATTGGTGGTCTCTTTTTCTTGATTGACACAACCGAGTGATTGAGGTCGCGACGACCATTTAGTACCTTTACCTGAGTCGCTTGGCGTGTCATCAGTGCTCCGGCCAAGTGGCGGAGCTGGAGCTGATGGATAGAGAAGTGCGTCGTCGGAGGGTGCGAAGGGTACCACGAGGATTGGAGCTCCGTCGCAGAGCTCGACGAGGTGAGGGCGAGGCGAGAGGATCACGGTGAACGGCGAATAAAAAGGGAGAAATCGAAGCAAAAATGAAACTAAGATTAAACAAAGGTGGAGGTGATTACCTGGGATTTGGAGCTCGAGGTCGAGGTCCAGATCGTCGCTCGAAGGGGCGATAAGTCCCTGAGCTCAAGCAGCTACTCGGAGGAGGGCTGCGACACGGCGGTGGCGCCGCGGATCTCGCCGGAGAAGAAGACCGGTCTTCGCTTGAGGAATCGGTCGCTTGTTGTCACCAAACAGAAGTTCCGAGCTCGGGGGATCTCTCAAGGGTGGCGGATAGGGCTGAAGTTGGCCGGAGGGCGAGTATTTAAAGGATGGAGGTCTCGGCAGGGCTGGTGATGGGGTGAGGTTCATGAAGGTAGTGGAGTGTCTATGGTGGACGTGGTGGCGAGTGGGGTAGCTGGCGAAGATAAGGGAAGAGTGGGGGTGAACGTGGGAGTGTTGGTGGTCAGCGAGAGTGGCTGAGGTGCGGCTGAGAATAGGAAGGGGCAACCCCTCCCGCAAGCTAGAGAACGTGGGAGAGAGGGGCGCTGGAGGTGGAAGACGAAGTCCCAGCCTTTGGATCACTTGATCCAACGGCCGCGATCGAGGCGGGATGGAGCGGTAGGATGAGATCTGGGGTGAAGCGATCTGAAGGTCGTGGAGTGCCCACATGGCGCAACGAAGGTGAGGCGCGAGCGGGCGGCTGGGATGCGAGAGGACTTAGATCGGAGGCCGCAGCGTGTGACGCGTGGCGCGTTGTGGTGAAGGCGCTGATGGGCGGCCCAGATCTGAGGCGGGTTGTGATCGATGGTGTAGAATTGAGGCGCACATGGAACTCATGTGGCTGTTGGATCAAGAGTGATATCCAATGGCTGGGAGGCGCGACAGCTAGGACAAGGGGAGCGGGCCGCGTGGCGCAACCAGAGGGTGCCACGTGGCCAGTTGTGATTGGCTGAGCAAAGAAATAAGTGTAGAGAGGGAAGGAGGCCGAATTTATGAAAAACTCAAAACATGAAAGTTGTAGGTCTCGATGAGATCTACAAGTTTCATGTTTACCAAAGACAGAGATGATGTCAACTATGATACAAAAAATACAAGGATACAAATATACATATATGTAGTATACAAAGAGGCCCAAAACCCCAACTTTTTCATACGAGCTCCAAATTGGATGAAATTAGTCTCATTTTAAAGGTCTTTTAATGTGTATTATTCTAAAAGTGAGTAGGTCTATTTTGGAGGTTGCATGAAGGAATTGTGGGTATTTTATGGTCCAAGGGCTTTTAGGGCTTTATTGGTGCTTTTACAAGGGGATTCCTCTCTCTCTCTTCCCTATATTATTAACTAAGTGTACACAGTATAAGGGAGAGCTTATTTTTATGAGTGGACATTTTACAAGGGATTTTGGCTTCTTATTTAATGAAAATGGAGTGCTAAAATGCATGTACTATGAATGCATGAATGTATGCTATTTATGCATTATAAAAGGAAATATGCCTCTATTTACTTGGGAACAAGGCTCTATTTTTAACTTTTAGAGTGATGAATCACAGATTCATCAATATACTCCGTATATACTTTAGCCATAACTCGTACTTTCGTATTTTTCTTAATAATATGACTTATAATTCTTTAAAATTCATTAAAAACCTTAATATAAAGATGTTGATTATTCCTCAAATTCTTTTTTGTATTTACTGATTAATAAATCAGATGAAAATGTTTTTTGCAAAATGTTTGAAAATAGTTTGAAAATCTTTGTGAAAATTATTTTGAAAACTATTTTGAAAACATTTTGTTACATGTTTTCAACCTTTGTAAAAACATTTTGAAAACTTATATTCTTTGTGTGAAATAAAAAATATTTGAAAAATAATTTGCAAATGGTTTGAAAAATGGTTGCAAAAATATTTTGAAAAATCTATTTATACTGTTTGAAAACCTTTGCAAAATGATTTTCAAATGTGTGTACATGTTTGTAAAATTGTTTGTAAAAATTATTTTGGACTATAGTTTTCAAAAATTGTTTGCAAAACCTTGTCAAATAAGTTTGAGGAATACATACATCTCACCTAAAATCCAGTATATACTTATAAAATTGATCACTTACCCTTATAAATTCTTAAAATCCACTTCTTGTATATATAAGAAGCACTCCCGTGTAAATATTTTAACCTAGTTTTTAGCCAAAATCATTTCTTTTCAAAAATCTCAAAAACATTTGCAAAATTAAAAATCCAAAAACATTTGAAAAATCCCTTTGTGAAAAATACAAAAAAATGCATGTGCATCATCATCTTTTCAAAAATCCATAAAAAGTTCAAAATCTTGAAAATTGCATCACAAAAATATTTTCTGCATCGCATTGCATAGCATTAGCATTTTTCGGATTGGGTTTGATAGTTGAACAAGTCTAAATAAAATCCAGAGATTGGAGCTTGATTGGACCTTAAAATCTACCTAATTACCATGAACCTTATAGGAACTGGGTTTGAGGTACTTCAGGTCTAGTTGACTTAATTCTTTGAGGATCACGAGACTTGGTTCAATGGATTCTTGACTGCCTAAGTAGAGTATTTCGGAGCACACGCACGACTCTTGTTGATAATGACCTAACTCAGACACATACACCTTTCACATGGCTCAACTCAGTTGGAGTGGTGAGGGGGTTGGATTTGCCGGTATGAGACGCACACAAGTGGAAACACTTGTCCTCCTCTAGGGAGGGAAGTGCACCCCAACCCGTCCAGTGATGAGGAATTATAAAGACAGGAGAGTGTGGGTTGCAATAAAGCTTCAAAAGAGGGATATCTACTGGCTCAAGAGGAAAAATTCCCTATGTAAATGCTGTTGTGAATAGTATTTCAAAAAAAATGGTCAGGCCTGTACAAAAATAAAATGCCTGCAAAGTATATACATATGTTGTAAAGTCAATAAGCAAGCTAGAACATCAAAGTCAAAACATGTGAGCCTGCAGCTGGATGACTTGACTACACTGGTCTTGCGTCCTAGGATAGGTAGCTACACTGGCTACCGTCCATTCTTCTCTTCACCCCCTCCTCTTGAGCTGGTTGCCACTTGAACTTAGAAGGGAATACCCCGCTCCTCGAGGAAGGAGTTATTGGATTGGGGAATCATTGGGTTGTCATGCTGGAGAAGTCGGTCTCTTTGTCATTCTAGTTGGGGAGAGCCACCATCACTTACACAGTACGAGTCAGATTCATAGTCATAAGGGTTTGCGTATGAGTTGAGATATTTCTGACCTGGATATTGAGGAGACTTGAACAGAGTTTTGGGATTCTCAGGGGCTGTTGGATTTCAAATTCGGTTCTCATTAAGGTTCTGCCCGCACTAAAATTCCAAAGGTCCGACTTAAGCTCCAAACTTTGATTTTGTGAAGACAAGTTTGATAATTAAACTTCATCCATTTTTCTTCTTTTTCTTTTCTTTATTTTTCTTTCTGCACTTATTGCATAAGTGTTTGCTAGGGACTAGAAAAGGTAAAGTATAGGGGGATGATGAATCCACATTTCATCATCTTTATTCTATCATTTTGGCCTCAAAAACCCTAGCAAATGCGTGTAAATACCCTTAATTCCAACATCTTAGCATTCATGCATGTGCATATAAATAGTGTATAAAATACTATAATTAAAGTCAAAATTATAGAATAAAGAAAAGAAAAGGAAAAAAATAAAATATCGTAAATATTTTATGACCCGAAACCCCGAGACCTAGGCATCTCGATGAATAGGTCGACAAGGAATAAAGTAGGGGGAGATAAGGGCCAGATACCTATTCTTTTTCATTCTTTCTTTATTCATTTTGGGACCTATTTTTTCTTCCACTTTTTATACTTCAAATAAAGAAACTTTGTACATGAAAGTTGTAGATAATTTAATAAATAAAAATACAAAATTGATTTCACTGAAGATAAAAAGTTATGGTCTGAATAAGAATCCAGAATCCCAACTTCCCAGACCTGTATCTCGCAAATAAAAACTCCAAATGCATCAAACTCACCTTTAATTTTATATAGTTTAAAACAAGCTATTTAATAGCGGTGGTTTCGCATTGGGCGGAGCTACGTTTTGAAAATTGAGTTTTGGACCCCTATTGTATACTTGTACATATTAAAATATTCATTTTATTATTTATTCACTATTTTTATATTTTTATATTTGTATAATTTTTTAAATATTATTTATAATAAGTATTTATATTAAAATCAGAATAAAAACATAAAAGAAACATAAAATAAAATACCTATGTATATATAATACCTAGGTATAAGACCTATGCATATACCTACATAATCCATACTTATATTTTATTAAGTATACAAATTACATCAGAAAAATAAAATAAACATATAATTAAGTGTATAAAAGTATTCTACAAATTTATAAAATAATAAATAAAAATAAATAAATTAAATACATGAAATAAAAATAAAATATTAAAATATATAGATGTATATACCTATAAAGGCTATAAAAGGTAACTTGTAAATTTATACCTCATAAAAATAATTAAAAATCACCATAGAATAATTTATAAAATAATAAATAATTTTTTTAATAACCTAAAATTAATTAAATCATTTAATATTTTTTATTTAATTTTTGTCTTTTTACCGATGACGTGGCCCAATCAGGCCACGCCATTCATTTACCGGGGGTCAACTCCTTGACCCCAGGCATGTGGCCGCGGGACCTGTGCATGCACCCGTTTTCTCGCCTTTTTCGAGGGCGCACGTTGCACCTTCTTGTGATGAAGCCTTCACAACTTTTGTTCACCATCCTTCAGTGATGCACGCCCAGCGTTAATCTAGGGGATTGCGTCGCTGACCACCTCCAGAATCCTCGATCTTTGGAGCTCGACCACCACTCATTCAAAAACCACCCCCTATCTTCCTTCTTCCTTTGAACCACCTTTGAGAAGCTTCAGACCTCCGGGAGTGGGTAGCGTGAGGCTCCGGTGACAGGGGAGATCCCCACACCCCCGTCGAGGTGCGGCGAGGCTGAAGGTGCGATTCCACCCACCTCCGGCCACCTTGGCCGTCGAGGTTCATCTCAAGTATACACCCTGAGGTTTGCCCTTTTTCTTGATTTTTCTTGCATTTTCGTAGTCCTAGTAGTAGTAGCATCCTTTGACCACCTTCCATTTCGCCTGAGATCAACTCAATCGCCTCGCGGTTACCTCACCGGAAGTAGCTCCGGTGAGCTTCTCTCTCGTCGCTTCCCGCCTTCTTCCACACCCAGGAGGGGCGAGGCACTTTGCCCTCGTCCTCCTTGACATTTCTTGCAGGTCCAGGAGTTGAAGAAGCACCTTGGAGAAATTTTGGGAGCTCGCCGGGGTACCTGGAGGCGCTTTGCTCCTCCTCCTCCTCCGGCATGCTCCGGTGCGTCCCGCGCCATTTTGAAGCCTCAGGCAGACATAGGACCACTGCAGGAACAGCTAGGGGCATTTTGGAGCATCGAAGCCCGGCAGAGGAGGAAGATCTGGGCGTGGAAAACTCGCTTGGCGGCGAGTTCATCCCTGTTCCTCGTCGACTTCCTCCCGCCGTCCGATCAACCCCTGTTCTTGGAGAGCTACAGCCGCCGTCGGATCTCGCAGTATCAGGGCCGCCCAATCTTCATCGCAGATCTAATCGCGGCCGTTGGGCCAAACCGTCATCGCGGCATCTGAAGCCGACATGTGGCATTAAGTGACGCATCTGCTGCCGTCAGATCCACCTGCTTTAGGTATTTTGCAATTATCACCCGAAGCATTTTTGTATTTATTAATTAATATCTAAACATTCATTGGCTGCTTTATAACTTTTGTAACATTTGTGTTTAGCCCCTTGGGGTTTTGTGATATTCCTATTTGCCCCCTCCCAGGTCACGTGCGTCTGTGCACGTGACTTAGCATTTTTGCAGGCATACCCAGGAGTTCTTGCATATTTATTTTTAGTCACAAAACTTTAAATTGCAGTATAAAATTTCTGGCATTTTTGCATTTTATCTCGTAGGTTGTTGTTAATTGCAGAATAGTCCTCCCAGGCGTGCGTGCTTCGCATGTGGTTCGGGGATTTTTGTACTTGTACCCCTGCAGTTTTTGTGATTAACATTTAGTCCTTAAAAGCTCAATTGCGTTATATAATTTCTAGACTATTTGCCGACAAGCCCCTCAACTTTTCCATATTTGCACAAATGCCCCTGCCAGCATGACTTTTCTTTATGTTTCTAGTATTTATTGCATGCATCTATAAAATCCTAAAAAATCCACAAAAATTACATTAAGTTTCTATTGCATCATACTATTATGCCATATTTTTATTTTGTATATTTATCTCATTTTAGTATTTATCAAAAATCAAAAACATGCATTTTCAACACTGTTTGCATTAGAAAATCCATAAAAATAGTAAAACTTTTTGAAAAATTCCAAAAAAATTTTATTTTGCGTGTCTTATCATATTTTAACTCCTGTCCAAAAATCATCAAAAATTTCAAAACAAAAACCTTAGAAATTAGAAAACCCCTTAAAACATCATAAAAATATGAAAAATCCTAGAAAAAGCCTAAAAATGCAAACTCAGGTTTTGTAGTTGTCCTATTTTATTACCTTTATTTTAAAATTAATTTGAGGAATTTTGGGTACTGTTTAGTATTTTTAACCCTCATTTTAATTTTGTCCAGTAGCTTAATTCACTGTTTTCTTGTATTTTGACTTTTAAAAATACCAAAAATATTCTGAAAAATTCCCAAAAATCACAAAAATAGTAGAAAAATATAAAAATACCAAAAACATTTTATTTTCTGATTTTTGAGCATTTTTACTTATTTTTATAAATCCCCCATCTTATCTTTTCTTATATTGTATATATATTCTATTATTGAAAAAGAAAATATAAAAATATAAAATATAAAAAGAAAATATAAAATCGGAAAATTAAAAACCAAAATACGAAAATACAAATCTAAAAATTAAATAAAAATTTTAAAAAGTAAAAACCCACAAAAAATTGTACGCTTGTAGACATTTCATCACATTCACTCTTGCACATTTTGTCTGATCTATCCTGCTTGCTCCATGAGTTCGACACTCTACATACTTGCACTATACACATTTTTGTAGAGTTAAAATAAATTTGGCTCCACATTTATTTCTCATTGCTTGATTTATTATATTGCGGGTTCATTGTTGACTTTGATCGGGATTCATTGAGGGTCGCCACAGCGACTGTTGTCTCCGCCCTGTGTGAGACATATTTAGACCCCGTGAAATTCGGTCAAATCAGGAGGTGATCCTCGAACCTCTCAGAGGTGGTGATGACCATGCAACCATGGATGGTAAAGATGCAAACGGACGAATACAGATACGGATATAGGTATTATTGTATCCTTATTTGTTTTTGAATACTAGTACGGATGCAGATATAGATATTGACATATATTAAAACTATCTTACCATATCCTTAAAAAATAGATACGGATGTAAAATGGATATTGATCGCATACGAGTAATGTTAGAAATACTTTTATAAAATCGACTTAAATATATATAAATTGGATGGATAATATATTATATAAATTTACTAAATTGGTTTTGTATCATAAAAAGTATACAAATATGGTAAAAGAAGGTATATAATTATGTTATATATGATATAAAATAAATCTATAACATATTTATATACGGAAACAGATATACGGATACATATATAAATGTTTGTGGATATCAAAATGATATCCATATCCGTATCCATTTAAAATAGTTACAGATACGGATGCCAAAATCTGTGTAAAACGGATACAATGACGGATCAGAAACGGATATATCCCTAACGGTTTGCATCTCTAGTGGATGGGGTATTAGTGGATGGGGTGTGAAGGGGAGGGAGAAAGAAAAATTACCATTGTGTTTCCTAAAACACTTGTGTGTTTTGATGTGGTTAGATTAACTCAATAAGAGTTAAATTGATGGCAAGAGTTTATAGTGCAAGATGAATGTAAGATTACTGGAATAATGGCATAATTACAAAGATTTTAAGGGTTGTCATGTAAAGTTTGTAGAAATGGTGTAAAAATCGAATGCAATAAAAATGGGAAAAAGGACCCTACACCGACGGGTGCAGGAAATTCCCTACACCCGGCCTAATTTTTTATTATTTTTTAAATTTTTTAAATGAAACCTTGAGGAATTTGATCACCATGTATCACCACGTTGTCATTCTGAATTCAACTTAATTCGACACTTCTATCATCTCCATCAAGACTACCAAATTTTAACGGTCTCAGAATTGTTGAAATCGACCCCTTTAGATGAACATGTTAGAATGTTTATTTTACATGAAATTTGAAAGTTGAAACACTTATTCCCCTTAACATATTAAGTAAATCCCCCCTACTTTTAATTCAAAAAAGTAAAAAATAATACAAAAATGAGGTGAGTGCACGGAATTCCTACACCACTGGGGTGCAGGCTCCCTGCCCCTCAATAAAAATAGAGATATAAAAATGGCAGTGAAGAACTAAACTAAGTAATGCTTCTTGGCAACAAAGTCAAAACATGATAGGCTAATTCGTAATTTAGTCAATTGTTTTAATTAGGTGTGTGTATTGTATATATGTATATGTATGGTTCCATTGTGTGTATATGTAATAAGTATATGTGTATATAAGTGATACACACATACATAACTATACATGTATTGTGTGTATGTTTGTGCGTATGTGTGTGTATGTATATGTGTGTGTGTATGTGTGTATAATGTATGTATGTGTGTGTAGGTGTGTATGCGCGCGTGCGTGTGTGGTTGTGTGTGTATGTATGGACGTGTGTCTATGTGTGGTGTGTGTGTGGGGGGGGGGGGGGGGACAGGCTAGTACATGTTCTTGTTTGTTTTGAGCGTTTATTGATATTATAACTACATTAGTGATAACAAGAGAGTGTTAAATGGTCAATTATGGTTAAACGAAACATCTTACAATGATAAAAGTGGATTTCATCCTTTAGTATTGATGCAGGTAAAAAGAAAATATAGGGCTGCATTTATTTAAATTTTTATCCGTTAATTTTATTTACATTTATTTGAGTTGTCGTATTTTAATTAAATAAACGAGATCGCCTGTGATCTCAATTAATTAAAGATTTGAATTTCGAATTAGTCGGTTAGTCGGTTAGAGTCAAATTAGGATAATTAGTTTCAATTTGAATTCGAGTTTCTATTTTTTATAACCTCATCCCTCCTATATAAAGGGATGATAGGCTAGTGTTTTTGGAGAGTTCAGTAATTACAAAATTTGAGATTTATTCTCTTTGTTATCTATCTCCTCTCCCTTCTCCTTCTCCCGCGTGATCTTCACGTTTCTTCCTCTCCAAGTCTCGCGCAACAGGCGTGCCTTCCTCCCCTCCAACATCTTCTCCACCCACCAAAAAACCACAAAATTTATTATTTTTCGCCGTCACCAAATTCCGATCTGCATCAAGTGGTATCAGAGCATGGCCTACAGATCGTCCTCACGATCTGACGATCCGTCCGACGTTCGCACCGACATGCATCGAGGGACTATCGTTCGTCCGAACGAAAAATGGAGAGCCCACGACGCCTACAACAAGGGAGACAATGAGCATGCTACGTGATTTACAAACCCCATTCCACTCCGAGTTTCGAGCTCTTATGGCTAACTTCAAGGCCTATGCGCTGCAAATCAAAATCTTCCACTACCGTAGCCGTGTCCAGATTTTTGATGAAGAAAAACTCACCGTCAATGAGGACTCGATCGATGTCCAGGCCGTTCCCGAAGAAAAAACGGCGAACTACTTGCTGATCAGGTATTTTTCCGACCTGCAAACATCAACTCCTGCTCCATCTTCGACCGTGGAAGCCGTTGTCCAGCCCCACGATGAAGAAAATCACGAAAAGATTGCCGTCAACGCCGACCTGCTTGCTGTCCTGGGATTCCCGACTCAAAAATCCCGCAAAAATCGCTCTACAGCCCACCCGTCGCCCTCTCACGAACCCCCCTGCCCCACCCCCACCTCCGCCACCCCCCGGCGCCAACCCCGTGCAACCAGGCCCACCTGTTGCGCTCTTACACCCTCCAGCGATACCCACAGCCCCAGACACACCGCCGCCACAGCCAATCCCACCCCTGTCCCCGACCCCAGCGGCCCCTCCCGCGACCCCCACACCTCCGACACCCCCCAAGCCCCGTTACGACCCAGTCTCGCATTGCATTCACCTTCGGTGACCCAACCAACCTCGACTCTCCCTCCCGCCAACACCTTGGCACACCCGCAACCACCACCAAATCCCCCCATCGCCATCCCCATAGCCCCAGTCATCTCCCATGCCCCATCCCCATTGCTAATCCCTCTCTTCGGCCTCCCCGCATCCTCGGCGAAAACCCCTGCCCCACCATTATCACTAACTTCTCCCGCCGCAACTTTTGCACCCCCACTGCCTACCCAGCCACAAACAGTCGAACCTCGACCGCCGCAACAAACTGTCACGACGCCATCGCGATCTGCATCAGCCACACTCCTTCTCCGCCCCGCCTACCCGCGATCAACGGTGCCATGGCCCTCCATCCCAAGCACGCGCCGCCACCTCTTATCTTGGATGCACAAAACCCTATCGAGGGGTTTCTCGGCAGCCGTTAGTGAATCCCTAAAATTAAGGGATGAGGGTTTGATTTGGAGAATTTGCAAAAACTTACCCCCACATAAATCTTTTTATTTAAAGGTGGGAGTTGGTGGTAAATTAAGGAGAGATATTTCAAGTGAAGGAGTAGAAAAATTATACTTCAACTCCCTGGAGCGAAAATATTTTAAAAGAAGTGCTGAAAAGAGGAAATCTGGAAAACCTCCTTATCCTAATAGGACTAGGACCTTGGGTTTCACCTATTTAAAGACTACATGGCTTCATTCATTGGACACATATCCTCCTCTACTCTAGTTGTGCTATGTCTTTGTTATGGACTCTCCAAAGGCCATGTTGTCCATGCCTCATCAATTTTTCAATCACCGCAATGAGGAGACAAAGTTCATGAATACGCCGCCATTTACGCCCCACATGTTCTTCCAACATGAGGTTGACGATTCCGGCCACCGCACGAAAGCCATTTGGGTTCCACCGCTTGCTCTACATCTATTCTTCCACGAGGCGAATAAGAAAATTGACATCAAATCGGCAAGCATCAAAGATCCAGCAATTCGTCGGGGGACGAATTTTTAAAAGCGGAGGAGAGTTGATGCAACGTAAAAAGGAAATACAGGGTTGCATTTATTTAAATTTTTATCCGTTAATTTTATTTACGTTTATTTAGTTGTCATATTTTTAATTAAATAAACGAGATCGCCTTTGATCTCAATTAATTGAAGATTTGAATTTCGAATTAGTCGGTTAGTCGGTTAGAGTCAAATTAGGATAATTAGTTTCAATTTGAATTCGAGTTTCTATTTTTGTAACCTCCTCCCTCCTATATAAAGGGATGATAGGCTAGTGTTTTTGGAGAGTTCAGTAATTACAAAATTTGAGATTTATTCTCTTTATTATCTATCTCCTCTCCCTTCTCCTTCTTCCGCGTGATCTTCACGTTTCTTCCTCTCCAAGTCTCGCGCAACAGGCGCGCCTTCTCCCCTTCTCCCCTCCAACATCTTCTCCACCCCACCAAAAATCCACCACAAAATTTATTATTTTTAGCCGTCACCAAATTCCGATCTGCATCAAGTATTTTATTCTATGTTATGTTCTTTATCTTCGAATCAATTTTAAGCTCTATACCACAATTAATTATAAACATGTCCGAAAGATATAGTAGTTCAACTCTTTCGTTCTTCAACGATTTATATAATAAACGGTCAAATATGATACGAAGAATTTTTCTTCTTTAAGAGAATATTTAGATCCTTTCGTTCTTTTTTATAGAATCGCGGACAATGATAGAAGAAAAAAAACTTAATTTGACCTTGACAGACGCTTGTGTATATCTAAATAACACCGTCGACCAAATAGAAGGATATTTTCCTGAAAAAAAATAATGAATATTTTCAGAAACACAAGGCTGTCATTGAATATGTTTTCATCCATGATTCAAAAATAATTGTTTATCTTCAAGATTTGGAACTCGTATGACCGAGTCCAAGGAAAAAACAATTAAACAATTTGTACAAATCAAAAAATAATAATAATTGTACGCACTAACTAAAAAACCATCAAAAAATGTGAAGTTGGGCATTAAATTGGGATTATTTAGAATGACATTACTGATCTTGAGCATGTAACCTATAAGATACAAAATTTTAATATATGTGTGTGTGTATGTATGTATGTATATATGTATGTGTAAAGAGAGATACTAATGAGGCTGTCGTCGGGGGCAGCCAACATGGTTGCCTCGCTCCTTATTTCGGTATTTTTTTATTTTTTTTTGAAAAATATCGTCATGTATATTCATCCCTATATCATTCATATATGTCATTCGAATTTCGTCAGAAACAGGGACTTGTATGCCCTCCATCTAGAACAGGTATGATTACAGTAGTTCTAAGACCGTTAAAATTACCTGTTCTAGATGGAAGGCATAAGAGTCTCTGTTTCTAACGAAATTCGAATGATATATAGGATGGATATAGGGATGAATATACATTGTGATATTTTTCAAAAAAAATAAAAAAACTCCAAAAATAGAGGGTGGGGCAGCCATGCCTCGGGCAGCCCCATTAAATCCATACACACACATAAAAACAATTTCTCGCCGGACTGTTGTTTTGGGAATCGGTTGGGCACCTTGTGGTAATTTGGCATGCAACAATTGGTATCAAATTAGAATTATGAATCTTAATGGGATTAGACTTCTAATCTTAATATAGTTGAGTTATAATCTATTTATAGTCCTATTAAGAATAGGACTATGAGATTGTATTTGGGCTATATATAGAGGGGGTAGAGGCATTGCCTCTACACAACCATCACAAGAACAATGCAACACTTAGAGAAAGTGGAGAGAGAGAGAAGAAAGAGATGAGAGAGCGATGGAACAAAGAATGTTGTACTTCTAATTTATAGTGATCTTTCTTCTCCGGTCGCGTCAGCGAGAGGTGATCGACCACCACTATATATGGTTGTTCTTTTCTTCACGTGTTTTCGTGGTGGTGATCGATTGTGTATCCGCATCCGTATCCAATGGTTCATCTCCCAACAGCTGGTATCTGAGTGGAGACGAAACTAGATCGTATTCCCAATAGGAACTGGTGTTATATTCGGAAAGAAATTTAATGCTGAGAAAGTCGTAGAACATACCAAAATCCTTCGGTATACTTGACCTTTGTAACTGTGATTTTTAACCTGTGAATAAAAGTTTTTGGGTGCTCGCCTCTGCGACTTTGCACCCTTTTTTCTTTAAAAAAACTGAAGTGCTAGTGTTTTTTTGATAATTTGCTATTGTTTAGGAGAAATATATGGTCCACAAACACACACACATACTGTCCATATCTTCTCTAAGTTCTCTCTTCTTTCTTTGTTTAATTTTCGTCGGCAAGTAAATGTATTTCGATTTCATTTAGTTTTCATGAGTTTTTGCCCATTACTTCCTTCTTGAAACAATGAGATATAAAAATTAATGGGATCTGCACACTTGTGCCCCTTCGAGTTTCCGCAATACACTTATGCATCTGCTTCTTTCGTGGAAACACTTTTGTCGAAGCTACCTTCTTGAGCTTTTAACAATTACGTTCCTCAGGTTAATTGTAAACAGGCTTTAACTTATGGGTACAAGCGTAATTGGAAAGAAATGAGAATGCCACCAGTGCATTCCTCGTCTTCTTCTTCTTCTTCTCCCTTCAGTATGCACAAGCAGATGATAACCACATGACATGTTGAAGATACTGCAATGCCAGAAGAAGAGCATGATCATCTTCCTGATCAACAATGATGGGTACACCATCAGGTCGAAAGCAATTATGGCCCCTAGAATGTAATAAAAAAACAAGAGGTACACGGGGCTTGTGGAAACTATCCACAACGGGCATGGTAAGTGATGGATGACCAAGGAGAGGTATCATCATGAGGAGCTCAAGGTTGCGATCAAGAAGGCGACAGTCGAGGAGAAGGATTGCTCTGCTTCGTAGAGGTGATACGTGTGATGCCCCATCCATCAAGGATGCTGCAAACACCAATGTCCACACTCCCAGAAATCTCCAATACTCGGTAGATCCGTCTCAAGCACATTACATCCACAATCGAAATATAAGTAACAAAAGGATAACGATAAAATGAAGAAATGAAAGACTGTGTTCATTCTCACTCATCGTAATCGGAATATAATCCATGTCTACAAGAAACACACCATGCATATATTGTAAAACACAAACAATATGCTCTCAAAAATATATCTCTCTATAGCGCCTCTCACAAAGCAAAAACTGTAAATATTATAAAGTAAAGGAGCTGCTCAGAACTAACGCACCATGTCTTGTGCAAGCATGTTGGTGAAAGCTTGAACGGTCACAACCACTACTTCTGTGGTTCTCAAGTAAGGATGAGCATTGGGCTGGATCAGCTTGAAGCCTAACCCACCAAGCCCGACTCAGCCCAAGCCGGGAAACCAAATTGGGTCAGGCTTGGGCTGGCATTTTCGACCTATTTCTTAATTGGGTCGGGCTCGGACTTGGCTCGACCCATCCCATTTAGCCTGGAAAGCCCGGTCCATTTTCAGCTCGAAATATGGCCTGGCCCTATAGAGGGCCTGAAGCCTGGCACTGCGACACACCAACCCGATTGAGGGTCCAAAACCCACACCCATGGCAAGCCTTTGCTAGGGTATTTCCATCCCCCCCCCCCTCCCTCCTATTCTCTGTACGAGCTCCCACCCCTCCAAATGACTCCCTCTTCTCATCCTGGCCTAGAAGCCACACCTGACCACTCGTGTGGACCTTCGCCACTGCGCCTCGCCACCCACACCCAGTCGCCTCCGCTGCATGGAGTGATAACAGTCTCCACTGATCACCGCATCTCCCCTCTTCTCGCCCTCCGTGACCTCTCAATCAGCAACTGCAGGGATTCGCTTTTTTTTCTCAATCCTTCCAATTTCCTACCTTAGTACTGGAGATGTTTGATGCTATGATAATAATAGGTTTATAGAAGATTGTTAATGTTATAAAGTTCTCTGTCACTCTACGATATTGTTAACTCAAATTTATCAGTGAGAAGAGAATTGTTTTCTTAGTCAAGTAGACAATTAATAAGATCAGCAATCCAATCATCTAACATCGTTTATAAATTTAGATGTCGGACACCAATCAAGATCCACACACACACAACCTCAATTGGAAGAGAATCTCCCAATGGTACCATCGGAAGAACCTTTGGAATTTGATGAATGTGTGCCTACAAAGAAATGTGGAAGACAATTAACGTCGAGGGCTTGGCAACATGTCATGAAAATCATTATAGTAGATGGAAGAGAGAAGCGCAAATGTAATTACTATAAAGCACAATTATTTCGTAGGATAAAAGATAGGACAAGTCATCTCGACCAGCATTTGAACCTTGTTTACCCATATTATAACAAACAATCAAAAGTCCCAGGGCCTTTTGAAATTGTAAACTTTAAACAAGGAAGCACCATTGGATACTATGCATATGTTGTGATGAAGTCATGGAAAACACAAAGATTATCCAACAATATAGAGATAAAAAAACTTATAAAACCATAATTTATAACAGGAATATACAATCAAAATCAATGGTCAAGTGGGTTTGTAGGAATGGAAATTGTATAAACACATTGATGAATCATGTTTTCATCATTGACGAGTGCTCAATACGATAAATAATTCGTGTTCGTTGTAGCACGCGTACTTAGCGATTCGGTCAGAACCGAGAGAAGATCTCCGTGAAGAGTGTCTCGGCTTTAATTTTATATCCCGGGCAAGTCCGGGGTCGAACACAGGGAGGCAAAGGAACAACTTGGGTTTAATTTAAAAACATGATCTAAGATTTTCCAAATGGTTATTTTTTTTAGATTTTTCTCTAAGGTAAGAAACCGAAGCAAATGCAAATGCGACTGAATAAGAACACTAAGAAATCACACAACTTAGCCAAATTAATTTTAATGTTAAATTAATTCAATTCAGCTAAATTATATTTTTCCTAATGTCTTAATCCAGTGGGGAACACAAAACATATTTTTTTGGAATTTTAGGGGTTAAAATGCAATAAATAAAAATGCACACTTTTTATGGGTTTTTTTCGCAATTTATCACACAAACAGTAAGCCAAAATATGAAAAAATTACTGGAACGAAAACATGATGCAAGGAAGCTACAATAATATTTTGGAATTTTCTGATAAATTATGATTTTTTTATAAATTTTTTAGTGAAAATAGAGTGACAGTGAGTAAATAATTTCTAATAAATCCCAAATTGTCAAATTAATAAGAGTGCGAATTATCTAAGAAAGATATTTAGATGAGCAATCTGTAGAGTTGAAATTTCGCAAAAAGGATATTTGTGGATTTAATTAAAAATCAAATACTAAATTCACTCTACAAATTATTTCAGGCACATGACAACTCCATTTTTAGATGAAATTTGGATAGTAAGTTAAGCACAGATTAAGGCATCATATATAATTTTTTTGGAATTTTTAGAGCAACCGTGTGTGAGATGTAAATTTATGAGCACTGAATGGGTAAAATACACAGAATTTCAGTTATCCATTTTTAATTATTATCCATGACTCACAAAATTACAAATAAATAGTCAAAATGTAGATAATTAGTTGCTCAACACCAATGCCACTTTTCATGAATAAAAAGATGTAACATTGGTGTCCAAATTACAATACAAACATAGGGGTCTTTGTGCAAACTGTAAATGACTTTAACAACACAACAAAAGCACAAGGACTGTTTTGTAATTACATAAACTAAACGGAAAAATATGCAATATTTACAATAAAAAAATGAAGAGAAAGACCTTCTTCTTCCTATGGACGGCTAGGCGGAAGTGAACCCAAATGGGGAGGGGGCGGCAGCGGGCGCGGGCGCGCGCGCCGGGCGGAGGCTGAAGCGTCGGTGGCGCGGAGCCGCGCGGCGCGCGGAGGAGGCGGAAGGTGCTGGGGGGGTCACGCGCGGAGGTGGCGGCGTTAGGCCGTGTGGTGGCGGTAGGCCGGTGATTGGCGGGGACCGGCGCGAGCAGGTCGGCGGAGGGGCCGCAGGGCCGGTGGCGGCGCGGGTGGTTGCCCGCGCGCGGCCGCGACGGTGGTGTAGCCGCGGAGGCTGCGGCCGTGGAAGGAGGAAGGGAGGGGGGCGGCGGCGGCGCTGGCCGCTGCTGCTCCTGTTTACTATTTTTATTTTTTTTTATTTTTTTACTTTTATTTAGTGCTGGAACTGTAATAATTTTTTTGTTTTAAATTTTTTTTATTTTTTTTAAATTTTCTTTAAACAAGAGATAATATGTACACAAATAGGGGATAAAGATGGAAGATGGTGATGGTGGAGTGGTTGATATCAAAATGTTGGTGTTGGTCAAATAAGTAACAAAATATTAGATAAAATAAATAACAAGGAAAAGTAGAGAAACAACTTACATGATGTTCGCGGTTGGGGAGCAGCTACGCTGAACTCCTGTCGTCGCCTCGATCCGATTGGCGAAATAAAATCGAAGAGGCTAACGAGCTCGATGGGGAACTCGTGACGCGGAGCGGAGCTCCGCGGATCTCACCTGAAGGAGGTCGTCGCTTGAGGAAGATGTCTCGCCGCTGTCACAAACAAAATACTCCAAGCTCTCTCCCGTTTCTATAAGAATGGCGGATGCGAAAAAATGAGGATGTACAAATGAATATAAAGAGAAGAGAAAAGAGAAGTTAGAATGGTGGTGGTGTTGAATGGGAAGTTGTATTATTGGTGGAGTTGAATGGGAGGTTGGTGGAAGAATATGGAGTGGAATGGGAGTTATTAAAAAATGGTGGAGTTGAATAGAAGTTGGTGGTAGAGAGTTATTGTAGAGAATGGGAAAAAATAAATAAATAAATAATGATATAAAGTATGCTACTTTAAATACAATAAAAATAAAGAGGAAAAAATAGTGGTGAATTTACAAGTAAATTCATACAACATGTACACATTTTTTTACTTTTCTAATATGTAATTTTTTATCTTTTTAAGAAGAGATATTTACAACGGAAAACTATAATAAAATACTACAATTAAATTACAACACAAGTATGATTTTTTCATATTTTTATAATTAAGAAAGATACAATAAAAAATGAAGAAAGTATGAATATATACATAATGTACAATGTACATCTAGGTCCCAAACCCAACTTTGTGAAATGAGCTCCGATTTTAATGAAACCACTTCCGTAGGAATAGATAATTTTCTAACTTGAACTTTAAAAGTGACTTTTGGTGAATTTGGAGTTCTGACTGAGCGGGAATTTAGCTTGGAAGTTGGACTTTACGGGCTTTTTCTCTTTGGGATCTAGGGAGCATTTATTTGAGGTAAAATTTATTTTATATTTTTGTATTTTTATATACATTTTTATAAACAATTTAGAGAAAGAATTAGCAAAAAGGAGTTGAAATGAATTTACCTAAAAATAACATGAAGTTTTGGGCTATTTACAAGTGAGAAACTCCCTTGATTATTGCGGCTCTTCTTTATATTTAATTTTACAATATACAATAATTAATGTATTTTATTTACAAGAGTTATTTTGTTAATTTATTGATTTTATGGATATTTATTTGGAATTTTACTTGAGGATTTTGCTAAGATCAAGATATTAAGATGATGAATCGTGGATTCATCAATCATGCTAAAATTGGTCATTTAGGCTCTGTTCCCCATCATTCATTTGTAATTAATCATTAATAGAGCATTATTAGCATTCATACATGTGTGAATAATATCTGCATTTCATCATGCATAAATTACATAAAAAATCCTTGTGTAAATTAGCCCAAAAAGCGCTAAATTCTCTATTTTTTTTAATTCATCCTAACTCCGATTGACCCAAAAACCACCTCCATTATATAGATATTACTAACCTTATCAAATAAAATTAAAAAAAAATTACTAACCCCAATAAGTGTCAAATAATCCCAAAGTCAAATTTCACATCTGACAGACTAAAATGAGCATATCTCCCACATACAGTGTCCGATTTTGGTCTACTCACTTTTAAAGTACTCCATTTTCAAATATCTTCAAAACAATATCAATTTCATAAAATTCGAAGCTCATATGTGAAAGTTGGGTTTTGGGCCTCTTTTGCGCATTTGACCTTTTGATGTTTTTGACCTCAGTTTTAGGACCTTAATTAACTCTTTTAATTTTATTTCTTTTTCATTTGTATTCTTTGATAAAAGTTTTATTAAGCGACGTAAAAATCCAAATACAGATCAAAACTGAGATCAAAGAAACTGACCAAGTCCAAGTGTCCGTTGTCGGTCTGTACAAAAGTTGTGCGTTTCTAACTTCTATTTTATTTTCCAATTTTCTTATTTATTAAAAATCAAAAAAAAAAGATTAATGTGTAAATAATTTTCTTATATTTTATCGTATTTTTCTAGATTTTTTATCCTCTCTAAAACCACCAAAAAATACAAAATCTAAAAATACGGTTTTTCGTACACATGGAAAGCCACAAAAAATACCACTTCTCACAGGTGACATCTTTAGCTCCCGGTCCTTCATGAAAGTTATAGATCTCGTCGAGACGAGCAACTTTCATGAAGGAAATTTTTCGATCCGAGATCTCCTGCTATTTCTTTTCTAATTTTATTCATATTAATTTTGAAATTTTTTGGGGCGCAACGTGGCAGCCCCTGGGCGTGCCACGTGGCACCCCTGCTGTTCTCTCTCCCCAGCCGCACACAGGTCACGTGCTAGGCACGTGACCCGTCATCAACCTCCAGCCCCAGCCGTTCACCTTCGCATCTCCTCCTCGCCTCCTCGTAACGGCCGACGCCATCACCATCTCCGACCGTACGAGGCCACCGCCCTCCTGCCGTTACCAGCGCCACCCCCTATAAAGCCATGCCCCTGCTCGATGCTCAGACCATCCGCCCATTTTCAAGATCGCCGGTGACAGCGGCTCGGTGGCGTGATTCAGTCGTCGCACGGCTGCAGAGGGCATCCTACTGCCTAAGAGTTCGGCTCCTTCACCTTCGAGCCAACACCCTCCTTCCTCGAGGTGAGCTTCTCCGCCTCGACCTTCCCTCCGATCGATGCCGGCCTCGCACAGGTCGTGCTCCCTTCTCCCTTCTCCCCTCCTTCATCGTCCACCCCCAGTCCCCCGTGTGTTTTTCTTTTTCTGTTCTAACCCTCGCAGGTACACGAAGCTCCGCTCCTCCGTCGCCTCAACCTCCGGGCTTCGAGCGCCGCCTCAGCCGGGAGCAGCGCCGGCCACCCCGCTTCCATCGCTGCCGACCACCACCATCCCCGCCCCAGCCGCGCGGAGCTCCGCCTGCACCTCGCCTCCTTCGCCGCAAGGCTCCGCTTGCCACACCTCCGCCCCAGGCTCGCCTCGCCGTCGCCCACCGCCTAGCGCGGAGGCCCAGCCTCACCGCTCCGCCCCTCTCGTCGCCTCCCGGTCGTGCCCACTGCCTGCCACCACAGCGCCACCGTCCTTGCCACCGCCCTCCGCCTCCGCTCGGCAGTGTGTCGGCCGAGCGCGGACCAGCTTCGCCGCACCGCCCTACCCCGCATCAACTGTGCCCCAAGGCACAGTTGCCGTTGGATCTAGGGGACGAGTCCCTTGATCTGACGGCTTCCAGGCTGCCACGTGGGCTCCCCGAGCCAGCCTACAAGTCTCAAGGCTCGGGCGCCCGAGCCTCCAGCCCCGCACGCGAGCCTCTCCTTCGGCGCGCGAGCCTCCAGCCCCGCACCCGAGCCTCTCCTTCCGGCCGCCCGAGCCTCCAGCCCCGCACCCAAGCCTCTGGGCGCACGTGCGTTGCACGTGCGCTCTGGGGAAAATTGCATTGGAGCCCTGTCATTTTTAGAAATTGCATAAATACCCCCGCCAGGGGAAAATTTCAGAAATTTCATAAATACACAGTCAGGGATGTAATCAACTAAGTCATTCATTCATGCTCAGGGACGAGCACGGTCTAAGTATAGGGGTATGATGAATCATGTATTCATCATGCTAAAATTGGGTCATTTAGGCTACGTTCCCCATCATTCATTTGTAATTAATCATTAATAGAGCATTATTAGCATTCATACATGTGTGAATAATATCTGCATTTCATCATGCATAAATTGCATTAAAATCCCTGTGTAAATTAGCCCAAAAAGCCGCTAACTTCTCTTATTTTTAATTAATTCATCCTAACTCCGATTGACCCAAAACCACTCCATTATGTAGATATTACTAACCTTATCAAATAAAAAATACAAAAAATTACTAATCCAATAAAGTGTCAAATAATCCCAAAGTCAAATTTCACATCTGACAGACTAAAATGAGCATATCTCCCACATACAGTGTCCGATTTGGTCTACTTACTTTTAAAGTGCTCCATTTTCAAATACCTTCAAAACAAGACCAATTTCATAAAATTCAGAGCTCATATGTGAAAGTTGGGTTTGGGCCTCTTTTGCGCATTTTGACTTTTTGCTGTTTTTGACCTCAGTTTTTAGGACCTTAATTAACTTTTTTAATTTTATTTCTTTTTCATTTTGTGTTCTTTGATGAAAGTTTTATTAAGCGACGCAAAAATCCAAATCCAGATCAAAACTGAGATCAAAGAAACTGACCAAGTCCAAGTATCCGTTGTCGGTCTGTACAAAAGTTGTGCGTTTCTAACTTCTATTTTATTTTCCTATTTTATTATTTATTAAAAATCCAAAACAAATAGATTAATGTGTAAATAATTTTCTTATATTTTATCGTATTTTTTCTAGATTTTTTATCCTCTCTAAAACCACCAAAAAATACAAAATCTCAAAATACGGTTTTTCTTACACATGGAAAGCCACCAAAATATCACTTCTCACATGTCACCTCTTTTTGCTCTCAGGTCTTCATGAAAGTAGTAGATCTCGTCGAGACGAGCAACTTTCGTGAAGGAAATTTTTCAATCTGAGGTCTCCTGCTAATTTCTTTTCTAATTTATTCATCTTAAATTTTGAAATTTTTTTGGGGTGCCACGTGGCAGCCCCTGGGCGTGCCACGTGCACCCCAGCTGTTCTCTCTCCCCAGCCGCACACAGGGTCACGTGCTAGGCACGTGACCCGTCATCAACCTCCAGCCCCAGCCGTTCACCTTCGCATCTCCTCCCCGCCTCCTCGTAACAGCCGACGCCATCACCATCTCCGACCGTTACGAGGCCACCGCCCTCCTGTCGTTACCAGCGCCACCCCCTATAAAGCCATGCCCCTGCCCGACGCTCCGACCATCCGCCCATTTTTCAAGATCACCGGTGACAGCGGCTCGGTGGCGTGATCCAGCCGTCGCACGACTGCAGAGGGCATCCACTGCCTAAGAGTTCGGCTCCTTCACCTTCGAGCCAACACCCTCCTTCCTCGAGGTGAGCTTCTCCGCCTCGACCTTCCCTCCGATCGCTGCCGGCCTCGCATAGGCCGTGCTCCTTCTCTCCTTCTCCCTCCTTCATCGTCCACCCCCAGTCCCCCGTGTGTTTTTCTTTTTCTGTTCTAACCCTCGCAGGTACACAAAGCTCCGCTCCTCCGTCGCCTCAACCTCCGGGCTTCGAGCGTCGCCTCAGCCGGGAGCAGCGCCGGCCACCCCGCTTCCATCGCTGCCGACCACCACCATCGCCGCCCCAGCCCGCGGAGCTCCGCCTGCACCTCGCCTCCTCCCGGCCGCAAGGCTCCGCTCGCCACACCTCCGCCCCAGGCTCGCCTCGCCGTCGCCCACCGCCTAGCGCGGAGGCCCAGCCTTGCCGCTCCGCCCCTCTCGCCGCCTCCCGGTCGCGCCCACCGCCTCGCACCACAGCGCCACCGTCCTTGCCACCGCCCTCCGCCTCTGCTCGGCCGTGTGTCGGCCGAGCGCGGCACAGCTTCGCCGCACCGCCCCTGCCCCGCATCAACTGTGCCCCAAGGCACAGTTACCGTTAGATCTAGGGATGAGTCCCTTGATCTGACGGCCTTCAGGCCGCCACGTGGGCTCCCCCGAGCCGTCTCCAAGTCTCAAGGCTCGGACGCCCGAGCCTCCAGCCCCGCACCCGAGCCTCTCCTTCGGCGCGCGAGCCTCCAGTCCCCGCACCCGAGCCTCTCCTTCGGCCGCCCGAGCCTCCAGCCCCGCACCCAAGCCTCTGGACGCACGTGCGTTGCACGTGCGCGAGAATTGCATCGGAGCCCCTGGTATTTTTAGAAATTGCAAAAAATACCCCCGCTAGGGGAAAATTTCAGAAAAGCCCCTCATGTTTTTATTAATTACAGATAAGTCCTCCCAGGGATCTTTTTGCAAAGAAAACTTTATTTTATTTTACATTTTAGTCCCTGGAATTTCATTTTAGCATATCTTTCTCATACGAACTCCGATTTATCATATAATATGTCGTTTCGAAGCTAATTCCGTGCTCTACAACATAGTATAATTTGTGGACTGATTCAAGGCTGATTATGATAATTATTCATTGAGGATCATCTGTCAACTTTTTGCAGACCACATATTCATGTTTGGAAAATTAACATTATCTTTTGCAGGGTTTCAACTAGTGATTTAAATTGAATACTTCCCCATGGATTATTGCTTATATTATTTGAAAGATTTAATCAGAGCAGGAGCTCAATTGAGGAAAGAGAATTATTGGACATATTTTCGAAGAATCAATTTGTGTAGGAATATGATCTGATCTCATGATATTCTGGCTTGCATTTTGGAATTAATTGAAAATATCTCATTAGAAATAATCTCTTTTGATCTGTGATTATCTTTCGAGGATTACTTGATAAATTTCATTGAGGTTTGAATATTATACTTCACAGATCCTGAGCCTAATCATCTCTGTATATTTCCTTGCGTTTGCATTCTCATAGCATTGTATATATTTTGACACAAAAATTAATCGACCATTTATTAATCATTTAATTTGATTTAAAAATCACGCAACTAAAAATCTTTGTTCCCTATATTCGATCTGTGGTAAACTTGCCAAGTAAAATATTCCACAACATTCAAAGATTGTGTTTTTGATCGACCGATTTCCGCCTCCTATACTACAATTATCGACTATTAAAGAGGTAGATTTCGCGCTCATCACACATGGGTCGACCCAGGCCCAACTGGTATCCCAGATTACATGGGTCAGGCTTGAGCTTGGGTTGTCAAAAACAAAAAATAGTGGGTCTAAGCTGGCCAAAAGCTCGAAAAATAAATGGGTGGGCATGGGCCCCTATAGGGTCCAGCCTAGGCTCGGGCCATGCTCATTATCATTCCCAGGTACTTATGTTGGGTCCATACATAAGGTTGATGAGTAATTTCAATGCTAATCGCCAGTCCGAAGGTAACAAAAGAGTGTACAAGAGCTCATAGGGATATGCACCCCACCTCCTCCAAAGTGAGCCTCTATAAGACACAACTCAACTCACATCGAGCACATGTCCAACCGATGTATCGATTCTTTATTAGTTGTTCATGTGCAATAAACCATCATCAAATGTCCAAGTCCACTACTCATCAGTAAAGTCCTTAATGATGTAGGGCATGAGTCAGGACTCTCGGAGTATTGTTCATCTTATCATAACACACCCAGGTAAAAATCATTCGAGGATCTCTATTTTTCACCGAATATAAGAAACAGATTTGTCATTCTTCTCCTTCAATAACCACAGTCCAGAACTCCCCTCATCGTGCCAAACTATGGAAAACCAATTAGTACGTCAAACACCAACTAGTATCTAAGTATTAATTCCATGTATGAAATTGAATATTGAACTACCAACCATGCTACTTGGCATCAAATGCATTCGAGCAAACCCTGAAATACAACATCGGTCACCAAGCCCAACACATCATCAGACACCAAGTCCAACACGTCACCTAACTTGACCATCAGGGTCGCAACTGTCATAGGGTCAAAATCCCACTACCGATTTCAACCGATCCTGTGCGGCGTTAGCTAACCCGTAGCTAACCAGCCTTCCCGAGTAGAACGGTCACAGACGCGCTCCAACTCTTCATCGTACTCCTGCTTGCTAGCGCACCGACGCTTCCAACACAAACACGAGCACGAACTCCGGATCGCTCAAGAACACTCTCAAGAACACGCTCAAGAACGCTCAAGAACACGACCAAACAATCACACAAGCACGGGCACAAAGCTCTTCTCTTATTAGAAGGGGAACTCTCTCTCTCTGGAGTGAGTGACACTCTACACTTGTGTTGTGTGTTTACAAATGAGCCACCACCTCTCCTTATATACAAGACTCAAGGAAACCCAAGGGACACTCATTATTACATTTACAATAATGACACATAAAGACACAAGAGACCCTTCGAGTTCTTTGGCAACCCTTCGCGTTCCTCAGCAACTCTTCGTCTGCTCGTCTCTTCGACTCCCTTGTTGTCCTTTCGTCTTCACGCACGATCGACGCCCAGTCAACCGCCCAGTCACCAGCACGCATGCGCTCCAACGCCCTGCTGATGCAGCTTTGCCATAATTCACCAAGTGCCACCGAACACTTGGTCTTGTGCCATAAGGGAACCCGCGGCCTCTAGACTCTCGTGCGGTAAACCCTTCCTTAGCGTTCTGCATGCTAAGGGGAAGTCCTCCAGAACTTCGCTATCGTGGCCTCCAGACCACTCTCGTACGCGTACTACCGAGCATGCTCGACAATGCTCGTACTCAGCACCTGCAACGCTCCATGCCTCCTTGGATCACCACGCATCAATACCGATACCGTGCGCCTTCGTGCGTACGCATATGTGACCGTACCGCATTGCTCCTCGATGCGTACTGCTTCACTACGTACCGCCCTTCTGCGCTCGCGTACGTACCGCTGCGTGTATCCACCGTCATGTCTTGCACTGCTGTCTGTACTCGCTGCTCGCACTGCTATTAGTACCACGACACTCTGCTACCGAGCCAGTGTCTTGTGTGACGCTTCTCTATTGTCACGTACGGTAGAGCCTCCAGACTCTCATGGATAACCTCCCTGATATCCATGCATTTTGGACTCCTCCTGAAGTCCTAGCTGCATTGATCATTCTCGAGCATCCGCTACCGTGTTTGCACGATCATTCTCGATCACGGAATTTGGGGGTGTGACAAGCCTCCCCCACCTGAAGAATCGGCTGTCCTCAACCGAGCGTTCCCTCTTCAGCTGGCGTCCCGTCACAATCCTCCATCCGCTATGCACCTCCTGATGCTTCTCACTTGGAAGGGTAGTGCAAGCGTGCACCACCTCCCTTCCCGCACTTGTCCTTCCCACGAACCGCGTCCCTCCATGACTTGGTCTTCGTCGTGAGTAAGTGGAGCTTCCTCATCAGCTCCTGTTCTCGATGTATCCCTCCTGGATACAACAGCTCCATCGCTGGTTTGTGGCAGCTCCAGCTCCACATGTGGAGTACTCACCTTCACGCTTGCTCGTTGTCGATGCCGATCGTTCCTTGTGGACATCTCTGTATCCTGGGAAATGAGCACCTCCTGCGCTCTGAGCGTCTTCGATATCTTGCCTCCTGCAAGATCGTTGGTAGTGTGGTTCGTCACCACTCCATCTCCATGGACGTGTAGCCCCTTGTCCATGCTGCATCGCCCTCCAGAGATCTGCATCGCCTTCTCGTGCACGGATGTTCTCCTATCCGCGGCTTTGGTTGTGTGACTCCAGCACACACGTTGGTGCTCCGCACGCACCTGCGCACTCCTGTGCCTCCTCGATCGAGCATTGGCGCCTCCAAAGCTCTTTGTTGTGGAGTTCCCTTGCTCCACTGAAGTCGAAGCTCCAACTCGAAGTGTTGTGAGGCGTACCTTGCGCATAGCACCGATTGCTCCAAAGCGTACCTCACCTTCTTTTTCATCATCCTCGTCCGTACAAAGAGAGTTCAGATTCTCCTTCTTTGGGCACTCCCGCGCCCGATGCGGCCCGTCGCATATGAAGCATCCCTTGCTCCTGGGTTGCTCCTTCTTCTTGGAGTACTCATGTTCCTCCGTAGGTGGATCATGGGCAACGCCTTTGCCCTTTTCCTTCGACCGCGCCTTCGACTTGCTGGTGAACTCCTTCTCTTCAGCGTTGTAGCCTGGTTGGGCCGCCCCATAATCGACCAACGCATCTGCCACCACGATCGCTAAATTCAGGTCCTTCACACCCTACCTCCGCAGTTCTGCTTGCGCCCAGCTTTGCAACCCAATCGTGAAGTTGAACAGCTTGTCCTCCTCTGACATTCCCTTGATGTCCAGCAACAAGGACGTGAACTGCTTCACATACTCACGAACAGTGTCTGTCTGTTTCAGGCGTCGAAGAGCCTCCCGTGCAATCCACGCAGTGTTCTTCGGCAGGAACTGCCCCTTCAGTTCCGTGACTAGATCATCTCATCTGGATATCTTCGGTCTTGCCTCATCTGTTGCACGACTCCTCCACCATAGCTTGGCGTCGCTTGACATGTATATTGATGCCAAGCCGACCTTCTCGGCTTCCCTCGTCTTGGTCGCCTCGAAGTAAACTTCCATGTCCCATAGGAAGTTCTCCAAATCCTTGGCACTCCGCGTACCTGTAAAGGGTTTTGGTTCCGGTACAGGAAGTTCTCCAAGGCGGATAGGATTTGGAGAACTCCTGTGCCTCCTGATCCATCATTTGCTTAGCAAAAATGAAAATTGATCAATTAATAATCTTGGCTTGATTGATCAGTATAGATCTTCTCGAGATAAATTTTGTCTTTGATACTACATGTTTGTTTCTTTCGTTGTCCCCATTGCACTAGTTGTATTTCTCTAAATTTTGATATGCGAAACTTCTAGAATCGAGGAAAATGTGATTCAACCACTTATCAAAAATATCATACCATGCAGAAAACATATGGGATCTAGGGATTGCATACACATATGGCCGGAAAACCTACGAAATCATCCACTACCACCATGGATGTTCCCTTGGGATTTCCTTCTGCGTAAAAAAACAATGTTTCCGACCATCACAGGCAACGAGTATGCATGCACGGCGATGACCTCACGAGTCACGACTCTCTTCACAATGATGCCTTTGGATGACTATTCTGACCAACTTTTTCGAAGGTTGGTGGCAGCTCTCCGGCGAGAACTCCGATGGCGGCAATGCACAGGAGAGAGGGTTAGGGTTTCACTCATCTAGCCTTCTATAAATTCGGATCTGATTCGAATATGTAAATAGACTTTGACCCATTAACACCAAATCATCCATATCTTCAGCTCTCAAACTTGGATATCGGTGTTCTTGCATTGTTGATGTTCTTGGACTCTTTATAAAGCTCTCGACAAGCTCTACATAATGGGCTATTATTTGCATCATTTGGATATCACGAACTCTCTAGATGTAAAAGATATGAAATCTCCCATCATAAAAATCTTAAAGAATGTATTGTCCCCAAGGCTTAAAGGTTAAACTTTCTTATGTGAACATGAAGCCTATACTGATGCATAAAAATCTTAAAGAGGATGAAACCCATAAAAGTCTTAAAGAAAATTTAAATAGGATTTTGAAAGCATACCTTTAAATAGGTAAGGGTATTTATGTCACTTGCCTACTTTAGGTTCATATGTTCCTTCTTGAACATTCTGACTCTGCCACAAGATCTTGACCAGTGGAATCTCCTTATTGCAACTTCTTGATCATGCAGTCCACGAGTTGGACAGGTTCCTTATGGAGGAAAAGGTTCAACTAAACTCCCAAAGTACTCATAACAAATCATGTGTCTGAGATTCTGAATGCAATTTTGCAAATTGGACTCATGAAACACCCACTAAGCATGGGAGGAGGGCTACTCTATATAACCTTCCCAATACAAGCCAAAATCCCGAACAGGTCAAGAAATCATGGTAATATGTTGTCCTTGATACTAAATCTAAGCATGCCCTGTCATAAAAACAAAGTCTCCCACCTCAAACTTGAAACCCAATGTTGGTCGGCATAGCTCTTTTGACAGCTTTATAGCATCTTCCAAGCCATCTCCACGGCCCTTACAATCTCCTCAATTATCTGTGGTATAGATCTTTATCACCCACTTCCTGTCAACACAATGGTGTAGTGCATCTTCACTCTTACAAGGCTTCAAAAGGGTTTGTGTTGATGTCGATGCTGATATAGAATCTGTTGTGCGTAAACTTAATTAAGAGAAGGTGATCCTTCCTCGATCCATTCCATTTAATGATGCATGCTAGCAGCAAGTTTTCAAGCATCTAGATTTTCCTCTCAAACCACCATTTGTCTCTGGGTGATAGACCAAACTCTGTCTCTAGGTGGTAGGGGCGGAGAGCTTATGGGGAGCTATGTCGTGTGGCCGCGCCTCCGTGTCATCAAGATGAAAGGAAGACAAAAATGAGGAATGAGGGTCACAAATGTTATAAAATATTTATTAATCAAACCTCGGTTTGAAGAAACCATAGTTTTGTTCATCTAATAGACGATCAATTTGACTGAGGAAGGTAACTGTCAATGATGAAAGAACTTAAGAACACAAAGAGAAAGGGGAATAAGTGTACTTGTTGAAACTCGAAGGGACACATTTGCCAAAAAAATCAAAATTAATTAAGGAAAAATGAGCTTTCTTTTTATTGTTTTTATCGTGGAAATCAACTAATAGTCTAATATTCATTGTACATCATCCTTGGTTAGATGCATAACAATGATTATTTTTTATCGCAAAACGCTTAATTCTTAAAAGTCGCAACAAATATCATTTGTTGCTGAATCCCTAGCAAAGAATAACATGCGCCGGTTATTATTTTTTTTTAAGGGATAAATGGGGCTGCCTCTTAGGGGAACTAACTTAGCTCTCCACCCCATTTTCTCTATTTTTTTATTTTTTTTGAAAATTTCTTCCGTGAATATTCATCGTTATATCCCTATATTATGTCATTCAAATTTCGTGTGAAACAGAGTCTCCTACGGCTTCCATCCAGATAGACATTTTTAACGGTCTCAGGATTTTTTAAATCGACCATGTTTGGATGGAGGCCGTATGAGTCTCTGTTTCGCATGAAATTTTAATAACATAATATAAGGATTTAATAATGAATTTACACGATTTTTATTTTCAAAAAAAATAAAAAATACGCGAAAAATGATGCAGGGGAAGCTAAATTAGCTCCCCCAAGGGCATACACATTTTCCCCTTTTTTAATCATTGTTAAAATTGGAAATAATTATTACAAATTTTAAAGAAAAATCAACTAACAAATCACCGTTTTATTGATCTTTAGCAATGAATATGGTATTCGTTCTGAATTACAAGAAAAAAATTAATTTGATAATGAATATCGTTTATGTTTTAAATTTAACATCTAAATATATGACAATAATTATTAAAATTATTGACATAAACCAATTTTTCGTGCAGTGAACCAATTATTGACATTAAAATTATGGCAACAATTGCATATAATGTGACATATGACAACAAAATCATTCATTTACAGTCAATCATTGCTTAAGTTGAGATTGCATACATGTAATTAAAACGGAATTTTTATATTTATGCCTTCTCTAATTTTTACCATTACACTGATACACGTTATTTTGCAATTACACGTGTGTCCTTATATTCTCACAAGATCAAAGTAGGGATTTTTACCTGCCAGACCCTATAATCTTTTCCAATTACCTCTACAATCTTTGAAACATCCTAATTCCTCCCCCGACCCCGTAAACTTGCTAACCCTTACCCTACAGACCCTATGGTTAATCCCCGTTCATTTACCCGTTAAAATTAATCGGATTCTGTTATGTTCTTTTATATTATACCAATTTTGTTTATCAAATTTACATTGAGTGCCACTCCATCATCCGAGAGGAGCTGATCCCCCATGCACCGCCCCCCGTCAGCGCCAAGCTTTGAACCTCGCCACTGTCGCCGTCGAGGAGCCTCGCGAACAGCTCCTACATTCCTGCTCTACCCCCGGCCGCCTAGGAGTCCCTTGCCTAGCTCCTTCCCTCCTCCCCTGCTCGAATGGCCCGTAGGAACCCAAGCTCCCCCCCCCCCCCCCCCCCGGACCGCTGCTCCCTACGCCGCCCAGCCTCCCAAGCTCTCTGCTTTTTTTTCTATTCTTTTTTTATTATTTTGGTTAATCCTAACCGTTCGATGGTAAATTGGTTAGGTTAACTCAAGACTAACCCAAGTAATTGACTCAAATATAATTAAAATTGACGACAGGGTTTGTCGTTTAAGACGGAGTAAGTTTACAAGGTCGGGGAGGAATTAGGATGTTTCAAAAGTCGTAGAGGTAATTGAAAAAGATTATAGGATCTTCCGGGTAAAATCCCTTGAAAGTATTGTCCTTTAATTAATTTAATACAGAGGCAAAAGTGTAATAACGGAAGGGTACTACTGTAAATTTTGTAATAACATTAAAACGTGAGTATGATTAAAACAAGTTAGAGGCTGAAGAGGTATACGTGAAAAATCCCTAAAAATATATCTTTTTCCTTAACACTATATCAATTTAAATATCATGAAACTTATTAACTAAATTACAAATATCGAGAGAGACGAAAAAAAGAAGCGATTTTTCCAATATAAACGTCAAGTAATAAATAAAGATGGTGGAACCACACAAAGGCAGAGAAAGAACCTAAACGGCCGGCAGAAAAGGACATGATAACATCTCATATACTCCATATATATATAAGCTTATCAAAATCTATGTCTTCTCCACATTATCAAATTCTTCCAAAAGTTGACATCTCCTTCCCTTTTCTCCTCCTCCTTCCTCTTCCTCGTCCTCGCCATAATCTCATGGACGCCTCGCGAGAGGAGACCGATTCTTCCGACGATATCTCAGCAAGCACCGGCGGAGCAACGATCGCACGGTCGTACGATTGCATATATTGCAAGAGGGGGTTCACCACCGCGCAAGCGCTCGGCGGCCACATGAACATACATCGCAAGGATCGTGCCAGGGACCGCGACGTCCTCCCGGTGTCTTTGAAGCCATTTCTCCCTCCCACCGGATCCCCTTCCATGGCCACGGTCCGAGACGAGAAGGAGCACAGGAAGGACGAGATGGATCCCCGTAAGGTGAGGGAGCTAGCACAGTACGGGAAGGAATTGCAGCTGGGGATCAACACCGATATCAATGACGACGATGATGACGACGACAAAGATGGGAAGGGTAAGGTAGACTTGAACCTCGGTCTTCGTTAATTAATACGCGTATATGTTAATTAATACGTACTTAATATTGTTTATACATTATACAAATTCTTATTACCAATCCTCGCGTTATTACACCTTCTATTAGAATTGGTGTAATTGGTATATACGTATACATACATTATATATATACATAATATTGTGTATGTATATATATACAAAACATGTAAGAAGTAGAGGTTGTCGGATTGTATTTGATAATTACTCTTTTTTTGTACGTCAGTTTTCTGGTTTTTTTATTTTATTTGATCATGCAATGTTGTAATTATGAGGGTTTTAATACGTACATTTATATATTGTCATGGAAATGCGAGTCTTTGATCGTGAAGAAGATCCATTATTATAATATTTTGTGTTAATGGATGAAAATAATTCCCAGAATATTACCATTAATCGGAGCTGCAAAGTGACGGGAACGACCCGTCGTTATCGTCTCCTTTCGGATATTGAATGTTGAGGATACGAACCTTTCCTGGATACGGAAGCGGATACACAAATGACCGCTACCACCACCAACACAAAGCACCACAAGATGGAGCACTATCCGCAAGATTATCGTGTAAATTAGAAGAGATGATAATGTGGTGATTAGTCTAATCAACTGGTTTAGTGCTGTACACATCTTTGCATGGAATGGGGTTAAATGCTCCGCACATCATCATGATGGCCTTCGTGGAAGACATTAGTGGGTTAATTACGTCAAGAGAAAAAATTATGGAAATCGAGCATCAAGATGTGGGTAATTAGATTGTTAGATTATACATTAACCTAAATCCGGTAATCCATACTAGACTAGTCTAAAAGATTAAACCTGAAGTGATTATGATGTCCGTGCATGCTCGCTAATTACATGTTATCTTGCTGACTAGTTCGGTGATTGAGCAGTATACCTACCATCCAAGCAAACATAGTCCCGAACTCTTACGATGATCATGTTCGAATAATGATCAACATTTGAGCAGTTTCGTACTTTGGGCGGGTCGACCGCATCGACTTTTTCCGATTCCAAAATGAACTAGCGATTTTCTAGTTTAATGCAAGGTTACCTCAAAAAAATTGATTTATTGGATTATTTAAGATGGAGATTAACTTTTCTCATTAGAACACAGAGGTTATATATGTCCAAGTTTCTTAAGTATATGAGTGTGATAACCTCAATTAAGGCGTGGATACCACTAATCAAAGAAAATTAGTTTTGATATCTTCAATTTTGTCTGTCTTCTTCTATGTCATCAATACCTACATATGTTATGAGTTCAGATCCCACAGATTACGGATAAAGCATCATCACTAACCACCTACTAATTGCTGATTAAGATGGGGATCAAAGATAAGCGGAGTTCGAATCGACTTCCTTTGATGCAAATGGATGAGTCTCGATATTTCGCTCACTTTTACGATTTCTTTCATGATTCAGATCCTCTGCGGTACTGCGGAGGTCTGCTATAAAACCGTGGAGCACCTGAGCCGATCGATCTCGATGGAGCGATTCCACGAATTCGGTTTTTTTGTGAGCACTTACCATGAGAATTCGTGTGAACCGCTCGATCAAGATCGAGCGGCTCAAGTGCTCCACGGTTTTACAGCAGACCTCTGCGGTACTGCAGAGGATTTGCTCTCTTTCTTTCAATCTCGTTAAAATTTAAGTATAGTCACTCGCGTTACAAAACAAATATCATATGGCTTTGTAGTTACTGAACTTTCGACAACAGAATCAATGTCAATCATAAGTTGGACAAATGTTATGGCAACGAAAATTTTCCTTTTTTCAAATAATTTGATTATAGATTGAGTTAGATTATATTTCACGGTGCAAATAGTTTTCTTTTATGATAATAATATTAATCAAAAAATAAATGTAGTCATAATAGAATTAAATATGAAATATTACAAATATTTCAAAAAAAAATACGTTGCAGCAATAATCTTTGTCATCCGATTATATAATTGCAGCAAAAAAAACCTCTGGCAGTCATAAAATTCGTTATCAAACGTATGGTAGATAAACAAAGAATTGCCGCAATGATGTGTTTGTTGTTTCTACTTTGGCAATGAGAGTTTTATTATATGTAATATCAAAAAAAATGTAGCTAAAGTATCTATTTTACTTTGTTATAACCAAAAGTTCATTGCAAAAGAAACAAATCCGCATCAATTTTTTTGTCACAATTCTCTCTATTGAGTAGTATTGACAAAAACTTATGTGGTACCTTCTCAAATTTTGCATGTGTGCACATACCCCTTTTTCTCTCCAAATAAAATCCTTCGTATATATCTATGATATCGATGTGAAAGGACATAAATGACAGGTCCATAATAACGACTTTTATTGTCTACTCTTGATTCAACGCAAATCCGATAAAGTGTTTGAATAAATTGTGATATTTCCTCCCGAACAATACTAATTGTTATTTATATTGGTGAACCATTTATTTTTCTTCTGTAGTTGATCTTCTTAGTTCGTTACTACAGGAATAATATAACAAATTTTTCGTTTCTCGGATATCATGCATTTCTCCTGCTTAGTTAACTCTATTCGTTTTATTAATAATATTTGTCTATTATATTTATTGTACTTGAGTTTCAAAATACATCTATCGTAATAATTCATAGTTTGATTTTAAAATGCTATGCAAAATAATCGATTTATAAACGATCGATGCAATTCGATTACTAACCATCTATATCCCGAGCAAGATTTACTATGTCGAGAACTACGATGCTTATCTCTGAAACTAAATCATTTTCTTGTATCTCAAAAGAACTTACAAATGAATAGGATCTAAATAAGTCATAACTTCTATATTATGATTGCTCGGTGTTTATATCGACAACTTCAAATAGAATCACTCAGCTTGACAAATAAGTTCTCGGGACAACAAAATTCAATGTTTTTCGTTTCTTTTTAAAATTATCAAAGCATCCATATGCATGTTTCATCGATGTCAATGTAATTGGACTTTCTCCATAGAGAATCAAAAAAAAATATTATTTATGCAAACTAAAACATTTGTATTAAAGTTATTTGATTTTTTATACATTGAAATCTGTCTTCACGACAGTGGTATCTCAGGTTCTACGTAATGATCATTGAATTCGTGTATATTGAGAACAACTTCAATAATCTTGAATATAAGAAAAGTAGGAGAAAATGTGCTATTATGTTAATTGTATGGAGTTTGATAATCTTGAATACATGAAAAGTGGGAATAAATTTAATATGTTCGAGTTCTAATTCGTTTAGAAAAAAAACGTTCAAGTTCGATTTGATAGTAGTTCATTAACAATTTGACTCAAGAATAATTTGTTAAAACGATCAAATTCAAACTTAACTCAAAAATGAAGTTCAATAAGCATTTATATACATAGGAAATGATCTAAATCGAAAAGAAGGTTTATCCATCGTACCGATGGCTTAATCAAAGTTGAAAACAAGCTTTGATTCACTTTTTATTTTATCTTGCAAACATGAAATTTCAACTCTAACATTAACCGCAAAACTTCTTACATATGTATAAATATACAATCACATGTATGTTACCAAACTCGAACAATATCAAACAATATTATATTCATGTTCGATTTGTCAAGCTATCAAATTAAAATGTAAATTACATTTTCATATCAATTAGAAACAATGAACATTTTTCAAATCGTTACAGAGCAAACTCTGATCAAATACAAATACGTTCAATTCCATTATCAATCCTATTAACAAAGCATCACTATGATACTTCTTTCAGTATTAATTACCTTTCGACGTCATTGCGACCACTGAATTTCATTCTTTTTAAATTTATTTTTCCAATTACTTGTTCCTAAAGAATGATTATGCCATAAACTTTGCAATCCACCTTGACGATGGGGATTCATCTCAAACTAAATAACGCCTGAATAAGATGATCACATCATAGTTACATCATCCATTATTTCTGTCTACATGCACTTATTCCTTTCTTATATCTCAAGTCAAAACAAGTATATATTGCAAGTTCACCACAAGGCTTCAAACACGATATCTTGTTCCAATGGTTTGGATCGCATTTCATGCGGATTATAACGCAAGCTCCACATCCAACAAATGGAAAGATGGCAAGAGACCTAAGAAAGTTGATTAGGAAGAACATGATGGCAATTACGATTCCAGCAGGACATGGCCGGATGCCCTTTCGAAACCTATCGAAGCATTTAAGCACCAGCCTACTATCAGAATACAAACAGCAGAATTACTCACAACAGCAGTTCTTTGTATAAAGAATACACTGAGAGCACCTGCATAATGCTCTGCCTCAGGTCCACTTCCCATATATTCGACAAATTATCCAATGCGAGACATACACAAAACATTCTTGCTCACCCATACTCTACGACGTAATGGAGATATCATATACATCACGCAAACACAAACAATTAAAATGAAAATTCATCGGGGATCAAAAGACACGTGCATCCTATGCGCACTTGACAATCACGAATAATACTCAGCTCCAAGGCAAACTTATAAGAGGTGTCTATTTGGTCAAGTAGTATATGAGCAAGAAGAGTACCACGAACGAAGATACAAGAGTGGCCATCCTCCGACTTGATTTAGTTTCAAATACTGATTTGAACCGATCCATCGTCCCGGAAAGGACACCCCTTGAAGCATCCATAGCATTTCCCTGAAAAAACAAAAGGTAATGAGTTATTCTATGATCACTTCAGTAACAAAGCAGGGAAAAAGAGTGATGTCAACACACCATTCCATCAAGTAACCGGTTATGGCCCTCGACCTCTTCATGTATATCACCAGTCAGCTGTTAAACGACCAGATAATTAGATGAGAAGAGAACCTCAAAAAAACTGAGATAGTAAATGAAGATCAGTAAATAACAAATCAATCCAACATGCATCATGTTAAGGTGCAAGCTTCAACTCCAAATTTTATTGGCATACTAGGAGCATAGGAAAATATGCATGATTACGCATTCACAAGCAGCCGCCAGAAAGGAAAGGCCATAAAATGCACATTGCGTGGTTTTACAAATATGAACTTATGCATCAGAATATTCCAAATGCACTTCAGCCCTATTTTCCTGAACATCGTTAAATGTTATTTACTGGCCTCGGATGGGCAATTTCAGAGTAGACAAAAACCAAATCCACCACCCGAAATTTCCACATTTGATAAACACAACATATTAATATATAAATATGCAGCAAACTGAACAGCTTAAAAATCCAAGAGCCGTAAAATAGCAGCTAAAAAAGTGGGCACGAAAAGTTCCATTATGTGGAAAAGCAAATTGTGGAAACCGAATCATACTGAAAATTTGAATAATCATGCTCTGAAATGTATCAAAATGATGAAAATAAAGCATATCAAATTATGACCAGAGAGCAGTACGAGAAGCAGATATACCAGAAAAGTTGATATTTGTATTACAAACTTACTCTCTTTAGTATGTTTACTCTATCCTGCAGTCCTTCAAGACCTCTGTCGTTTTCATCTTCATAAATTTCACTAGAGGAGTAGGATGAAGATGCACGAACTCCACCTTCCTCGATGCCATCAAAGAGAGCGGCTCTATTGCGTCGGAAATCCCTGCAAAGACACCATCACCGTGACATGACATATAGAAGCCAGAAAAGAATAAAAGAAGAGCATAGAAAAAGGTAACTAGTGATCCAAGAAGCCAGTTCGTAAAACATACATAAAATCTAGTGAGAATTAAATAAAAAATTTAACTGCTTGACTAAGAAGACAAATATGAGAATATTTTATGTAGGTAGCTACTAAATATTACTCAATTCATGAAAATCCATAACAAAATCAATTACTGATCCAGCTGGCAGCGAATCAAGAACCAAATATATCCACGACAGTGGTGGAAAGGCAAAGGTGAATGTATGGCAGAAGATGTGATGGAGATGAAGACAGCGTGCATACTCCAGTGTGAAATAAGGAATGCAAATGATATATATGTTCCTCGATGGAAATATTGCACGAAGACGCAGTTAAAGGGTACAGGAAAAAAAGGGGTCTATGGATACGTACCTTGCAACTTTTGCTAAAGTAGTGCTGCGGGTAGCATTGCAAGGCTAAAGAGACATTTTTCAAAACCCAAAAGAATGTTAACCAAAGGTACTCGGTCAAGTACAGTATAAAATGGTGTTTTTATATAGAACAAAGACCTAGAAAAAAGAAGAGCATCTAAGAGATGGAAGAAGTCCACTGAGTCCGAACATACCCAAGGGACAAACAGGTTATACCGAGCATGTATTTACAAGAATTCACATGGCACAAGAAATCAAAGGTCCCATAGATTTTTTTCATGGGAGGGGTTGGACCAATAAGTGGAGGTGTGGAACTACCCAAGGTCGTGCAAGACAAACAACATCAAATGCATCATGAAGAAAGGAAGCAGAAGAATTTGACAATGTAGCTGCAAGTTTTTAATATTGTGACATGTCTATTATTTAAAATATGCTTCCTTTCAACTTCATTAATAACCCACCCGATGCAACAATAAGTACATGAAGGTTTTATAACTCCCAATGATGCAAGAGCTAAGATATATGTTAGAGAATGTACCTAGATGGGTAATCGAATCTCTCCAAAATCCAATTACACTGCTCTCATGTTTAGTCCCATACCAACTATTGACAGGGCTTTGGTGTCGTCATGGGGTTACAATTAGAACCTCATACCCATAGTAATCTTTGCAAGATTTCTATAGAAGAAATAGCCCTTAGGGAGTAAGGTTTCACGTATTTTTATTTCTTTTGTTCTTGCTTTAATTCGCTTTTGTGTTTCTTATTTTCACAATATGGATAGATCAATAATGACCAGTGCAAAGTCACTCCAAAAAGAAAGGATGCCACATTCTGCCCGATAGATGATAGGACATCATAGGATGCACATTGATCAATTTTTTGGTAAACCCAAAAGATACTTGGATCCAAATTATATTGGTGTATCAAAAGAGTTAAGAATTTTGTATTACTTTTCAAATTGATAGATAAGGTTGCTGAGACATTTGGAGGAAGCAATGCCATATAAGTCATTGCAAAATCGAAGCACTTTATAAGACATTTGTGGATCTGTTTATAGGAAGAGAAAGTAGCAATATTGAACCCCATGTGCAACTAACTGCATGGTCTTTGCATTTGCGTGAGTTATTTTTAAAAAATGCAAGACAAATCAAATTACATTTATGCACATGATGGGCCATGATAGGGTAACACGCAGATGGAGACTTGGTGCGACTCAGTCACTTGTTGCCACGGCTTTCCTTACATTGCAGAGAGTACTTTACATGAAGGACCAACTTGGGTCATTTCACTTCAAGGAAGTGGAAGTATAGCTCATATGCCTCTAGAGCTGAAGGGGGGAAAGGTGTACAACAAATTGTTTTATAGCGCAGCTTGATTTGATGGGTAATTTATGTACTTTAGATGACCACACAATTGGTGATGGTATTTTCGATGATCAAATCTGAAAGATTTCTCCAATGCAATGCGATAACAATACAATGGATATTGATAGAGTACAGTAGTAAACTGCTTGAAACTTTGGTAATAAGGAAGATACTTGTCAATGTGGCATATTGATTTGATTTTTAGTGAAGTTCGTGATCATAGTCTTGTTTTCAAGTTGTACAGTTAACCCCTCCTACTTTCTCAGGTTTATCTAGTCTCTCACAAAAAAGAACATATTCCCACCAGCCCTAGAGTAATCGATAATCGAGTCCCCCCCCCCCCGTGGTATGATCTGGTTTTGGTAGGTGTGCTTGGTTCTCTATTTTCGGATATCTCCTTTTTTGTTTCTTAAGTTGCTCTAAAGGTTCTTTTCATGCTTGATGTTGTAGGTTTTTTATTTGTTGGCATGTACTAATACTTTCAACTTCTCCCCTTCCCTATATTCCCCTCAGTCTCAGTTTTTAATGAATGTTATTGCTCTTTTTTTATTGGTTCAAGAAAAGGAAAGAGGTAGCCCTAGGGATGAAAACGAATGTGAATATATTCGTATCCGATCCGCTATCGTATTCGTTTTACATATATTTTGACATCCACATTCGTATTCGTTTTAAAATGGATGCAGATACGGATATCACTTTGGCATTTGCTAATATTCGTATTCGTATATTCGTTTTCGTACATAAGTATAGTAATAGATTTATTTGTAATTGTGTGTAACAACATTTTATGATTGCATTCACTATTGTTGATATAATTGTTATGAAATCACTATATCTAGTATAACTATTTTATGTGTAAACCATCCAAACATGTATATTTTAGTTAATTTATTAAAAATCTATTATTATTCATATCCGATTCGTATTCTTTTTGTATTCGTATTCATTTTTAAGGATATGGTAAGATATTTTTCACATCCGTCAATATTCGTATCCGCATTTGTATTCGTATTTTAAAATGGATAAGGATATGATTATACCTATATTCCTATCTGTATCCAACTATTTTCATCCCTAGGTAGCCCAATTGATTCAGCTGTAAACATAAAAGATATAATTTTCATGTATTAATATTAAATTCAATATTATGCAAATACAGTTAGATACTATTTGTCAATGCAGTAGAATGTTTTAGTTGACCAATTGCATGATTGATCAAGTGCCATCTACATAAAAGATGAGAGGTCCCATTTCTGCATGTTAAAATCATATGAGATCTTAGTTATTTTTATCATAAAAATGCTACCATATTCGATGGATATGAAGATAAAACCCCCGAAAATGAGAAGGTTTACGATGCATATTTTGAACTTAACATGCCGCGCATATGCATATGAATACACTTTTTTTCAACCATGTGTTTCCTCGAGCTTACCATGAACCTCATATGCTTTTTCTCCTTATTTAATCTGAAAAGTCAAACGATGACTACCCGAGGTTGGTATTCGTCCAAAATCCATCAACTACTTTCAGAAGTGCACACCAAATAGATAATTGACCCCAACTGGCATGAGACCACCCATCAAAGATCCCGAAAACACCACACAACATACTCTCCATGTGGAGCTAGAACCTACTACCCTTTAGGACCACACAGTTACGGTCCTTCTTGGTCCTGGACTGATAGACATTTTATTGTTCAGAAGGCCTACATGACCTTCTACCAATCGATATAGGTTCACTGGCATTTTCAGGTGGAAGGTTCCTCTGAGGGTGAGGATTTTTGTTTGGTTGCAAGGTTCAGAAATGCGATATGCGGTATTCGTTCGGTCATGCGGTCTAAAGCGAGTAATCGAATATGCGAAGGAGTATACGGAAGTATATGCGGTTTATGGGGTTTATAATATTTTAATTTAAAATATTATAAAATAAACAATAAAATATGATTATATAAAAAAATTTGATGATCTAACAAGATCCAAAATCAAAAATTTCAAATAAGATAATATAATCAATAAGATATATAAGCGTGATATTATAAATTGATTATTTTTTAGTGCGTATTTTGAATTTAATGCATATATGTACATATACAAATTTAGATACAACGCAGGAATTCTATAAGAAAACCTTTAATGTATATATAGATCCTATATATAACAAAAACTAAAGAATAATCATATGTATACAAATCATACACCGAAAATTATATGCATATATGCATCTCCAAGGAACAAAATATATTGACACAAAATATAGGGGAAATTGTATTTGCATATAAAATTTAATAGAAACACAAAAATGTAAAGTGCCAGACTGTTAGTTAAATATTTCATGTTTTATTCGAAGAACTAGAATAAATTTCATTAGATAGAAATTCAAAAGGCAGTAAACAAATCATTAATAAGTGTTGGGAACAACGAGAAAAAATGGATATGAAAAAAACCCTAGATTATATGCCCAAATGCAACATATATGAGAATAATGAAAAGATGCATCAATGTAAATGATGGTATAAGAGTTGCTCGGGAAAAAATCGAGTTAATGTGTCATCAACATGTCGAGGATTAACATGAATCCTATCAGATATGAGACCGCATATGCGGCCGCATATGCCGCATATGCGGACCGCATATGCGTTTTGACCGCAATTGCTGCATATGGCATATGCGCTTCGGTCAAGTGACCGAATACTCATATGCGGCCGCATGGACCGCATTTCCGAACATTGTTTGGTTGCTACAAAGAAATCATCGGTTGACCGCTGATCGAAGAGCTAGATTTTTCCCGATGCTGGTGACACATGCCAACAATGTCTTGCAACGAATGAAGATGTCGAGCACCTCTTCTTTATGTGTTCGATTGCAAAGGAGGTGAGGGAGGCATCACAGTTCAAGCTGGAGTCAATTGTTGATTGGGTTGTTTTTGGGACTCGATGGATAGGTTGAAAAATACGAACGATCATACCCAGGTTTGGTTGGCGGTTATCTTTTGGTCGGTGTGGCTCACACGGAATTTGAATATCTTCCGTGGAGAGAGAATGTATACGGAAAATGTTAAAGACAACAACAACAAAGCCTTTTCCCACAATAAGTAGGGTCGGCTACATGGATTCTTTGCCTCCATTCAGATATATCTTGGGTCAATCTCGGGCTTAGATCCAAAAAACTAAGATCCCTTTGTATAGTCTCAATCTTAAAGAGCATGCGAAAAATCTAAAGAACTTTTGGTCTATGTAATTCCTTTTTGATACTTAATGCAATTAATGCAAATATATAGAAGCCTATGGATAGGCGTCTACATGACGTGACACCCTCTTTTTCCTCAAAAAAAAAGCTTTGATCCTTCCTGATCGCCGACATGATAAAAAGGATCTTAGACTTGCCAGAAAGCTTCCTATAAAACATTGCTCCCTCGAACGAAGCACCATGTTTAAAAGAGCTTCATAACGCGTCGAAAGAGACCTTCAAAAAAGTTCACTGAAATAGGAGACATCGAGCCATGACCACGAGAATGTGGCCCAAATTTGCTAAGTAAATGAGCATCCAAAGAAGTTCAGGTCAACATTCTTGAGTCCATCAAAACAAAAAAGACACATTATATTCACCTTCAGACACCATTAGAATCAATAAATCCTTGCCAAACATTACCTCAACAACTAGGGGTGTACATAGATATGATAAAATCCGTAACACGATCCAATCTAGTGTTATTAGATTGGATTGGTTTTATCATTTCAAGGGCTCTGATCGGATTGGAATTTTTCAAATCCGTTAAAGTATGGATTGGATCGGATCATTACCAAAATCGAATTTGATCCAATCTATTAATCCGTTAACATATGTGTGTGTGCATGTACAATTGCACCCATTCTCAATTTCCTATAAGGCCATAATTAATACCGTTCATCTCATTTTTTCACATCAATGGTGGATACAATTCCGTTTGTCACCACACACTCTTCTGCTTTGAATCCAAATATTAAATCCCTAAATAATAAAATATGACTAACTTGTAAAGTTGTAAACCTTATTGAACCATTTCTGCTCAGTTCCCTCTCCCTTTCATTTCACTTTTAACCCATGATGTTTCACTCTCATTTCCCTCTCCCTCTTAGTTCATTTTGACACATCCCCCATCCTGCACAATGTTGTTGCCTCCCTCCAATACGACATCAACACCCCTCCCTTGCAATGTCGCCTCCCCCCTCTTGCGATGTTATTGCTTGTTTTTCACAATGTTGTCTCCTTCCCATGCGATACCATCTATCCTAAATGTGATGCCACTTGTCTGGTCTCCATTAAAAGAAAATATATTTAAGACATGTGTCTGGTATGCCCATTAAGAATTCTTGGCCCTTTTGCTTCTTACCTTTCACTTATTATTTCAGCTTGTAATTTTATCCTAAGGATGAAAATGGATCAGCTATTTCATCCAAGGTACCCATCAATGAATTAATAAGAATTACTAGAATTTCTTTCTTTTTTAAATTGATAAAAATGTGACTCATAGTTTTCAAAACAATTGCATATTTTGACTTATAGGTATAATCTAGCAAATAAATTCCATTTCAAGTCTATTTTAAATGAGATGCATGCTGCCCAATTGGAAGGCTATATTTAAGTTGACTTTGCTTTAATACTCAATCGAGTATGAATGGTTTATGATCCTCATTTGTTAATGATATATTATAGGACCTTGAAGATTATTATTGGGAGTAGTTTGAGTTTGACATTGCTTAACGGTCTGTATAAATCATGGACTTCATCAATATCCAACCACATAGATTACATTTTTTATTTATCTAACTTGTTTTAGGATCCTTATTTGGTATCTTCTATTGTTCTTATTTGAAGCATCTGTTGGAAAATCATTTGCAAAAAAACACATTAATGCAGCATTTATAAAACGAAACTCAAATTAAAAATTAATATAATTCTTTACTTTGATTATGTGGTCTTCAACTTCTTATTATGGATTAATAGAGTTCTTCAACTATAACTTTATTATGTGGTCTTTGAATATCTTTTATTTAAATCTATACATATTATCGATTTTCGAACCATAATTCAAATGTTTAGGACCATTGTGTTAAAGTACATACATGAGAGAGTAAGCAATTAAGTGGGAATATGTAAGTATAAAAAATGTGAACCAATCCAATCCAATTCGTAATCTGATGGATTAGATTTAGATATTTGATGAATTGGGTTGGATTGAAAATAAAATAAAATTTGTTAAGTTTGGATTGAACACTTATTAAGCTAAAATCCAATCCGATCAATGTGCACCCCTATCAACAGCCACGTAGAGAACAGGATCTTGAAGGGCACATCCATCACCAGCACATATCATTAACATGCACATAGGATCAACATCTTTCTTTGTATGCCTTCAACATCAAGAAGGAGCCCTACTCCACACTCAATCATCCTCTTGTAGAGAACCAATTGAGAACTCCTTAGTTCCTCCATCAAGCATAGCAACGAAAATGCAAGCATCCAAAATCCAACTCCTTCCCGATCACCCATATTAGAAAGGATCTTAGACTTGTCAAAAAGCTTCCTATAAAGCATTGCTCCGTCAAACGAAGCACCATGTCTGAAAAACCTTTGGAATATGTCGAACGAGTCCTTCCAAAAAAGTGTACTGAAATAGGAGACATCAAGCCACGACCACAAGAAAGTGGCTGAAATCTTCTTAGTTAATGAGCATCCAACGAACATTAGATCAATATTCTTGGGTAAATCAAAATAGAAAAAGGACATTATATTCACCTCCGGACACCATCTAATCGGTAAATCCTAGTCATACATTGTCTCAACAGCCATGCAAAGAATACGATCTTCAAGAGCACATCCATCTCCAGCACATGATTATTAACATGCATATAGGATCGACTTCGTTCTTTGTATGCCTTCAACGCTGAGAATGAACCCTATTCCACAATCAAATGTCCCCGTGTCAAGAACCACTGAAGAACTCCTTAGTTCCTCCTTCAAGCACCGCGACAAATTAAACCTCTAATCCAACAACATTGAACAAAATGAAAGCAACCAAACACCAACTCCTTCCCGATCGCCCACATGATACAAAGGATCTTAGACATGTCAAAAAGCTTCCTATAAAACATTTCTCCCTCGAACAAAGCACCATGTCTAAAAGACCTCTAGAATGCATCGAAGGAGTCCTTCCAAAAAAGTACGTTGAAATAGGAGACATCAAGCCATGACCACAAGAATGTGCACAAATCTGCCAAGTGAATGAGCATCCAAAGAACATTAGGTCAACATTCTTGGATCCATCAAAACAAAACACACATTATATTTGCCTCCGAACACCATAAGAATGGATAAATCCTAGTCAAACATTATCTCAATAGTCACGCAAAGAATATTATCCTCAAGGGCACATCCATCACTAGCACATGATCGTTAACATGCACGTTAACATGCACATAGGATCGACATTTTTCTTTGTATGCTTTCAACATCAAGAAGGATCCCTACTCCACATTCAATTGCCCTCTTATCGAAAACCAATAAAGAACTCTTAATTCATCCATAAAGCATTGCGACAAATTAAACCTTTAATCCAACAATGGTGAAAAATGCTATCAACCAAACTCCAGCTTCTACGTACCCCTGTCAATAGTGTGACACCAAATCACTGCCATCAACTGTCGTCATTGCCAACATCAGGAAGCTGATCTCCAACGCTTCACCACACATCCACTTGTCCAGCAATACCTAAAAGCTTCCTCATTCCCGAAAATTGTAGCCATGCGTTCTCTAACAAAAGATAACACTGACATGATGCCCTTCGAGAAAATCGAAGAACTCCTAGTCAAGTTCGACCTACTAACCCAGTTAAGAGTCTTTCCATAACAAGCTAGAAAATGGAGGTACATAAATCATCCTAAGTACCTATCAGCTTGGTAAGCCACTTCGCGAGGAGAGCATCATTCAGCTTGGGCAGATTTACACCCTCGAACCCTCATTCTTTACATCATAACAAACCTCTTAGTAACCTATATGACCTATTGGTCCTATACAGTAAAGCTAACCACACAAAAAAATGAGAGGAAAAAGGGCCTCCGCCATATAGGTGTGTGCCCAAAAACTTCACCATTTATCACCTCAATAAAAATTACAAACTAAAGCTAGGCAATAAGAATGCAAGAACTTACAAGTTCCAACTCTCAACTAGCACCCTAGTGTACGCCACTGCATTTTTCTCATATACATGGTCCTGACGAAAGACTGCACCATTCCTGACAAGCCAAATTGCCCAGATTAGTGCTAAGTACCTAGACCACTCCTCTTCCTCTGTGCCATTTCATCCCTCCCCAATGGATTCCCAGAAATCCGGCACACAATCAATACGAACCGCATGGTTCCGGAACAGGTTATGCGCCTCCAAAGAGCACCTACACTTGAAGAATAGACAATCTGCATCCTCCACTTCTTCCTGGCACTGCGAGCATGTTGGGTCAGCATTCGGAATGAACTGTGCAAAACGTTCCCCAGTCAAAAGTCTGCCCCTTCAAAATATTTATAAGAATACCTTCACACGAGTTGGGACATACCATTTCCATATTCTCCCAGGATCCGTCTCACATCCCCCAGGGTCAAAGATCATAGGGCCCTTCAATGCTCTATAAGCCTTCCCTACTGAGAAAGCATCGTCGCGCCAACACCAACAGTCCCGTCCATCGGTGGGTCCAGCCATGCTCACAGGCTCACAGCTCCTCAAGCAACATCAACAATTCTCCCAATCTCTTATCTGAGAGTTCATAACTTCATACCTAAATTGCAGAAAGAAAGAGTGTCTGTCCCAAACCTCAGCTACCAAAGCATCCAGGTTAGTAGTTAATGCCATCAACCATGGGAATCACACTCCCAAGGCCCCACCCTCATATTAATCATTAGTCCAGTATTTGAATCCATTTCTGTCCCCAAGCACATGTACTAGAAAATGGCGAATCTCATGTGTCACATCACATATGCCTCTCCAGAAGTAGGATGGTGCCGGTCCAAGCTCCCCAGAGCTGGGGAAGGAACTACCGGACCATAGATCTTGCATATAATATTACAAACCAGACCGTCGTATGTGCCCCATATACGTGTGATCCACTTGCTGAGAAGAGCCTTGTTCATCTCCTCCAGGTTGCGTACCGCAAGGCCCCCATCATTATTTGAGCATGTGACCATCTTCCATACCACTAATGAAAAACCATTTGTCCAACCAGAGGAAGACCTGAACAACTTCCTCATGATGCCCGCAAGCTTCATCCTCACCCCCTACAGGGAGTAGCATAGATGAGAGGGAAAAAGGAATCATAGATAGCATTGACCTCAGCAACACCAATCTTCCACCTCTAACGAAGCAGACCAACTTCCAGCCGATCAGTCTCTGCTCCAACTTCTGAATCACCAAAAGTCGATCCCTCATGTTCATCTTCTCTACCACCAGGGAGACACCAAGGTAACGCAGCGGTAGTTGGCACCTTGGGGAACGCAACCAACCTGCACATCTCATAATCTCCTCTTCCAAGTCAAAAGGAACGAATTCCAACTTCTCCTTGTTGATTCTCAACCTTGAAATTGTCCCAAAGATGTCAAGGACTGACGACACTCCACAACTCATCGAGCCCCCCTCCACAATAAGGATCGTATCATCTGCATACTGAAGGATAGAGATCGAGATCTTTTCCATTGAATAACCGATGCAAAAACCCCCCATGACTAAACCATAACTGATAGAGCATCAGTAGCAAGAATGAAGAGGAGTGGAGCCAAAGGACATCACTGTCGAACACCACAATTGGTTGACCGTTCACAAGCATTACACATGGCGCGGTCGTTATACACCTCTTCATCCAAGAAACCCAGTTATCTGGGAAGTCGCGCCTATGAAGTGATGCTCTAATGAAGCGCCAATCCACACAGCCATATGCCTTGGATAAATCCACTTTCCACGATACTCCTTTTGCTTTCCGCCTACGCCAGTCAGTCACAATCTCTGATGTCAGAACAACAAACTTTGAACTGGTAATACTATCTTATTCAGTACCCCCCTCAAATGGTTAGCCAACGTTGTTGCTATAATAAGGTAGATCGCATTCGAAAGGGCAATGGCCATGTATTCCTACACTCTTGTAACAACATCATTCTTGGGAAGCAAGAAAAGAAAGGATCGATTGATTCTACCAAAGACATAGTTCCCCTCCATAAACTCCTCCACCGCCTCCATTATCTCCTCTGCAATGAGATCCCAGAATTCTTTGTAAAAGAAGACCTGAAAACCATCCGGACCAGGGCACCCATTCGGGTTAAGTGCGAATAGGGCATCACGAACCTCCTGCAACCCAAAAGGTCTCATTGGCTCATCCGCACCAATATCCAAAATGACGCTTAACCCCACGTCCATCCACCTCGCTCTGCTGTGAGTTGCCCACATGCTCATGTTCTTGAAGTAACTCGTCATAGCCCTTGGAACCTCCACCTCCCCGCATACTTATATGCCGCCAACCTCAATCGAGTGGATCAGTTTCCTCCTTCTGTCATTTGCCACATTGTGAAAAAAAACTAGTATTTGCACCACCCTCCTTTAACCACTTTTGCATTGACCTTTGTCTCCATGATCTTTTGAGTCACCCTGAAGCTCAAAATCTCCTCGTCGTCCAGCTCCCTGTCATCCTCCAGTAAATCCAATCTCACCAAATCCTCCTGGGCCTAATTTCATCTCAAACTGCACTCAACCCTAGATTCCCTCTTGAAATCCAGGAGCCACCATCGCAACGTTGTTAATTTCAAAACTAACCTTGCAATAGACGATCCCCCCACCTCCAGCCACCACCCAAGCTGCATCCGGGAACCTTATCCTAACGTTATGTAGTTCATCCCACAAAACCACGTTTGGAGACGCTCCTGAGATACCATATACCAATGAAACAGCGAGGTGGGACTGATCCACCTTGCTTACTAATAGCACCGAGATCGAATGAATCATCTTTATCCACTTCATCAATCATCTCGAACAGATTCATGTTCAAAGCAACCACAACACCCCTAGAACTTCTGGTAGCTAACACCGCACTAAACTCCGTGAGAAGAGGGCTCAAGGTGGAGTTCCATCTCACGGAGTCACACGAGTCTTTTTTTGTTTCCTACAGACAGGCTACATTGATCTTCCACGCAACCAACATGAAGATGATTGCCAACCTTTTCTCAGGTTGACCGAGCCCCCGAACATTCCATGATAAGAGTTTCATTGAGAAATCAAGGGGATGGTCCCTACCATATGCACCCCCACCCTATGTGCAACTTCCAGTTCAAATAGCCCCTCAGAAACCTCCATACCCATCACCGAAGAAAAGTTTATCACCCTTCCCTTAGCAGTGCTCCTAGTAACTTCCACCCTCCCCCCTTCCCTAGAGTCAACTTCCTCCCAGTGCACACACCGCTCTTCTTCCAACCCTCTGCCCTCTATTCCAACCTCTGGAGAGAAACCCTCTTCATGCACACACTCTATTCTTGTGATTTCCTTGTCAGGAGCATCCACCTGTTGACTTTTCCGAGAAAAACATCGAAGATGTAGCCTTGCTTCCCATATTGCTCCTGGAACTCCTCTTCCCTGCCAACATTTCCTTGCTCTACTATGGTCAATTCCTCCCCTTACCTTCACATGTCTCGGCACCGACGTAGAGGTCATATGCCGTCCCCCCCCCCCACCGTGTAGGGCAAGAACCTTCGAGCCACCTCCGCTCGTCGAACCAACAACGACCGAGGGGTTGCCTCCCTGCCCCAACAGCCATGCAACCTCTTGTGTTACAGATCCAAAGAGCCCCATAGCAGTGGCTAGGTCTTTAAATTGTAACAGGTCCTCCTCTCCACGCTTTGCAAAAAGTGGTACCTCCATCGGTCGGAGAATTCGTCCAGATCCGATATTTCAGATCCGGGCATTGTATCTAAAATCGGTACCAAGCTTTGGTCCGAAAAGTCTGACTAGATTGTAACCGATCAATGCCTAAGCCATAGCGTTGCCCTCATCCCAATCAGAGGCTTGGAACACGGCATCAGCACGACCATCTCTTACTCCTCACCCGACAGCATACCGAAGCAACAAATCTCCTCGACCTCTCCTATATACAGCAACGCCTCACTGAGGACATCCATCTTCCGACATCTCAGCGAAACGCCTAGAATCTTCATCTTCCAAGTCTCGTCGACAACCCCCGAGGCTCTATCCAGAAAACACAGTCTCCACCACCAGAGAAGCGGCCTCGATTCCGGTGGCAAGCAACCCTCCAAGGCCCCCTTCAGCACCTCCTTCACACCTGACGATGATAAACCCCTCAGACAAAGCACACCTCCCGAAAGACGGAGCATATCAACCCACGTGTCGGTTAATATCACCCGATAACCCTTTACAAACCTTTCACAAAGCCTCATCCTTGCCTTCCACGATCAGGATTCCATCAAGCGAGTCCTCAGTCATAGCTCCTTCGGATAAAAATTGGAACATGTTGACGAAATCCACTTCTGGTAGGTTCATCTGATGGTCCTCCGGAGTGACATCAGCCTCTCTTGAATTTGGGTGTGCCATAGGTGCCTTCTTTTTTGACCAGGAGCCCTTGGCCCAACACTCTCGTCGATGATGGCCCGAGCAACCACATTGGAAACACAAACACTCCACTACTGCACAGGTCTTGGAGAGGTGATCCCCCGCATCACATCAGTAGCACCACGAAGTCGCACCTTCCTTCTGCTTCAGCCAACCTGCCTTTCTCTTCTTCTTTGTATCGCTCCACGGTCTTTCCCCCATCAACTCCTCCATGACGATGACGATGACACGATGTTATCGTTGTCCTCCCCCTCGCATGTTCGCACCTCCGTACTACTCTCTCTGATGATGGTGACCCTTTGCTTACCGAAATCAAGGATGTCCCTCCCAATTTCTCCACACCCTCTCGAACTGCTTCTGTTCCCACCCGCTCCCTCCATCGAAATTGTGACACAAGGTCAACCACATAAAAATGCATCCTCAACATCAATATGCTTCACCACTTCCACCACTATGCGGAAAACTAACATGTCAAACACTAGAAGAGCAATTCGTGTCAAATTTAAAAGAACAAGCCCTCCCCTCCACCTCATAATCAAGGCAGGTCTATAAGGACCTAAAACACATGCAAGGTGGCCTAGATCCGAAAGCAAATTGGTTGGATTTGGTCTATTGGGGTCCAATACCCTTGTTACACTAGCGACCATAGATGATGCGGTAACTACTACATATTAGAGAATACACCATTTGATCGCTCGCCCCCCAAAGAAACAATATTGCATGCTGACAATGAATCCATATGGCTGCGGTGTCGACGCAGAGAGAGCATATTGTGCCATGCCCACATTGACGAGCGGATTGTGGCCCATGTATATACTATGGATTTTTTGGGTGATGCAGCTGGACTTATCACTTGATTGGTACTTGATCACTGCATTGGTGGAGAGATGGTGCTCGAAGACTCGTACTTTTCACATACGCCATGAGGAGATGACGATGAATTTGTAGGATGTGGCTTTTATATGTGGACTGAAGATCGACGGACATCATGTGATTGGATACACATCGTCTCCTAGCTGGTCGGAACTTTGTGAGAGGCTTTTCAAAGTGAGACCTGAGAAGCCGAACATCTATTATGCACGTATCTGCATGATGTGGCTTTTATAGCACTTCTCAATAGTTCCAGAGGATGCCGATAAGGAGATCATTTTACATCACAGTCATGCATACATACTACAACTTTTAAGAGGGGTTGTCTTTCCAGACAAGTCGAGAACGAGATATCCCTGATTTACCTTCCCCTGCTCGAAGACACGAAGATATGCGAACAGTTTACCTTGGGGTCATCTTGCCTAGCTTTCCTTTACAGGCAGTTGTACATCACATCCAACGCAGAAACAATACAGATTTGTGCCCTCTTATTTTACTGCATTGGGAATATTTTCCCAACATAGCACTCATTTTGCATTGGAGGCCCAATTGACAAGGGAGCCTCTTAGGATGTCGTTGGTGGGCAAATTTTGAGGTTAGTAATGAGCCCACACACATGGTACGATCGTACTGTGATGCATTTGACCTTCAGTCTCACATATATAAAACTAAATCTACCATGATGTTATATTGAGAGTAGTTATACGTGGTCTTTATATAATTCTGTTCATTTACTTAGGTTGTTTGGATACCTTACACGTCAGATGTGATATAGATGCTTCTTCTATACTGCTTAGAAGCGCAAGATCTGCATGTTGCAAGAGTACCACTCATCTGTTTATGTTTGATTGAGTTATATACTCCAGATTGTGTCATACGGTAGTTTGGAGCAGTGCATGGGATCCCAGGTCCGTGCAACACTTGCATAAAACTCCACTCGATAGATCTTCGAGAGAAGATCAACGTTGATTGGATACAATTCCATGCCAACTTCTTGAGGATGCGGGAGAATATGAGGGATTATATTATGGAGATTGTCCCTATAGTGTTAGGAGGAGATGGGATTATAGATGGCAACATGAGACCCGACGGTTCATTGGTAGATAAGGTTGCATTATAAACTTTGTTGTAAGTAACACTTAAAATATCCTTGCATTTTCAACATATCAATAATATGACTCAAGTCTTTCTCCTTTTCAGATATTAAGGTTTAGGGAGATCCATCTGGCAAGGGATGACCCACATCATGTGGTCTTTTTGATGGTTGATTATGAATGTCAACTAGCAGATGCCATTGAGAGACGGTTTAGAGATGATCCGAATGATGATGAGGCTGGAGGACATGAAGGAGAGTCTGCAGAACCAACTCCTACTGAGCGGGGTCAAGGACGAGGACATGGGCGAGGACATGATGGTGTAAGTGTTGTAGGAGGACAGCGACGGCATGGCCAAGCATCTGGTCGTGATGATTTTCATGCTCTTTTTCAGATCTATTGCACTCATGGTAGCTCGTCCATACCAGCAGCCCTGATGAAGGAGAGGGGTCCTGCTGACGCCGACTTTTCGTGTTGCTTCCCACTGTTGGCACTTCATATAGACATCGTCAAAGTTTATGTTATCAATGGATCTCAGATTTCAGATATTGACCAAGCTAGCCAGAACTTGCCTGCAACCCAACTGGAGCCCGAGGCATCTCCGCAACAACCCAAAGAAAGGTCGACAAAGCTTAGATTCTTCCGCAGAAGGAAACGTGTGTGATGTACTTATCTTATATAGTTTTATATATCACAATGTTTACTAAATGAACAACTTTTGTTATATATGAGTCTATGTAACTCTATGTATCCAGACTAAATCATGGACTAACAATTTTATTTATGAGTCTTTATGCAATCGATTTTCTTATGTGTCATTATCATTCCTCAAGATAGAAACTCCACAAAATATAAGATGCGAATTGAAATTAGCCCAATTGATACAACATATATAAATACAAGAAAATTGATAGAAGCACAATTGAAAGTGGTGCAGCTCCCTGAAAAGGAGAACTACTTGGTTAAACTAGGAGCAGACAAAACCGTGGTCAAGCTCACGTCTTCGTTGAAGCCGTGACTTCAACCCGTGGCTCTTTCGGATGGGAGCCGTGAAGAACCGTGGGTTGAGGTCACGGCTTCCTTGCCGTTGTACTTAACAAAATATATATTTGTAGGGAGATCACGTGGAATAACTTTCCACGAAAATCGCTCAGATGAATTTTCCTCCACAAAAACAGGCGCATGAACAAATATGGATCTACGTTGAACCAAATTGTGAAAAAGAGATTTTTTTTTCTCGGATGTCGGATCAAGAAGAAAGAACATAATAAGATGAAGGAGGAGGAGGAGGAGTAGAGTGGGAAGCGGAAACAACATCCCAATTGAGCAAGAAAGCAGCGGCAGTAATATAAATTAACTTCGAAGAACAAAGATCAGGAGAAATTGGAGTCATCAAAATACTGAAACGGAAAGAGAGAGAGAGAGAGAGAGAGGAGGGATCAGTAGACGGACGAGGAGATCTAGAGAGGAGACAACTTACATCGCTGGAAGTATCTTCTCTCCGGTCCCCGAAACCCTAAATGCGGCGACCGACCTCTGCTCCTCTGCTGCTGCCAACAGACGAAGAGGAAGAAGGGAGGAAGACGAGGGTGGAACCCAAACCAGATCCGGGTTTTTACGCACGTTCGACAGAGGAGGAGAGAGGGATGGGCAAATTACAAATGGCTCCCCCAAATTTGGCTCGGGATCAAAATAGCTCCTAAAAACCAAAATACACCAGTTTCACTCCCGATATATCGATACAATATACTGCCCATCAGTGTTTTGAAAACCAGTAGTGTGAAATACATACATTGTCTATGTATTTTATTTATATTTTAAGTTTATTTAAGTGCATATTATACATATTTTTATTTTATTACGGTTTGATTAGCCGGTTCAACCACTTATTTCTTCCTGGTCCGGTTTAATCCGAATTTAAATAATGATGTCATCATCCGGTTGAACCGATTTGATTACATGGTTCAATCCGATCCGACCATTTTAGTAAGGTTTTAAGTTCAATTTCAAAAACATTGGTGCTCATTGTCCCCATGGGGATATGGATACAATGGGGTTGTTTGTGAGGGTTTAACCTGGGTGGGGCAATGGACCTGAGATGTTGGGACCCGTTTAAAAATTTACTCAGAAGAAAGAAAGAAGAGATTTTTGCACATGTGCTCTTCTGAGTTTTTTCAAGAACATTTATACCCTTAACTTTTTCACAATTACACGTGTTTATGTACTCTGACAAAAATCACATCATTGACATTCCATTGGTGTAACACAGAGGCACAAAGCATAATCGTTGAAGGGTAATATTGTAAATTTTGTAATAAGTTAGGTGTACAAGTGTTATTAGAAAAACTCGAAAGAATATAAGTGAAAGAAAACCCAAGAAAGAAAAAGATGTGTAATATTTTTGGAGAGAGAGAGGAAAAGAGTCATCGGAGATAGCTTGCATTTGGAGTATAGCTCAAAATATTTTTTGAAAGGTAAATATATTATTTTATAATACATGTTTATGGCCCTAATATATGTCACTAGATTTTTGATAATGTGACCAAAATACCCTTCCTTGAATTTAAAAATTAAACAATAATTTACTTCGTTGATCTTCACTACCACCCATCAAGCTCCAGTTCGACGTCGCACACATAACAGTCTAAAGCCCTAGCCTCCTAAAATCATTGGTTGTCTATTACTTAGAACCCCTGGTGTGTGTTTGGTGTGCGGGTTAGGGTGGGTTAAACTGGTAGAGGGTAGCTCGTGTTTGTGTTTTGATATTTGGACAGAGGGTTAAACTGTGGGTGGCTTTGTTGTGGGTTTATTGTGATATGATTGTATTGAAGTTTGAAAAAGCGAGTAGTTATTGTGAAGTGATTGCATTAAGTTTGGAAAAGCGTGTAGAAGTTGAGTAGTTTATAATTTATATATGATATGATGGTATAATATATTATTTTTTGATTGAGTGGATGAAAGAGAATTGATTTATTTAATGTATTAAAAACGAGAAAATGTGGGCCCACATTAGAGAAAATGAGTGGGTTAAGGGGGGTAACCCCCCCCCCCCCAAAAAAGAGTTTACCCCACTACCCGAGGGAGTTTACCCCACTACCCGAACGGGGTCCTACAGTTTATGTTGTATTGCCAACCCCCTCCTCTGCCTTCTCGACAATGCCATCAGTCTCCTCTCTCACTATACGGTGGCATAAAGTGTCACTTGCTCCATCCCTCTTTTACTGAATTCTATAGATCCAAATAGGGGTGAGTGTGGATTCTAGTAAGGAAATAAATGTCAAGGGATGACTTGAAGTTTCGTAATGGCACATGATCAAGATATATAATAGAACGTCAGGAATTAGAACCGCATCGCTGAGAAGGATCACCTTTGAAAGCCATCAATGGAATTTGTTGTATTCAACAATAACATATGTCTCCTAAGTACCTCGTGAACTTGTTTAAGTAGTAATATGTGAATCTCCCCTATCCTTGGAGTAAAGAGAACGATTTTTATAAATTGCTCCATGAGCAGACTGAACACACAAATTCACTAAAATATGTTAGAGTTGGTGGTACAATGGTTAATTTGATTGACACGACAATAGTTTTGCATTGATCATGACATGTGCGAAATTTAGTTTTAGTAATATCAATATCTCGAGTTATCTAGATTACATATCGATTATGGAAAAACACTCAACAGATAATAGTTCTCCATCGCTTCCTTATGTGGATGCGTATAATCTCTACATAGTTGCATCAAGTCATCCTTTTTTTCGGAAAGTGGAACTTTTACACTCCATGAAAACTTACTCGATTGAATGAATCCTTTGTCGAGGAGTTCTTATAACTACCCATTCTGCCCATGGCTAGTGTAACGGAACGGGTCGAGATGACCGGCGGAAGCATGCAACATTGAGTCGCACGACCGAACCGTTACCAGAAACTTGCATAGTAATCAATGAGCAGAGAAATAAAATATTTAACTAAAGTCCAGTCAACATGAAAGTTCTCTTATTACAAGTCCAACATGGGTAACATTGCAAAAGAACCAATAGTAAAACTAGCAATTCAAAGTTCCAGTGGGCACAACGACATCCCTTCTTAATCAATGCATCTGTGATCAATACCGGTTCAACTTCACGACGACGGTTAGTTGCCTTGAACTAGAAGTTAAGTCACAACTCGTGTTCTCCTGAAAAAAAACAACAACACATGGTATGAGCTAACGCTCAGTATGTGCCGAGTTGGGGTCAAGCCGGCTAGCGCGGAAAACAAGTCTCCCTATGCTACTTTAAACCGTTAAAACATAATCTCTTTTATACAATCAATTATCAACACAACTATACGGTTTGCATAATTATCTGATTGCATATGAAACTAACTTGTTCTCATGTACCATTATCATGAGACTCATAATTTCACATAAACATGCAAACAGAAGGTATTCCTTATGAAGACTTTCGTTAAAGCCATAATTACATATATACCCATAAAGTTTGTCATATTTGCATATATGTCTTAACATTTTCGTAATTTTCACTTATACCCTCGGAATTTTTCATAATTGCATATATGCCCCAGAACAATCAAAACACTTGCATAATGCCATTACTTGGTCATAGTTGCACACATGTGCCTTAGCAATTTCAGAAACTGTACACATACCATTGGTTTGTTTAGTGGTTAAAGTTGTCTTAATTGTTACTTCTTAATGGCTTTGGTGGCTTTGCTGGCTTTAATGGCTTTACCGCTGGCACAAGCAGTCCATACTTGACAGTGTAGCTACAACTGTAGATGACTTAGATTTTTCCTCTGTGGTTCCTTGCAACCATACGCCCCTTGTGGCGTTGCCCCTTGGGCATACGATAATTGGACTCTAGAGGTGGCTCCCACCATTAGGTGTAGCACTTAGCTCCGCTTATCGTCATCATGTCATTATTTATCTTAAAGAAATTCATATTCTTTCATGAGAATTTCCTTTTCCATGCAATAACGCTTCATTTGAACAATTCAGTTTCAACAACTTACTATTAACTTTTGTTACTAGATAACTTAAATAATTATAATGAGAGATCGAAAACATAAAGATCTTATCTTAATAATGGTTATAATCAGAGACACCGTTAATATTTTTTTAGTATAAATTCCTTAGCGGTGAGTTGACCGTATGATTTATCATAAAAATATTACTTGAACCATTACATCTGAATTTAGTACGACAAGTTCATAAATAAATATTGATATCTTTTGATGAAATTATTGCATATATAACTACTATCCAACAACTTTAAAGTACATAGTATTTGTTTAGACATAAATATAAGTAAATCAATATACGGTATTGAAGTAAATGGATTGCATCTTAATGCAAAATAGGCATGTGATATGTATGACACAAATAATGATTTGGTTAACAAGAAGATCCCTCTGTTTTCATTTCTTCGATTATGCGTAATATCCCAACTGTATAAAAGTTGAACTAAAATTCCTTGTGGCTCAAAATTACAGGACTTGAATCAAACCGACCCAACCCCCCTTTTTCAAAGGATATCGACCGTTAGTCCTTTGAATACCATTCAACATTCAAAAGTAATTCATTTCATCTTTAAAAAGTAATTCATTTCATCTTCATTTTATTCACAGACTTATGAAAGTAATACTCTACGGATGAACTTATCTAATTAGCCCCAAAGGAAATTGTCCAATACATGAACTTATGAAATTAATATTCCACCGATGTGCATATTCCAATAGGAAAGATAAGAATCAGCCAACATTGAATAACACCTTGAGATTATTTAGAAAAAAAAATACTGATGAATACAAATCGATATTCGAACATCCCTAATTTTTCCATTAGCAATTACTGAGTTAGGAAGCATAATCAAGCGAATTCTTGTAGTAGAAGCATGATCGAATATTAAGATCGGGAAAATTGTTTCTTAACTCATTCCTACAGGTTCAACAATTACATTTGAAAACATAACTCAGATATGAATTTTTTTGATATGTATAATCCAGGCTGACATGCACATTTATAGTTCCATCCCAGAAGTGATCATTATTCCTACGAAATCCTATATCGATACATATGTTTTGAGATTGTGTTTTGTACAACTAGGTAAATACTTATCACAGTTATGGATGGAATGCATACATCGATTCATCAAATAGCACTCCTAAGGGATCGACACATACATTTAAAAATCATAATCTTAAACCGATACCTACATCATCTTGAGATCATATATTGTGCACATTAAGTAAATACTTATCACAAAGGCATATGTCGATTCATCGAATAATATTCCTACGGTGTTCGACACATACCTCGAGTCCGACAGATTGTATCTAATGGATTGCTACGTCGGCCCTCTCCCTGCTCTCGAGCCGACGTTCTCCTCTAATGAACCGACGCCGGCGTTCCTACGATGAGAATGATCCCCCAATGAGATTACTCTCTCTAACTCTCCATCTCCCCTTCTCTCTCACAATCCTCTATCTCTCTCTCTTTTTGCAAAAACATTAGACGTGAGGGGAAGGGAGGGTGATTTTATTGGGTTTTTTGATACCTCTCAATGAGGCAATCAATGGGGCACTAATGCCCGTTAATTTCATAAATAATTGCATGCTATTGATTGGAGTATTATAAGGCAATATGACTGGAAAAAAAATCTCCAGTCGTTACAATCTACCCTCCTTAAAAAATTTCGTCCTCGAAATTTCTTAGTAAAGGATCATACCGAAAAGCTGTGGATGTTTCTCGTGCATTTCAATTACTAGCTCCCATGTGGCCTCCTCCTTCTTATGATACTTCTAGAGTACCTTAAACATCGGAACTATACGTCGACGAAGCTGATGGTCTCTACGATAGATTATGAGGATTGGTTTCTCCTCGAAAGTAAGATTGGGCTAAATATCAAGAACCTCTTGTCCGATCACGTGTTAAGGATCAGGAGTGTACTTCCTTAACATAGATACATGGAATACATCGTGTAGCTTCGAGTATTAATGTAGTAATGCAATACGACATGCCACCTCTTCGATTCGTTGTAGAGTCTCAAAAGGTCATATGTATCTAGGAGTATGTTTCCATTTCTTTCCGAATCGTAATACACCCTTGGTTAGGGAAATCTTTAGAAATACATGGTCTCTAATTGCGAAACTCAACCCCCTTCTATGACGATCTGCATAAGACTTCTGCCTACTTTGAGCTGCCGACAATCTCTTCCTGATTAGCTCAACACCTTGCTTATTGATTGGATTAGCTCCGGTCCCAAAATATGCTTCTCACCAACATCACTCCAACATGAGGGTGATATGCAAGGTCTTCCATAAATTGCTTCATAGGGAACCATCTTTAATGCTCGAATGATAACTATTTTTATAAGCAAACTCTACTAATGGAAGATGTTTGTCCCAGCTACCTGAAAAATCCAGAGCATAAGCTCTCAACATATCTCTTAGCATTTGGATGGTCCTTTCTGATTGACCATCAGTCTGCAGATGATCTGAGGTGCTAAACTTCAATTGAGTTCCCATAGCATCTTGAAAATTTTTCCACAACCGAGACGTGAATCTAGTATCTCGATCTGACACAATTGATGAAGGAACGCCATGTAATTCGACGATTCCATTCACGTATAATTCAGGTAGACTATTCGTCGATTGATCCTAACGGATGAGTAATAAATGTGCTGATTTGGTTAATCGATCAACAATCACCCATATGGTGTTATGACGATGCTTCTCATCAACTGATAATCCATCCACCTCCTATGATTGATTGATAACCACGAATGCAATAAGTAGGACAAACTGATCTACAATCACTCTGATAGTATCATAATGATGCATCCTGATCTTAGATAAATCAATAACAAAATTCATGTGATATGCTTCAATTTCAATCTACTATATCCAAAGGTTGAACATGACTTGTTGTTTTCGGATGTTCAGTCTCAATATATTGACATATTAAGATTTTGGAAATAAATTCTACAATCATTATCTTAATCGTTGGCCACTAATAAGATCATCAAATATCTTAGGCATTTTTGTCATGTATGGATGAATAGTGTATATCGATCTCTGAAATTCATATAATATCTCCCACGTTAACTTATAGTCACCAAGAATCCAAAATCTTTAATAGTATATCAAATCATCATTGATTCCATTAATAAAATCATATTATTCCTTCTTAAGTGTTTCAATCATTTTTGAAAAATTTGCTTCCAGTCTGATACTTTGATCCTTTAGATTACCTGAAAAATTTCTCATTGTATCGATAATCTCACCAATCTATTAGAGAAAATATTATCACTACTAACTCCAAGTCATGAGTAGGATACTCCAAGAGAAAAGTTGGATAGTTACTCTCTTATGCTCTTAGTTGGCTTGATGCATAATCAATACCTTTTCATAAAGTATACCTACTTTCTTTGTCAGATATATCAATGTGAACTACAAAACTCTAATGCATAATAGTAAACTTCATGTCAGGGTCATGGTCAACATTTACTCATTTTTTTTGAAAATTTCAATCATGATCCTACTTACAAACTTTGCATCCTTTCTAATGAAGCTTGTCATCATTCTAGTAATGTATAAGAAAGTTCTACATGAATCACCAATATACCTTGTCACCCTAGAGATCCATGAATCTCTAAAATATTTCTCAACAAACTCCAAGGTAATATAACTTTCACCTTAGTTCACCATCTTTAATGTCATCAATCATTATATAAGATAATACTAAGGAATGTGATTTTGTCCACTCCAATGTTACATTTGTAGCACTTTTCATAGAGCTAATGATGACAAAAGATTATAAATACAACATTAAGATGTAATTGGTATTTCTCCCGATCACCAAAGTATATAACATTGTCATTCGCAATTATGATCATGATCTTCTCGAAAATCTCTATTCATAAACTCTGTAAAAGCTATAAGAGTATTTTTGAGATCAAAATGCGTGATAAAATATTTCACAATGTCTAATCCTTAGTCTGGAAGCTATTTCTAGAATGTCCTTCTTTTTCTTCCACTTATATGGTAACCCGAAATTATATTTATTGTAGAAAATATCTTTTCTCTCCATAATCAATGAACAAATCATTTATCCAAGATACTAGGTATCAATCCCTCAAAATTACCTTATTCAGAGTTCAATAACCAATGCAGATAATATGTGACCTAACTTTCCTTATTCACAAGGTGAAAAATATTCCATGTGGAAAACCATCAAATCACAAAATCTCTTATCCAATTGTTATTGCGGATTCTCTTTGAATTCAATAGGTGTCATTCAATAAGGACTTTTCAAAATTAATGCAATCCATGTGATAACAACAGTGGAGAATCCTCATGATGTGATAGAATGATAATCCGGAAAGGCGTCCAAAAGAAATCTGAAACATTAGAAGTTAGCTGATGTAACCAAGATGACTATGTACTAGGAGCTAATTGGGTATCTGGTGTAATAATTAACTATAGTTCATTGGCTTCTCATTTTCTCTTATCATATTCTCATTCTTCTCCAACTCCATAACTTTATCGCATACTCTTTGATAATGTTATTACCATGTCTAAGGTAAAATCACTTCAATCAATGGAGAATATCTCTGAAAAGTAGATTCTATTATGCTCAATCGGTTAATCTTTTGCCATATCCTTTAGATAAAATATTCCTATTATTCTTCTCCTTATGGTAGTATGTAATTTCAAAAGTCATCTCCATTGAATGCATCAATCCAATGCTTAACTTTTCCATACCATGTCTACCCTATAGGATGAATGGATTGTTGAGAATAAAGACCTTCAGTATAAATCCACCAAAGCTTTATGCATGATACCTTCATTGCTGAGTCATAACTATTATATATCAACTCTAGTAATTATTGACATGTGTCCTTAGCAATCTCATTATTCAATGATGACTCGCTCTCTCGGATCACCTTAATTCCATAATGATAGATCCTCTTCTAGAAATCAAAGGATCAACTAGTTGTATGTAATACGTAGGTTTGACTCTACTCATGTCAGTCTTGGGTCACTATCTGGTGTGGATATCCTATACCCAGAGGAATTCTAGCTCTGATACCATTTGTAACGGAACGGATCGGGATGACCGGCGGAAGCATGCAACATTGGGTCGCATGACCGAACCGTTACCGGAAACTTGCATAGTAATCAATGAGCAGAGAAATAAAATATTTAACTAAAGTCCAGTCAACATGAAAGTTCTCTTATTACAAGTCCAACATGGGTAACATTGCAAAAGGACCAATAGTAAAACTAGCAATTCAAAGTTCCAGTGTGCACAACGACATCCCTTCTTAATCAATTCATCTGTGATCTATACCGGTTCAACTTCACGACGACGGTTAGTTGCCTTGAACTAGAAGTTAAGTCACAACTCGTGTTCTCCTGAAAAAAACAACAACACATGTTATGAGCTAATGCTCAGTATGTGCCGAGTTGGGGTCAAGCCGGCTAGCGCGGAAAACAAGTCTCCCTATGCTACTTTAAACCGTTAAAACATAATCTCTTTTATATAATCAATTATCAACACAACTATACGGTTTGCATAATTATCTGATTGCATATGAAACTAACTTGTTCTCATGTACCATTATCATGAGACTCATAATTTCACATAAACATGCAAACAGAAGGTATTCCTTGTGAAGACTTTCGTTAAAGCCATAATTACATATATACCTATAAAGTTTGTCATATTTGCATATACGTCTTAACATTTTCGTAATTTTCACTTATACCCTCGGAATTTTTCATAATTGCATATATGCCCCAGAACAATCAAAACACTTGCATAATGCCATTACTTGGCCATAGTTGCACACATGTGCCTTAGCAATTTCAGAAACTGTACACATACCATTGGTTTGTTTAGTGGTTAAAGTTGTCTTAATTGTTACTTCTTAATGACTTTGGTGGCTTTGCTGGCTTTAATGGCTTTACCGCTGGCACAAGCGGTCCATACTTGACAGTGTAGCTACAACTGTAGAGGACTTAGATTTTTCCTCTGTGGTTCCTTGCAACCATGCGCCCCTTGCGGTGTTGCCCCTTGGGCATACGATAATTGGACTCTAGAGGTGGCTCCCACCATTAGGTGTAGCACTTAGCTCCGCTTATCGTCATCATGTCATTATTTATCTTAAAGAAATTCATATTCTTTCATGAGAATTTCCTTTTCCATGCAATAACGCTTCATTTGAACATTTCAGTTTCAACAACTTACTATTAACTTTTGTTACTAGATAACTTAAATAATTATAATGAGAGATCGAAAACATAAAGATCTTATCTTAATAATGGTTATAATCATAAGAGACACCGTTAATATTTTTTTTCGTATAAATTCCTTAGCGGTGAGTTGACCGTATGATTTATCATAAAAATATTACTTGAACCATTACATCTGAATTTAGTACGACAAGTTCATAAATAAATATTGATACCTTTTGATGAAATTATTGCATATATAACTACTATCCAACAACTTTAAAGTACATAGTATTTGTTTAGACATAAATATAAGTAAATCAATATACGGTATTGAAGTAAATGGATTGCATCTTAATGCAAAATAGACATGTGATATGTATGACACAAATAATGATTTGGTTAACAAGAAGATCCCTCTGTTTTCATTTCTTCGATTATGCGTAATATCCCAACTGTATAAAAGTTGAACTAAAATTCCTTGTGGCTCAAAATTACAGGACTTGAATCAAACCGACCCAACCCCCCTTTTTCAAAAGATATCGACCGTTAGTCCTTTGAATACCATTCAACATTCAAAAGTAATTCATTTCATCTTTAAAAAGTAATTCATTTCATCTTCATTTTATTCACAGACTTATGAAAGTAATACTCTACGGATGAACTTATCTAATTAGCCCCATAGGAAATTGTCCAATACATGAACTTATGAAATTAATATTCCACCGATGTGCATATTCCAATAGGAAAGATAAGAATCAGCGAACATTGAATAACACCGTGAGATTATTTAGAAAAAAAATACTGATGAATACAAATCGATATCGAAGATCCCTAATTTTTCCATTAGCAATTACTGAGTTAGGAAGCATAATCAAGCGAATTCTTGTAGTAGAAGCATAATCGAATATTAAGATCGGGAAAATTGTTTCTTAACTCATTCCTACAGGTTCAACAATTACATTTGAAAACATAACTCAGATATGAATTTTTTTGATATGTATAATCCAGGCTGACATGCACATTTATAGTTCCATCCCAGAAGTGATCATTATTCCTACGAAATCCTATATCGATACATATGTTTTGAGATTGTGTTTTGTACAACTAGGTAAATACTTATCACAGTTATGGATGGAAGGCATACATCGATTCATCAAATAGTACTCCTAAGGGATCGACACATACATTTAAAAATCATAATCTTAAACCGATACCTACATCATCTTGAGATCATATATTGTGCACATTAAGTAAATACTTATCACAAAGGCATATGTCGATTCATCGAATAATATTCCTACGGTGTTCGACACATACCTCGAGTCCGACGGATTGTATCTAATGGATTGCTACGTCGGCCCTCTCCCTGCTCTCGAGCCGACGTTTTCCTCTAATGAACCGACGCCGGCGTTCCTACGATGAGAATGATCCCCCAATGAGATTACTCTCTCTAACTCTCCATCTCCCCTTCTCTCTCACAATCCTCTATCTCTCTCTCTTTTTGCAAAAACATTAGACGTGAGGGGAAGGGAGGGTGATTTTATTGGGTTTTTTGATACCTCTCAATGAGGCAATCAATGGGGCACTAATGACCGTTAATTTCATAAATAATTGCATGCTATTGATTGGAGTATTATAAGGCAATATGACTGGAAAAAAAATCTCCAGCCGTTACAATCTACCCTCCTTAAAAAATTTCGTCCTCGAAATTTCTTAGTAAAGGATCATACCGAAAAGCTGTGGATGTTTCTCGTGCATTTCAATTACTAGCTCTCATGTGGCCTCCTCCTTCTTATGATACTTCTAGAGTACCTTAAACATCGGAACTATACGTCGACGAAGCTGATGGTCTCTACGATAGATTATGAGGATTGGTTTCTCCTAGAAAGTAAGATTGGGCTAAATATCAAGAACCTCTAGTCCGATCACGTGTTAAGGATCAGGAGTGTTCTTCCTTAACATAGATACATGGAATACATCGTGTAGCTTCGAGTATTGATGTAGTAATGCAATACGACATGCCACCTCTTCGATTCGTTGTAGAGTCTCAAAAGGTCATATGTATCTAGGAGTATGTTTCCATTTCTTTCCGAATCGTAATACACCCTTGGTTAGGGAAATCTTTAGAAATACATGGTCTCTAATTGCGAAACTCAACCCCCTTCTATGACGATCTGCATAAGACTTCTGCCTACTTTGAGCTGCCGACAATCTCTTCCTGATTAGCTCAACACCTTGCTTATTGATTGGATTAGCTCCGGTCCCAAAATATGCTTCTCACCAACATCACTCCAACATGAGGGTGATATGCAAGGTCTTTCATAAATTGCTTCATAGGGAACCATCTTTAATGCTCAAATGATAACTATTTTTATAAGCAAACTCTACTAATGGAAGATGTCTGTCTCAACTACCTGAAAAATCCAGAGCATAAGCTCTCAACATATCTCTTAGCATTTGGATGGTCCTTTCTGATTGACCATCAGTCTGCAGATGATCTGAGGTGCTAAACTTCAACTGAGTTCCCATAGCATCTTGAAAATTTTTCCACAACCGAGACATGAATCTAGTATCTCGATCTGACACAATTGATTAAGGAACGCCATGTAATTCAACGATTTCATTCACGTATAATTCAGGTAGACTATTCGTCGATTGATCCTAACGGATGAGTAACAAATGTGCTGATTTGGTTAATCGATCAACAATCACCCATATGGTGTTATGACGATGCTTCTCATCAACTTATAATCCATCCAATCCTATGATTGATTGATAACCACGAATGCAATAAGTAGGACAATCTGATCTACAATCACTCTGATAGTATCATAATGATGCATCCTGATCTTAGATAAATCAATAACAAAATTCATGTGATATGCTTCAATTTCAATCTACTATATCCAAAGGTTGAACATGACTTGTTGTTTTCGGATGTTCAGTCTCAATATATTGACATATTAAGATTTTGGAAATAAATTCTACAATCATTATCTTAATCGTTGGCCACTAATAAGATCATCAAATATCTTAGGCATTTTTGTCATGTATGGATGAATAGTGTATATCGATCTCTGAAATTCATATAATATCTCCCACGTTAACTTATAGTCACCAAGAATCCAAAATCTTTAATAGTATATCAAATCATCATTGATTCCATTAATAAAATCATATTATTCCTTCTTAAGTGTTTCAATCATTTTTGAAAAATTTGCTTCCAGTCTGATACTTTGATCCTTTAGATTACCTGAAAAATTTCTCATTGTATCGATAATCTCACCAATCTATTAGAGAAAATATTATCACTACTAACTCCAAGTCATGAGTAGGATACTCCAAGAGAAAAGTTGGATAGTTACTCTCTTATGCTCTTAGTTGGCTTGATGCATAATCAATACCTTTTCATAAAGTATACCTACTTTCTTTGTCAGATATATCAATGTGAACTACAAAACTCTAATGCATAATAGTAAACTTCATGTCAGGGTCATGGTCAATATTTACTCATTTTTTTTGAAAATTTCAATCATGATCCTACTTACAAACTTTGCATCCTTTCTAATGAAGCTTGTCATCATTCTAGTAATGTATAAGAAAGTTCTACATGAATCACCAATATACCTTGTCACCCTAGAGATCCATGAATATCTAAAATATTTCTCAACAAACTCCAAGGTAATATAACTTTCACCTTAGTTCACCATCTTTAATGTCATCAATCATTATATAAGATAATACTAAGGAATGTGATTTTGTCCACTCCAATGTTACATTTGTAGCACTTTTCATAGAGCTAATGATGACAAAAGATTATAAATACAACATTAAGATGTAATTGGTATTTCTCCCGATCACCAAAGTATATAACATTGTCATTCGCAATTATGATCATGATCTTCTCGAAAATCTCTATTCATAAACTCTGTAAAAGCTATAAGAGTACTTTTGAGATCAAAATGCGTGATAAAATATTTCACAATGTCTAATCCTTAGTCTGAAAGCTATTTCTAGAATGTCCTTCTTTTTCTTCCACTTATATGGTAACCCGAAATTATATTTATTGCAGAAAATATCTTTTCTCTCCATAATCAATGAACAAATCATTTATCCAAGATAGTAGGTATCAATCCCTCAAAATTACCTTATTCAGAGTTCAATAACCAATGCAGATAATATGTGACCTAACTTTCCTTATTCACAAGGTGAAAAATATTCCATGTGGAAAACCATCAAATCACAAAATCTCTTATCCAATTGTTATTGCGAATTCTCTTTGAATTCAATAGGTGTCATTCAATAAGGATTTTTCAAAATTAATGCAATCCATGTGATAACAAAAATGGAGAATCCTCATGATGTGATAGAATGATAATCCGGAAAGGCGTCCAAAAGAAATCTGAAACATTAGAAGTTAGATGATGTAACCAAGATGACTATGTACTAGGAGCTAATTGGGTATCTGGTGTAATAATTAACTATAGTTCATTGGCTTCTCATTTTCTCTTATCATATTCTCATTCTTCTCCAACTCCATAACTTTATCGCATACTCTTTGATAATGTTATTACCACGTCTAAGGTAAAATCACTTCAATCAATGGAGAATATCTCCGAAAAGTAGATTCTATTATGCTCAATCGATTAATCTTTTGACATACCCTTTAGATAAAATATCCCTATTATTCTTCTCCTTATGGTAGTATGTAATTTCAAAAGTCATCTCCATTGAATGCATCAATCCAATGCTTAACTTTTCCATACCATGTCTGCCCTATAGGATGAATGGATTGTTGAGAATAAAGACCTTCAGTATAAATCCACCAAAGCTTTATGCATGATACCTTCATTGCTGAGTCATAACTATTATATATCAACTCTAGTAATTATTGACATGTGTCCTTAGCAATCTCATTATTCAATGATGACTCGCTCTATCGGATCACCTTAATTCCATAATGATAGATCCTCTTCTAGAAATCAAAGGATCAACTAGTTGTATGTAATACGTAGGTTTGACTCTACTCATGTCAGTCTTGGGTCACTATTTGGTGTGGTTATCCTATATCCAGAGGAACTCTAGCTCTGATACTATTTGTAACGGAACGGGTCGGGATGACCGGCGGAAGCATGCAACATTGGGTCGCATGACCGAACCGTTACCGGAAACTTGCATAGTAATCAATGAGCAGAGAAATAAAATATTTAACTAAAGTCCAGTCAACATGAAAGTTCTCTTATTACAAGTCCAACATGGGTAACATTGCAAAAGGACCAATAGTAAAACTAGCAATTCAAAGTTCCAGTGGGCACAACGACATCCCTTCTTAATCAATGCATCTGTGATCTATACCGGTTCAACTTCACGACGACGGTTAGTTGCCTTGAACTAGAAGTTAAGTCACAACTCGTGTTCTCCTGAAAAAAAACAACAGCACATGTTATGAGCTAACGCTCAGTATGTGCCGAGTTGGGGTCAAGCCGGCTAGCGCGGAAAACAAGTCTCCCTATGCTACTTTAAACCGTTAAAACATAATCTCTTTTATACAATCAATTATCAACACAACTATACGGTTTGCATAATTATCTGATTGCATATGAAACTAACTTGTTCTCATGTACCATTATCATGAGACTCATAATTTCACATAAACATGCATACAGAAGGTATTCCTTGTGAAGGCTTTTGTTAAAGCCATAATTACATATATACCAATAAAGTTTGCCATATTTGCATATACGTCTTAACATTTTCATAATTTTCACTTATACCCTCGAAATTTTTCATAATTGCATATATGCCCCAGAACAATCAAAACACTTGCATAATGCCATTACTTGGCCATAGTTGCACACATGTGCCTTAGCAATTTCAGAAACTGTACACATACCATTGGTTTGTTTAGTGGTTAAAGTTGTCTTAATTGTTACTTCTTAATGGCTTTGGTGGCTTTGCTGGCTTTAATGGCTTTACCGCTGGCACAAGCAGTCCATACTTGACAGTGTAGCTACAACTGTAGAGGACTTAGATTTTTCCTCTGTGGTTCCTTGCAGCCATACGCCCCTTGCGGCGTTGCCCCTTGGGCATACGATAATTGGACTCTAGAGGTGGCTCCCACGATTAGGTGTAGCACTTAGCTCCGCTTATCGTCATCATGTCATTATTTATCTTAAAGAAATTCATATTCTTTCATGAGAATTTCCTTTTCCATGCAATAACGCTTCATTTGAACATTTCAGTTTCAACAACTTACTATTAACTTTTGTTACTAGATAACTTAAATAATTATAATGAGAGATCGAAAACATAAAGATCTTATCTTAATAATAGTTATAATCATAAGAGACACCATTAATATTTTTTTCTATAAATTCCTTAGCGGTGAGTTGACCGTATGATTTATCATAAAAATATTACTTGAACCATTACATCTGAATTTAGTACGACAAGTTCATAAATAAATATTGATACCTTTTGATGAAATTATTGCATATATAACTACTATCCAACAACTTTAAAGTACATAGTATTTGTTTATACATAAATATAAGTAAATCAATATACGGTATTGAAGTAAATGGATTGCATCTTAATGCAAAATAGGCATGTGATATGTATGACACAAATAATGATTTGGTTAACAAGAAGATCCCTCTGTTTTCATTTCTTCGATTATGCGTAATATCCCAACTGTATAAAAGTTGAACTAAAATTCCTTGTGGCTCAAAATTACAGGACTTGAATCAAACCGACCCAACCCCCCTTTTTCAAAGGATATCGACCGTTAGTCCTTTGAATACCATTCAACATTCAAAAGTAATTCATTTCATCTTCAAAAAGTAATTCATTTCATCTTCATTTTATTCACAGACTTATGAAAGTAATACTCTACGGATGAACTTATCTAATTAGCCCCATAGGAAATTGTCCAATACATGAACTTATGAAATTAATCTTCCACCGATGTGCATATTCCAATAGGAAAGATAAGAATCAGCCAACATTGAATAACACCTTGAGATTATTTAGAAAAAAATACTGATGAATACAAATTGATATTCGAAGATCCCTAATTTTTCCATTAGCAATTACTGAGTTAGGAAGCATAATCAAGCGAATTCTTGTAGTAGAAGCATAATCGAATATTAAGATCGGAAAAATTATTTCTTAACTCATTCCTACAGGTTCAACAATTACATTTGAAAACATAACTCAGATATGATTTTTTTTTATATGTATAATCCAGGCTGACATGCACATTTATAGTTCCATCCCAGAAGTGATCATTATTCCTACGAAATCCTATATCGATACATATGTTTTGAGATTGTGTTTTGTACAACTAGGTAAATACTTATCACAATTATGGATGGAAGACATACATCGATTCATCAAATAGTACTCCTAAGGGATCGACACATACATTTAAAAATCATAATCTTAAACCGATACCTACATCATCTTGAGATCATATATTGTGCACATTAAGTAAATACTTATCACAAAGGCATATGTCGATTCATCGAATAATATTCCTACCGTGTTCGACACATACCTCGAGTCCGACGGATTGTATCGAATGGATTGCTACGTCGGCCCTCTCCCTGCTCTCGAGCCGACGTTCTCCTCTAATGAACCGACGCCGGCGTTCCTACGATGAGAATGATCCCCCAATGAGATTACTCTCTCTAACTCTCCATCTCCCCTTCTCTCTCACAATCCTCTATCTCTCTCTCTCTCTTTTTGCAAAAAAACATTAGACGTGAGGGGAAGGGAGGGTGATTTTATTGGTTTTTTGATACCTCTCAATGAGGCAATCAATGGGGCACTAATGCCCATTAATTTCATAAATAATTGCATGCTATTGATTGGAGTATTATAAGGCAATATGACTGGAAAAAAATCTCCAGCAGTTACAGCTAGAGACACATAATATGGAGGAATAGAAAGTAGTTGACTGCCATGAATCAGAGAGATCTCGGAATATATCTCTGTCACTTTGGAGGTAACTCCAGGGATATCATCTAGGAAGAGGCCTACTTAGATCCATTGGGACATACTCGATCATTTGCTCAACAACCATGCATCAAAAATTAGCATGCCCTTCAAATGGAGATATAAACTTCCTCATCATTAGAAGTGCTCCCAACAAACTGAAACTTTGGAAAGCTAGGATACATAGAGTCGTTATCTTACAGAAGAAATCCATAGATGCATGATATGATATTAACAAGTTCATGCTAAAATGACAACAAAGTTCATGCATAAATCCCAAGCCTCTTTTACAACATAATTAGGTCAAGAGTTAATTGAGTACACCATGACGTTGTTAGGGTTTCATAGAGGCCCTTACGACCCTGGCATGTAAATGGACCTTATGAGCCTTGTCAATGTATTTCAGACCATGTCCAATACCTTTAGTTGATCCTATTAATATACGACCCGCTACCAGGAATAGAACTGCAATAACTAAATGATGGTGGACAAATATTGCTCATCCATAAATCCCATGTTACTACTCTAATCCTGCATAATAAGAAAGAAAATCCGCGTGTTTTGACCAATTCAAGATAAAAAATGTGGCTATGCACGATATCAGATGGAAGGAGATGGATGCTTTATTTAGTTAGCAATCAAATCAATTATATACATGCAATGTGGACATGCTATTAATCCAATCCTACTTATAACTAACAAGATATACAAGCAACATTGTAAATAATCTGAAATTTGACAGATAAATAAATGCCATTTAATCAATAAAAATAAACTAAACACATCCATTTCTTTAAGCTCGTAAATGCAACGTTTAACAAAGTTTAGTTGCATAAATTTAGAAATTATTGCACTTGTTGTTAGTGCTTATCACAATGAAGTTATTAATCATATGTTGGCCATTTAGAAGAGGGGAAGAAAGTACATGAATGATTTTAATGCAACAAGTGCCTATAGGCACTCACATTTCTGTGCAGTACACATAATTAAGTGGCTTCTCTTAGCTTTCTATCATATGTAAAGGTTGCATTAATATGATATATAAACTAGTAGAAATGTCCAATTCGTCCACTCATTCTTTACCTTTTTATAATTAATATTTTAGTATGTTCCATCCACGTGGGTTTAGATTATCCATTTAACCACCTATATCCAATAAGCATCGATTAATCAATTTACATCAGGGTTTCTTTAATTAAGCCAAGTTAACCCCATTTTATTAAATATTGTATTATACTAGTTAACTTTAATTAGGTCTATACACCACCTAATTGAGTTGTGGTTTGGTTTGAGCAAAATGATAAAGGCCATGATTAGTTCATGCGATTAGATTCTTGCATCCAATTTACATCAACTATGTTTTAATATATTTGTGTAAGATGATATCACATATATTAACCTAGTCATTAACTCGTAGTGCGTCTTACCCTTGCATTATACTAGTATGTTTGAATCTTGATTGCATGCAACATGCTACAATTTTTACTTGTTTCTTTCTAAATATTGTAGTACTGCAAAAGAAATTTAATTTTGTATCTTATGGCACGTGTGATCTCCTTTTTAAAAATATTTTTATTTTTTTGTGGATTATTTTGGCTCAAAATAATGTAAATATTTTCTTACTTACAAAAATTAGAAGTTGTAGAAAAGAACATCATATTTGAAGGGCTTGACCAATCAGATATAAAAATGTATAGTTTAAATATGCAAATTCGATCAATTATATTCCTTCCATAAATGGGTAGCACTTTCAAAACTGATCGATCATGCGTGGTCCGCAACAATATACTAGATTTATATATAAAAAATTGACAATTCAAATTCCATATTGGATTAATTTGATTAATTATGGAGAAAGCTATAAAATTACTAAATAAAACACATTTTTTGCATTCATGCTCGGGTTGTCATGAAACTTGATCCATGGATTTACCTCGTCGCATCAGATTTAACAAATATATACATGACACGATTCGAATAATTACAGAGAGAATCTTACATCTTCTCCTTCCTATACACAAGTAAATATAAATGGATTGGTTTTGTATAATATTTAGCCTTTGAAGCAACTTCAGTCATAAATTCTTATCACATGATAAAATATATAAAATTTTAAATAAATTCAACTTTCCAACCATTTTATACTTAAAAATATCAATCTTTTTGTCTATTTTATCTTTTATGTATAGATGATCAGGATGAGTTTTTTATATAGTAATGAGCAACTTGAATTCCATAACTAGGCTCATAACAAATGTTCAAGAGGATAGAAGTTAATCCACAAATGTTATGGCAGAAGTGTTAAGGACTTCGTAGTAGTCGATATAAATATGAATTACACAAGAATGGTAGAGTAATTACAATTTTTTACAGGGATATGTAAGCAATATCACCTTGAGCATTTCCCATACGATTTATTTTTTCATTTTCCCAATAATGGTCACCATGGAACAAATCCAAATGGACGGAGCCCACAAAGTTACGATAGGCGGCGCCCACGAACCGCGTTTTGTTAAACCCACAGATTCTTCGCGCCAACATGACGCAGTGATTAGGGTTCTTCGATTCTCTCCTTCTCGTCTGGGGAAGGATGGCTTGTAGCTTCGGATCGACGCCGGAGATGGAGGGGTTCCTGTGCAATCTCCTGCTGGACGAGAGGCAGCCCATATCGGAGCGGTTCAGGGCCCTCTTTTCCCTCCGCAACCTTCGAGGCGCAGCTCCCCGTCAGGCCCTCATACGTGGTATGCCTTCGCTTTTTAATTAATTTTTAGCCTTTTAACGTTGAAAATATGATATTTATCGGTTACCCGCAAATTAATTGGATAAAAAATGTATCTTTTCCTTCAACAATTCTTGAGAAGAACGTCACCCTCGTTGCCATCGTTGGCCAATGCGTCTAATCGATTCTTAGTTTGTAGGATCTTGAGTATTGGATCTTACCCATAGTCCTTGGATTTCCAGGGTGAATGCGAAGAGTGGAAAAATAAAGATTTTCCTTTGGCATTAGAGGATGTAGTTGATATTATTCCAAAACTATCCGTATCTGCATCTATATCTATTATGTGTTCTTCTTAAAAGCGAGCAACTCAAAACGAGATGACGAAAATGAGGTACTGGTGTAGATTATTTAGCAGTCCTGGAAGATAAAGGACCTTGACAAGTGACTTCTGCTCTGTGAGGAGCGGACAAGCTGCGCCACCTAACCATTTTAGAGTGACATGCTCCATTGTAATGTCATGGAATTCAATCGAAAGGGCTCCTCTCCTTGCTAAAGATTTTGCTTTTTTTAGCACTCCCTTGTTTGTTATGTGCCATGGTTAGTACTGCAGTCTGCAAATTACTGAGCATCGAGCTTTTCAAAAATAAAATTTTACGATGCACCAAGAGTATTGTAAAAGAGATGTTACAATTACAAGAAATGAGTGCAGAATATCATTCTTTTAAGTGTTGGTGCCAATGCCATTTTGCCGATTTTGGAAAAGGGCATGTTGTGCCAGCATGCGAATGAAATCCCATAATAGTTTGGAAATGACTCAAAATTAATATTTTTCGTACCGCAGTCTGTAAATTACTCTGCATCGAGCTTTTCAAAAATAAAATTTTGCAGCACACCAAGAGCATTGTAAAAGAGATGCTACCATTACAAGAAATGAGTGCAGGATATCATAGTTTAAGTGCTAATGCCAATGCCATTTTGCCAATTTTGGGAAAGGGTGTGTTGTGTGTATGCTGCCAACATGCGAGACATAATAGTTTGGAAATTACTCAAAATTAATATTTTTTAATATGTGAACCTTCTAATTTTCTTCAAATATATAAAATAACAAAAATATCCTATAACTTTTATTCAAGGTTGTTGAAACACACAACAACAACAACAAAGCCTTTTCCCACAATTAAGTAGGGTCGGCTACATGGATTCTTCGCCTCCATTCATATCTATCTTGGGTCAATCTCGGACTTATATCCAAAAAGCTAAGATCCCTTCGTATAGTCTCTTTCCAACACTTCTTGGGCCGTCCTCGCCCTCTCTTAGCCGGCTCAACATCCCAACACTCGCACATAAACAAAAAAATACAAGCACTTCACAAGTCCTTAAACCGTACTAGACAAATGACAAACTCCTAATTTCTTGATGCCAAAGAAATTGCCGACAAGCATTAAAGGGTTAAAATGAATATCTTAATATGTATTTTACAAGGAAAATGAATTTGAGGCATCCAGGACATGTAGAGTTTAGGTCAGTTGTACAGGTACCGAGTAGCAACTCCTAATGATTAAGATGACAAACAAGTAACATGGAGATCAAACATTAGATTTTTCTCATCAACATTTGAAATGAAATCACTTAAATAAATTTTTATATTTTCAATCTTTGAAGCATTAAACACGGACCTAGTATGGATGATACTTGCATATTGTTGCATAACCTAAAAATGTTATGAATAGAATAAATGGGGGAAAGACTTCCAGAATTTGGAAATAATTTAAATATTTATGACTATACACTATTTAGTCTTCAATATAGGACTAGAAACCATACGATTATGGCACACATTGTTTTTTAAGCTAAATAATCATGGTATACAAAATTAGTAATTTTGCTATCAAGTTATTAGACATAATATGCTTAAACTAACAATTCACATAAATGGACAGCATATGCATGGCTAAATGGGGGACATAGGTGATATGGGCAGAGTGCCCCCCATGTATGGTGCATTTGTTATAGTATCGGTGGGATGCCGGCAACATACCTCTGGCCATGGCATCAAATTTCGGTAAATTTCGACTAAATTTCGGTTGAATTTCGAGCCGAAATCTCGATCGATATTCAGTCGAAATGTCATTTCGATCAGGTCTCCGATATAGTGACCGAATCGATATTTAAGGCCTTGCCTCTGGCATGGGTAGAAAACCTTGAAGAAACTACACTCAAGGTGTATCGACAATGTCCGTGTTGGGACACGACATGATACGTGGGTAATAATGTTGTGGCATCCGAAATTGTGCATGTTATAAACAAACATGGGGCTTATGTAGGACTACGACAACAACAACAATAACAAAACCTTCTCCGCATTAAGAAGGGTATGCTGCATAGATTCTTTACTTCCATCCATATTTGTTTTGGGTCATTCTTGGACTTAGATCTAAATAATTAAGATCTATTCAGATAGTTTCCTTCCAATGCTTCTTGGACCTTCCTCTCCCTCTCTTATCCGACTCAACATTCTAAATCTCACATTTTCTAATCGGTGCATAGGCATGTCTTCTTTATAAATGGTCAAACCACATTAAGTTGTTCTCTTTTCTAATCCTTTATAAGAGCTAAACCAACCTTCCTTCTTATCCCATCATTCCGATTCAGATTTTTTCGTGTATGATCGCAGATCCATTGTAGCATTTATATTTTTGCTATTGTCATTTTTCACACATGTCTATGGTTCACATGCCAACATTAAGATCCATAAAGCATATCAGGTCTCTGGTTGCTTTGTTATACTTTTCTTTGATTTTTAAAGGAATTTTCTCATCACATAGAACAATAGAGGCGCATCTCCACTTTAACCAACCTGCATTTATTTTACGAGTGACATCTCCATCGATTTTTTCATCATGTTGCAAAATAGATCCCAAGTATCTAAAAAATCCTTTTGATGAATGTTATCTTCTCCAATCTTCACATCGATTCCTTCACTACTGCTTTCATCAAAAGGTGGACTTCATGTATTCAGTCTTGGTCGTATCTGGATCTGATGAGTTGAAATTGATGTGTGGAATGTAAGTATTATCCACATTCTATATGCTACTTTTACCCACTCTTTCTTTGAGAGGTTGTTTTTGACTCATAATTCAGATGAATCCCTTATTCTAAGCTTGTTTGTCATTCCAGCCCCCATGTCGTTGTCGTTTGTGAAAAAAATATTAAGCTCCGTGTTTCTTCTCATTGTAGAGTAATGTGCCACTGTGAACTAATATGCAATTTCAATTATTTATTTTACATGTATAACAATTATTATTATAGGCTTTATTGAATGAAGTTGTGTTGGGTCATGTGTAGAATTACATTTTCTTGTTTTTCTCAATTTATATTTACTTTGTTCGTTCTTGTTACTCATGTCTTTTCGTATGGTTGGGTTTGTAGCAATGCGAGATTCCTCGAATCTGCTTGCGCATGAGGCAGCATTTGCACTTGGTCAGATGCAAGATACAGAGGCAATACCGGCTTTATTGGAAATCTTAAACGATCTTTCACTACATCCAATTGTCCGGCATGAGGTGCGTCATTTCTTCGTACAGTTATGTGGAGGATCACTTCGTCTATATACATGCTCATATAAAATTTACTTTTGTAGGCTGCAGAAGCTCTTGGAGCTATTGGGCTGGAGACCAATATCCTTCCTCTGGAAAAAAGCTTGAGGTCAGACCCTGCTCTTGAAGTACAAGAAACTTGTGAGCTAGCATTAAGACGTATAAAGGAGCAAAATAATGTACAAAAGGATCATGGTATGCATATGCATACCTCAGATGTATCACCTTTTCTATCTGTTGATCCTGCCAAACCTTCTTCATCTTTTTCCTCGACAGAACGGTTAAGGTATTTTTGGTCTTCGCTAAATTGAGAACTTCAATACCTGCATTTCAATAGTTTTCTGTACTGATACCTTCCTTTATCCTTTCAAGGGAGGTGCTACTTGATGAAAAACAAAACATGTATGAACGATATGCTGCTCTATTTGCTCTTCGTAATCAAGGCGGAGATGATGCTGTTAGTGCTATTATTGCATCGTTAGGTGCTGGGAGTGCTCTCTTGCGGCATGAGGTTTAGTCACCGACTTTTTTCCTCTTCCTAAAAATAAATCATGCAGAATTCCATGGCTATATTCTATAGTAGTTTATATGCTTTTAATGCTATCTTTGATGCTTTACTATTTTGATAGAATAGTTTAATGTCAGTTGTTACTTACTGTTCTTTTTGTTGAACCATTGCCATAATTTGTTTTCAAAAGACAATTCAATTACACAACTATGTATCCTCAAATCTGGCAAGCAACTTTGAGCACTGTGGACAAGTCATTCGGTTTTTTTAATGTGCTGTTGAAGATTAACATATTTATTCCTCAAATACTTATATACCACATAAACCCTTTGAAAACCTCTCGAATTTTTTTACACTGTGACCAAAATCCAAACAGGAAATGGAAACATGGCCCGCTCAATCCACTGATTCATTTAAAGCGGCATTTACGATTATTTATTTTCTGAAAAGCTGATACTTAGGATAATACTACCAAGAATGGTTATTGAAAGCGTCCTTAAGGGGAGTAGTATGCCCATCGTTTATCCTCAGGCGGATCTTCCTCATTTTGTTGGAATTTTCATAAGATGTTGCATATTTTTTATTTTTAATTGGATTTTTATCAGTTGTGTCCCTCTGAGATATTGCAATATCAGTTATGTCCCTTCCTTTTTTGGAATATTAGTTGTGTCCCTGACTTCTTGTCGTTCTATCACTTTTGCCTCTCTGTTACTTTAGTCGTCAATGAGTTGAACTTAACCATGATTTTTTCACACCATGGTGAGCTTAAGAGGAGCATAACCATCCAAAAACTCTCCATGCTCCTCCTCCCACTCCCCATCCTCCACCCTTACTCCTTTCCTCTCCTTCGACGCCTCCTCGCAGACACATTGAGCGCGGACTCAGACTTCCTCGAGCAGCACACATAATAACCAAAAGTTGCACCTGATAGAGACCTCTGTTGTATACCTCATCTTGAGGAGGCCACCGTCGGTTGAACTCCTCATAAGGTCTACCCTTGAGATTCACGCACTTCACTAGTAAGCTGCTCATGTCCCCATCGTCCCTCCCGACCTCCTCTGCTTCCAGCACTGTCGGGTGCCCGTATATCATCGACTCCACCTCTATCGTCCCCACCACCTTCTCGTTGGAGACCACCGTGTCCACCCCCTGTCCTTCATCTTTATACCCATCTTCGTGTTGCACCACCATGTCCCTTGAGTGGAACCAGTCCCACCACGAAAGGCCTTCTTCATCATCTTGGGATCTGATGCAGCGTGGAACCAATATATAGAGCCGAATATTTATTTAATTTTATCCGTTAATTTATTTACGTTTATTTGAGTTGTCGTAATTTTAATTAAATAAATGGGATCGCTTGTGATCTCAATTAATTAGTTGTCGATTTGAATTTCAAATTAGTCGGTTAATTGGTTAGAGTCAAATTAGGATAATTAGTTTCAATTTGAATTTGATTTCTATTTTTGTAATCTCATCCCTCCTATATAAAGGGATGGTGGTCCATTGTTTTAGACAGTTCAATATTTATAAAAATTGAGAATTATCCTCTCTTGTTTCTCTCTCTCTCCTCGCGATCTACGCGTTCTTCTTCTCGAATCTCGCGCATCCGGCGTGTTTCTTTTCTCAACCCCTCTATTTTCTCCACAAAAATCCACCATTCAAAATATTTCATTTATTTCGTCGACGCGCAAAAATCAAATTGCATCATTTGGTATCAAAGCATGGCATCTAGGTCGTCCCGACGATCTGGTGATCCCTCTCGTCATTCACACAGAAAATCCAACGGATCTCGCCCCAACGACCGTGCATGACGTGCTGAGGTTAGACAAACACTATCGAATATGCTCCAAATTCTTTCACAGAATAGAGAATCAATGACACGACAAATAGAAGAACTCATCGCCAAAAGGGACGGTGAAACTTTCATCCAAGTTCCTGAGGAAGAAGGCCAAGAAAAGATCGACGTCTTCAACAATATACTTGCTGTCCAGGTCATGTCAGACCTGCAATCATAAGAAAAGGGGACTCCAACGCCCTCTGTAACCCTCCTAAGGGGTCCCGACACCTCTCCCATGCCTCCGGCCTCTCCTGACTCCACCCCCGCACCATCTCCACCACCCGCTGCACCCGTACCCCCTTCTGCCGCAACTCCCGCGCTACCGTCAGCACCCCCTCCGCACGCTAGCCCTCGCAGCCTCGCCTCCTCAGCCCCGCTGACGCCTACCCAGGCCTCCCCGATCCTCGCCGCACCGCCGCAGTCAACCCCACCCCTGTCCCCGACCCCAGCGGCCCCTCCCGCGACCCCACACCCCCAATCCCCCGCCCCGAAGCCCTCTCTCCCGCTGCCCTCAACACCCCGCCAGAATCCCCTCCCGTTCCTAGCCCCCTACCTCCCGTTACACCGACCCCAACTCCCGCAACCTGCCCCCACCCTGTTGTCATCCTTCCTCGTCCCGCGCCACCTCTTCCCCTCACCATCGCCCCTCCACAAACCCTTTCCCGCAACCCATCACAGACCCGATCCCTCCCGCGCCAAACGACGTCTCCCCCTATACGCCCCTTCTCGCCGCCCCGCCTTCCCCTACTCGAGCTGTCCACACCTCCCTTGCGGCCCCACATCTGCCCCCTGCCATGGCCACGAACGAACTCGGCGCCGCCCCTGGGATCCCAATCTCTGCTGTCGGCGCCGCTTGATAAAGAGGGAAACCCTAACAACGGCCCCCCTCCAAAAGGAATCGGATCCCTTAAAGTTAGGGATAGGAGGTTATCTTGGGAGATTTGCAGGGAGACCCCTCCCCCCATAAGTTTTTATCAAAAGGGTCACTTGGAGGATATATTATGCTATGAAATCCTTTTAAGTGAAGGGGTAGAACATTTGCAGCCATACCCCTCAATGGAGAAAAATTATAAACATAACATTGAAAGAGATCTAATTGGAGTATTTGAAGCTACCATTTCAAGATTGAATTCTCCAGCGGCGCATCGAAGATCCAACAATTCATCGGGAGACGAATTTTTAAAAGTGGAGGAGAGTTGATGCGGCGTGGAACCAACATATAGGGCCGAATATTTATTTAATTTTATCCGTTAATTTTATTTATTTTTATTTGAGTTGTCACAATTTTAATTAAATAAATGGGATCGTTTGTGATCTCAATTAATTAGTTGTCGATTTGAATTTCAAATTAGTCGGTTAATTGGTTAGAGTCAAATTAGGATAATTAGTTTCAATTTGAATTTGATTTCTATTTTTGTAATCTCATCCCTCCTATATAAAGGGATGGTGGTCCATTGTTTTAGACAGTTCAGTATTTATAAAAATTGAGAATTATCCTCTCTCTTGTTTCTCTCTCTCTCTCCTCGCGATCTACGCGTTCTTCTTCTCGAATCTCGCGCATCCGGCGTGTTTCTTTTCTCAACCCCTCTATTTTCTCCACAAAAATCCACCATTCAAAATATTTCATTTATTTCGTCGACACGTAAAAATCAAATTGCATCAGGATCCATGTTCCCCTGCATGATATTGTTCCCTTTCTACACAACCTCACCTACTGTCTCTCCGTCCCATGACACGCTCTCTATGGTCATCGGGTCCTTCACGTCCACATCCTTGAGCAGGTGGTGCAACACTCCCTGTCTTGCCTTCAAGTTCGCCCTCGTCTCTGATGGCAACGCGTTCCACTCGAGCTTCCAGTGGCAATGCGTAACACAGTAGTACGTCTCCGTCTGGCCTTAGGCACGTGTGACTTCAAATCCCACGTCCATCAGCTTCACCTCCAGCATCACCGACTGGCACCTCAGACTTCATTCATCATAGCAACTCCTCAAGACGTCGGGTGCGGGCTCTATCCTCCAACACCTGTAGAGGGCGAGTAGAGGAGGGGGGCGGGGGGTGGGTGGGTTGGGGGGGGGGGGAGCGGAGTGGAGGAGGAGGAGGAGGGGCTCAGGGGAGGAGCAACGAGCAGAGGAGGCTGGGGAGGAGCAGCGGGCGGAGGAGGAGGGGACGTGTAGGAGGAGCAGCGGGCGGAGGAGGATGGGGAGGAACAACGAGCGGAGGCTTGTTCTACGAGCTTGGCAGGTGCATGGAAGGAGGCTAGGGAGTGGGAGGAGGGGATGCCGGAGGAGGGGGGGAGGAGGATCAAGTGGATTAGCCACTTGCTAAGAGCTAAGAGGAAAATACTATTTAAAAGTATGAAGTTATGATCTTTCACTATTGTTGTGAACTGAGTAGTGGACCATTAGCAACAAGGATGTTGTGGGTAGAGCGGGGAAGTTATAATGCCGTAGAAAATAGCCACAGAGAAAAAATCAGTAAGAGAGTCTTAAGAGTGGATGATTGAGCTTAAGAATTTTGGTGGTTGCCTTGGCTCTTGTTTGGGTTCAAATCCAATAAGTTGTTAAGGTTATTTTTCCTGAAAAATGATTATAGTCTAGTCTTAAGTCATTAAAACTGTATTAGAACTTATTTCCCGTGCAGAAGTGGAAAGGGTTGCATGAGGTTTGGCGCCGGAGGAGGAACTACCACTTTTTATGTAATCCCAATGAACATTGTGCTAAAGTGGCTCTAGTATGGGTGGACATCTTGGATGCAAGGGCTTTTCTGGGGTACTCGTGCATTTTGAAATGCGGTGTCGTCTTCCCTTCAAAGTCAAGGCTCCGTTGGTGGTGATCTTTTTCATGTGATTTCCCAAAGCATGACAGTTATTTCCTATATGTTGCGTACTGTTTTTGACGTGTTGACTTCTAATCTTCTTTTTGGGTGGTGCTTATCGGGTTTTGGGATGGATTTGTCCCTCTTCAGACGATTGATTTTATGCAGATTTTTCTTTTGGCTTTAAGTAACATGGAAAGCCAATGGCTATTCCTTATGTTGTTTGGATTCTTAATCAACTTGTAAGTTTTAGGAGTGGAAGACCTTATAACAACATTTGCGGAGTGCATGTACTTTGTCTGACATGCGGGTCATGCTATACAGTAGTTAGTTCAACGTTCTCTTAGTTTGCTATGCTTTCTATAAATATTTGTAAACTGTTAATTAATATCAATCAAGAATCCGATACATATCTTTTATAAGTTGGGGGAGAGTAAATGCTTCCACCTCAAGGACTTTGATATTGTTTGGGACTGCTGATTGACAAGCACATTCTGCATTGTATATTTGCAAGCTAGGATTGTCATCTTTTTTCTTGCTTTTCAGGTGGCTTATGTCTTGGGCCAACTGCAAAACAAGGCTGCTGCCAATGCGCTGTCTGAAATTATTGGGAATGTGAACGAGCATCCAATGGTCAGGCATGAAGCTGCAGAAGCTCTCGGTTCCATTGCTGGTATGTTCTACAACTTGCTGGGGAAATTTCTTTGTTGTCACATCCTCGTCAGAATAATTTGTCAGACACACAGCATCTGAAAGTATTTGTCACTTGGATGGTGAGATTGTTGCATTTTTGCATGCTCAGAATCAGATCCATGGTATGTGCTATTTTTCGGCCTCTCCATGTCCAACTCACTTTGTTTCTCGTGTTATCTTCTGCCAGACAGTGAGAGTGTTTCTCTTCTCCAGAAGTTCGCCCAGGATCCCGAACCTATTGTTTCACAAAGCTGTGAAGTTGCTTTAAGCATGCTTGAGTTTGAAAGAAGTGGAAAATCCTTCGAGGTAATAAATTTGTCATGATCTTTCTGACAGTTCTATAGTTTTGGCTCTAATTTTGGTATTCTTTTTGCTACCCCTTTTTCTGTGTAGTTTCTATTCCTAAGGGCACCCCAAGTTCAGTGACCAGTGCTGGTTCTATGCTTTATCACACAATTTGATGGAGTCATTAAGAGAAATAAGTTGAGTGGTCAAAGGGGAAGTTATCTAAATTATTTGGGGCCCAACATTGCTGAAAAAAAGATTGGAAGGCCAACAGGTTTTTTTTCTTGGCGTAGGTGTTGTGTTGTGATGAATGGTTTAGCCCCAGCTCATTAATTACAGAGATCGGGAGCGAGTCATACAGATGTTAGTATTTGAGCTCTGTTCCAGAATACGTATGTTACTGCTATAAGCTTTGATTGGCTGTATCAGTTGATATACCCTTTTCCTGTAACTTTATTGAAATCTCTGTGTTTATTTTTTTTTTGCATGTGGGGTGGTCATTACTCATTAGGGCAATCGATCATCCACTACACGATTGTGCATTGCTGCCCCATATCGTTCTTTTTTCAGCTATGGTTCTTGGGATTGTTGTCGGGTTTACACTCAGATTTCTTTCCACTAGAAAGCTTAAAGTTTAATTGTTTAAAACGTCTGAGGTCTTTTGAGTTTGATCTTCTCTGTTCTTTGCTTAAAAGTACAGATGCTTAAAAGTAAAGGGGGAATGGATTAAAAATGAACAAGGAGTTATAAAAATATCAAGCGGGAATTGCAAAAAATAAATCAGACAATTTATTTGAAATAAATTGGATGAATAAATCATTCCTTAAAATATTTTTTTGACAACAACTCCTGGTACTGCATGGTTCCTTTTTTTTAGGGTGTCTTATCCTCTTTTTGCTCAACTTTTCCTTCAACAAATGAAACTATAACTACATTTATTGATCTCACTAACAAATCAATATTTGCATGATATGCCCTCTTAATTTCTCCACCAACGTATCCTCTAGATTAGTAGTGGTTTGTAAATCAATGAAGTAAATACAATCACAAACTCATGCAACATGATTGCTTCCTATGATACTAGAAAAAACTTAAAGCACTATGAAATTCTACATCTTGTGATCAACTATACTAAAATGAATTCCTAGAAAATCCCTTCCTCTAATCAAGACCTCAAGGTTGGGCCTCAAGGGAAGCACTTCAATTCTATGCGACCAATAGCCTACTTATATGAAGGAAAGATGACCTTACCTCAATCCTTTTGGAATTACTCATGTCGTGGGCTTCCTATCCTGTCAAACGCGCAACATCATTGCTTAAGCCTTTGCGTGACTGCAGTTTTCTAGTATTAATGATGAAAGAAATAAAAAATGAAGCGTAGTGAAAATGAATAAGTTAGTTTTCTTCTGCAATCCCCAAGAAAGGACCAAGCTTACTAGGGTAATGCGAAGATGCACCAGAGGGATCGAGGGCGGGGGATGAATAATGATTTGCTAGAATTAATTGTTTTTTTTTCAAATTCTTTTATTTTCAAAAACTTATACCAAGTCAATCACAAAAATGACTAGAAAATCAATCAGAATGCACATTGATCTATACGGTTTACCTGACCGCATGGGTGCTACATTTCATGCTTAAACTTGGCCTACTTAGGACTTATAAACACTCCACTATATGAGTTATTACTAGCGTAGTCCAAATCATAATACATGCACACAACTTACCGGTATTTATCTTTTACTAAAGAAGAATATGATTCATTAAAAATACCTCATCTGAGGGCTTCTCTTCCCTTTGAGAAGAAAGGTCTATACCAAGAACAACTCTTAGCCAAATAAATATAAATATTATAAAAACTTCAAAACACAAAATAATAGTGAAGACGAGCATAACATAACTTTAGATTGCAGAACTCAAAATGAAGCTTCTCGAAAACATTCTTGGGCTAACTAACATATAAGAGAATAGCTTCAATAATGAGTAAGATCTTATGTTGGATTAGGGTGGTTAGGAGATCCATTTGTAGGTGTAGGTGCTCTAAAAATTAGTAAAAGTACCCAAATTAGAAACCCTAAATGTTTATCTAATGTATACTGATTTTTATTAGGTGTGACAATGCATATGAAGAGTGTACATGTGCATTTGAAGTAGATCAAAAATAGGAATTCAAACAACAACAAATTTCAATTTGAAAGTTCAAGAGAAAAAGGTGGCAAAATTGCAAGTTTAAGCTGAAAAAAGAATCGTAAATTCCCAATTATTGCATACACATGTAACATAGTGTTTTAAATGAAGGCATACACAACACATATCATCAAAAGTGAACATGATCCAACACGAAAGATAGGAAATCATCACCAAGCTATCCAAGACAGATCAAAGCACTCGATTCATGCAGGACTGACCTAAAACAATTTCAGGTATCCTATACCGAGACTATACTGATCGATAATGAATATCATCTTGAAGTTGTTGGTCAAATGATGGTTCATTCAAATAAAGAGATCGATGATATAATGACTGATACCTATTTCATAAATACATCTCTATGACATAAAGAGCTTTATGACCTAGTCTTAAGGATTGATTCGATTATTAGGTAAGAAAAAGGAAGGTCAAATTATATACCTCCACAACTTCTCTACATTGGATTTCTTTTGCTTGAGCACCTAAGATGTCATCACAAGAACTACAAGCTAAACGAATGAGGAACCCTTGTATTTACAATATAGCTATTTATGATGGTAAGCTCCTTCAATCCAGTCATTAAAGAAGAAATGTTTTTGTAAAATTGAAATTCAAGCGAAAAATGAGTCCTGAAGTCAAAAGTCCTTGTAGTTAGGTTTCAAAAGACCTTTCAACTACCATACAAATTGTTCTACCATCAGTTTGGAATATCTATTTATTCTATATTGTGGAGACTATTCCTCATTAAGGACTATATTTATTGAATAACCAGTCTTTATTCGTTCATGTGCATATATCCTCTTGATAAAAAGAGGGACATGTTTATATCCCTCTTCATTATGGCTCATATAAGAAGTTTCATTACTTTGCGTGTCAACATAGGATCTTAGGGTTGGATTAGAGCCTTAAGAAGTAGTTATCGACTTTATCTATAACAATTACACTTTATTTAGTAGAATCTTATATGTTTTGGAGTAAGACATTTAATTCAATTGTCCTCAACACATAACTATACATTATATCAAAGCAATTTATTATTTTTTTAGAATTTACTTAACTATTTAAGTGTATAGTGATGGATTATATTTTATAAGTTGTTTAAGGAGCATACAATCGTTTGTTTTAAAGATTAGGATTGTGACATGGTGCACACAAAATGTTCGATGAAATATCCACGTGGAAATTTGTAGTGTTTTCTTTACATTTTTATGTTTATTGAATGTTTATATCAGTTATTTGGTTGTGGAAACTTGTTTCTTGGAGCTTTAGATTCAAAGTATGTATTTGTGGCTTCAAAATATATCTTGTTATTTGATTGTAGGGGACTTATTTTTTTTGGAGTTTTGGATTGGATATGTAAGCAAAGGGACTTTGTTATAAGCTATGCTTTGGAGGATCTATTTTAGAGCCAACTTAAGCCAAGCTGCGATTTAGGTGGATTTGCCAATCAAAAAGTTCATCTACAAGAAACCATGAGGTGATTGAATACCAATACAAGAAAATTGACCTAAAACAATTAATAATTCAACATTTGTTGTCATATCATGCATAGTTAAATATATAACAATAAATAATACTCCTTACTTGCTTCTTTAATTTTGCAATGATTATTTTGCATTCGTTGTTATATTTCTCGTAACGAATCATATAAAAATGGTTATCCGTTGATGTTTTCATCTAATAGTTGGTAAATTTAACAACGATTTGTACGGATTATAATGAATAAGAAAACTAATAAATCATTATTATATGAACCTTTACCAACAAATTAATATGATATATGTTGCTAATTACAAGAACAAAAGCTAATTTTACAATGAATAATACTCATTGTTATACATTTAACATCTGAATATCTTGCAATGAATATTCAAATTATTCGTTGCCATAAGTCAAATTTCTTATAGTATCTATTGCATACGTGTTGGACAAATACATATGCGTTGACAAATATGTAATGGAGTTCAAGAATGGAAGGGTGGATTCTGAGAGAAATGAGGAGGTGGAAGGGGAGAACAATACTTCCTTCTCAGATGAAAATGTGTAAGAAGCAACCAAGTTACTTGATGGCTAGGTATTTCAAGATGGAAAAAATACCATGAATTTTTGAGCTGGTGAGAATTAGATGGTGAGAAGAAAAAAAATGGAATTCTCTACCCTGTTGGAGAGGGAGTAGGTATAACTCCAAGTTGGCAACTAAGTTGCTCGAGCAAGAGAGAACATTAGGGGTCTGTTTGGTTACCATGATGGGATGGGTTGGGGTAACCTCCTATTAATAGTAGCTATTTGGATGATTATGTTGAAATAAGAAATGTGATATGATGTCAGAGAAAGGGTTGCATGCTTGCGGTTGATACTAGTTCATTTCGATGCCATGAAAAGTGCTAATCTTAAAGGATGTCAGTACTAATGTAAAGTCACTGTCTTGTGATCTATGTGACTGTATCCAAGGAGTTGAGTACATGAATGATTAAGAAAGAAATTGTCGATTGACAAAATTATCTTGTCCCCGTCTAAATGTCGGGCTGAATATAAGCAACACAAGCAACTAGCATGCACTGTCTCTATCAAGTGCTTCTTGTTACTAATGGATAATGTGTGGGAAGAAGTAAAATTAATGAAGCTCGAAATCCTTCCTCTTGATCGAGCTTTAGAACTCCTTAATGGATAAATCGTGGATGTCATTAAGTACCATTAACTTTTGAGAGCACAAGGACGATATGTCGTCATTTCTTCATTATGGTCATGTTTGTTTGGAGAATAAGTATTGGAATAAGGTTTCAATTCCCCGTCCGACGCAGTTCCCAAGAGTACAGCTATTCCCATCCACATCCAATTATTTCACCTTATTCCACCCTTATTCATAGCTTTATTTCATCCTACCTACCTTTATTTCACCTTAATATCCTTATTCCTATCTTTCCAACCGAACAGAGAATAGATCCTTATTCTCCATCCTTATTTCTGTTTATTCTTGAACCGAACGTCCCCTAAGGTATTTGATGAGAAAAGGATGAACGACATGTGGAGCGGGGAATTTGAGTACATTTGATGTCAGTATAATGTGTGCAAAAATCCAATATTTTTGGATAGGATAGATATGATAAGTCATCTAATATAATGTAGTTAGTAGAAATATTATTTGAATTGATCCGCTCATGGAGAGGATGAGAAGAGAAACTATCTTATTGGATAAAATATGAGTAATGAACTGGATAATTGTGACTCAGAATGATATGTTGAATGAGATATGTGTTACATCATCATCCATTATGAGATATGGATGGCTACATCTATACAATACTTATACATTTCTTATTCCTCAAAACAACCGAACAAGAACAAGAAAACTCTATTCCTGAATAAGCTATCTTAGGATAAATGGTTAGATGGTTACATCATTCATTTTTAAAGAAAAAGAGATTAGAAAAAGTATTTGACCATGTCATTACCTATGATCATAGGCATATCAGATAGAATGAGGATGTCATTATCGAATGATGGTTGTAGGGATAACCTGAGGAGTGACATGTGAATATTTATTTAATATCTGAACATTAATTTTAGCCAAGGATCACGTTGTAACTAAAGCTGATTATTATTTGCTTAAACGCAGTGTTCAATGATGGATCTGGTAGAGGGAAGGGGAGATAGTGAAAGCTACAATTCGAAGGAGGCGTACAGCTGGGTGATGCTTCCAGAGCATCCGGATGTGTTTGAGTGTCGAGGCTAGCGTGCCACGACCAATCTGTATGATCGTAAGGGTGCTCATGATATCATCAAACGCCGGCTGCTTAGGACTAAGATCTCTGAATTGAAGAAAGCGATGGTGGAGAGTAGATCAACATACGAGAAAAGAGGAAGGAGAAAATATACGGGCTACAAACCACCTTAGGAAAAATGAGAGCATCACTAGCCACTTGACACGACCGCATCCACGCGATCATTTTCGAGATCATGATGAACAATGACAACACATCTAGGGACAAACACACCAACCCACCCACATACAGAGACGAGACGCACTCACACATATGCACACAATGAAAATGGAGCTACCCATCTGTTGTATTAAAATTGTATCTTGGTTTTAATTGTAAAACTTATTAATTACAATTGGCATTAATTTGGTTTCAATTGGGAAACAAAATGTTTGAAGGGAAAGTTGGGAATTCCCAAATTTGAAACATGTTGAGTTTGGATGGAAGTTTAGTACCATACCTTAGAGATCTAAACTTTTGGTGGACTTATATATGAGTCCACACTCCAAACTCTTGTAGCAATAGTAGAGAGGAGGAATTGAGGACCACACACACGCGCGCGCGCGTGCGCTCCGCTCCGGTTCCGGAGAGTCAATTCGGATCTCGGATCTCGATACTTTTGCTGCGGGTTTCATTTGGCTGATCGATTAAATTAATCAGACAAATTAATTTAATCGCGATCACATTGGGAATCAGACTTGATCCAAACAGCTCGACTTAGCCGCAGTTTTGGAATCCGAAAGGACACGACTGTTGATGGGCGTTTTCAGAAACCGAAGGGACTGCGCGCTAGGGCACGCGAGCCCTTCTTTTTATATCCCCCACCCGACGCCGTTTTTCTTCACTCGCAAGAAAACTCCAACCGCCGTCACTCTTGTTCTCTCTTTCGCATCTGCGATCTGTTTCTTCTCGGCTGTAAGTTTTCGGAGGTGCTTTCGAGGACGGTCTCGTCGGTGTACGCAGACGACGACCGTGAACCATCGTATCCTGGGAGCGGATCGTCAGTACCCAACGCACCGGTATTGTGGGGGCGAAATCCTCTCTAAGGACAGTCCATTTGATGGACGCTTCGGTGATATCTAACCTTATCTTTCGTCTATTTTGTTTGCCGCAATTTATTTATTGCTTACCCTTTTCTGGATCACGCATATTTGCTTGTTTCCGTCTGATTAATCGGTTCTGGTTTGCATATTGTAATCGGATAATGGATTGGACTTGCACGTTATTATTCTTAATAATCTGTAATATTTATCTATAAATCCATTGGAATCTATTTGATTACTGTTTAATATATGCTTGGTTTATCCTGTTAACAACAATCTTAGAGAGGATTTCCGGAACCGATTATAAAACTATATCGGAAACAATGTTTAAATCGAGGGTAAATATGACGGGTATGCCTGAAAAATTCGGTGGACAGAACTTTAAGCGTTGGCAACAACGCATGAAGATCTAGTTAACCACCATAGAGTTAATCTCGATGCTTGAAACCGACTGTCCTACGGTGGAGATGGAAAACCCATCACCCGATAGCCATAAGGCGCAATCTACGTGGAAGGAACGTGACCGTATATGTCATGGTTGCATCTTGTTGGCTCTGTCCAACACGTTATTTGACGTATATTGTTCGTACACGCAGACTGCGAATGGGCTATGGGAAGACTTGGATCGGAAGTATAACACCGAAGACCTTGGTATTGAGAAATACTCCGTAACTAAATTTTTGAAGTTTTCCATGGCCGAGGGAAAATCAGTTTCTGAACAGGTACACGAGTTTTTACTCCTACTCTATGGTTTAGAGGATGCCGAAATGAAACTTCCAAAGAAGTTTCAGATCATGTGCATAATAGAAAAATTCTCCAAGTCGTAGGAAGATTTCGGTATGACCCTGAAACACAGGAAGGGGAAAATTTCTATGAATGACTTGATGATGGCAATTGCCATAGAGGAGGAACACAGGAAATAAAAACATGTGCTTCCTGTTAATATTCAGGCTAACATCAATTTTATGACCTCGAAGGGCAAGGATAAGAAGGAAAATGTTCCTAATAACAATAAAATGAAACCAAAGGGTAAGATTCAGAAAAAAGGTAAAGAATAAACCCTGCTAGCACTGTAATCAGGTTGGCTATTGGAAGAAGGACTGTCCGTCCTTGAAGGCTCAACCTAAGGCTACAGACGAGAGTCCACAAGTGAACATAATCACTATGGGACTCGGGGCTAGCGAGGGGTATGTCTCTGTAAAACCTGAACTATACCATATCCATGATCCAAATGAGTGGCTCGTGGATACAGGAGCCAATGTAAATATATGTTCTGATAGAACGTTGTTTTCTTCTTATCAAACCTGCAGCGGTGGGACTGTGAAGATGGGGAACGATTCTGCAGCCAGGGTACTAGGGTCGGGACAAGTCAACTTGAGGTTCTCCTCTGGACGTGTCTGGACGTTGCACAGGGTGCTGCATGTTCCCGACATCAAGAAGAATATGTTATCTGGCTCTATCTGAGTTAGAAATGGTTTTGAATTAAACTTAAAATGTAATAAAGTTGTTATTCTGAGACATAGCACTTTTTATGGAAAAGGTTATTTGGCTGATTTTGATTTTTATTTAGAATTAGATGTGATTCAGTAAACATTAATGAAATGAATGTTTTGAATGCTGAATGTTATAATTCCCTGTCTCATGTTGTGAATAATCTAGAATCTTATGATCTGTGGCATGATAGATTGGGACATATAAACCTAAATTCAATTAAAAGAATGATGATTTTAGAGTTGATCCCTAAACACATTATTGATAAAACTCAAAAATGTGAAATATATGTGCAAGTTAAGACACCTAGGAAGTCTTTTCAGTCTGTCTCTAGAGATAGTGAGATCTTGAATCTGGTGCACACGGATATCTGTGAGTTTAATAGTGTGTTGACCTGAGACAATAAGAAATACTTTATCACCTTTATAGATGACAGCAGTAGATACTGTTATGTATATCTAATGAAAACCAAGGATGAAGCCTTAGAGAAATTTCTTATCTTTAAGAATGAGGCTGAGACACAAACAGGAAAAGTGCTTAAACGCCTTAGGTCAGATAGAGGAGGTGAATATACCTCTAACTTATTTGATTAACAATGTAAATCTTTTGGCATAGTTTATGAAGTTACGGCCCCATATTCACCGCAATCAAATGGGATAGCAGAACGGAAAAATAGAACCTTAACTGACATGATCAATGCTCTCCTACAAAGTTCTGGACTTCCAACCTATATGTGGGGAGAAGCCTTGAATACGGCTTGCCATATTCTGAATAGGGTGCCTCCAAGACATATGGAGAAATGTCCCTTTAAACTTTGGAGAAATATGAAACCGAGTTTAAGATATCTCAAAGTGTGGGGCTGTCTCGCTAAGGTTTTAGTCCCAGAACAGAAAAGAAAGAAACTTGGTCCTAAAACTGTTAATGCGGTCTTTTTAGGTTACCTAGAAAATAGCTATGCACATAGGTTCTTGGTAATTCGGTCTGAGATACCAGGCATAGATGTCAACACTATTGTTGAACTCCGTGATGTTACCTTCTTTAAGGATGTCTTTCCGTTGAAGATTGGGATTCCTCAAAATCTGACCATTGAGGACGCCTCTACATCAGGATCTATTACAGATCAAGTGGAAATGATAACGATTGTGGGGGTTGAGACTCAACCTAACCCAATGATCTTTCTGAAGAGATTGAGCTAAGGAGAAGTAAAAGACCTCGGATAGCCAAGGATCTGGGTAGCGACTTCGTTGTCTACCAGATCGAGGGTGATCCACCAAGTTACAAGGAAGCCATGGCTTCATCTGAAGCAAAACAATGGAAGGAAGCCATCAAATCTGAGATGGATTCCATTATGGCTAATGGGACTTGGGAGTTGGTTGATTTATCCAAAGGATGCTCTACCATTGGGTGCAAGTGGGTGTTTAAGAGAAAGCTTAGACCTGACGGATCAATTAAAAAGTACAAAGCCAGATTAGTTGCCAAGGGTTTTAGGCAAAAGGAAGGTATCGATTATTTTGATACCTATTCCCCTGTGACTAGCATGACCACAATCCGGATGCTCATAGCATTGACATCTGTATATAATCTCTCTATCCACCAGATGGATGTGAAGACCGCTTTCTTGCATGGCAATCTTGAGGAAGAGATCTATATGAATCAACCTAATGGGCTTGTGGCTCCTGGGAATGAAGGAAATGTTTGCAAGCTTGTCAAATCCCTTTACGGATTGAAACAAGCACTAAAGCAGTGGCTTGAAAAATGCGACAAGACTATTTTGTCATGTGGCTTTAAGGTTCATGAATCCGACAAATGTGTCTATTCCAAAGTAAAAGGTGATGAGTGTATTGTCTTGTGCCTATATGTTGATGACATATTGTTGTTCGGATCACATTTGAGAATTATTAATGAGACTAAGGCTTTCTTGAGTAGCAAGTTTGAGATGAAGGACATGGGTGTTGCTGATGTGATCTTGGGTCTCAAACTGACAAGGTCAGTTGATGGGATTGTAATTTCTCGATTTCACTATGTTGAGAAAGTACTTGAGAAATTTGGATATCAAAATTGCAAAGCTGTAAGCACTCCTTTTGATTCATCCAAAACGTTGTTCAAGAATAAAAGTGGAGTACATGTAGCCCAGCTAAGGTATTCACAAGTGATAGGAAGTTTAATGTATCTTGCAAATTGCACGAGACCTGATATTTCATTCTCGGTTGCAAAGCTGAGTAGATACACTAGCTGTCCTGACCGTACTCACTGGAAGGCTCTGGATCGGGTACTGAAGTACTTGAAGGGAACTATTTCCCTTAGTTTGCATTATGGTAGACATCCTTCTGTACTAGAAGCTTACACTGATGCAAGCTGGATAAGGAAAATAGAGGAGTCTGGGAGTAATGGTGTTACAGGGTATGTATTCACCCTTGGAGGCGGTGCAGTCTCCTGGAGGTCTGTGAAACAGACCATTCTAGCTCGATCCAACTTTGAGGTCGAGCTGTGTGCTTTGAACACTACTGGAATTGAGGCTGAATGGTTAAGGAAACTTCTGTCTGAAATTCCCATGGTAGGTTAGCCTGTTCCTGCGATCTCGGTATATTGTGATAATATGACCACAATTGCCAAGATCAAGAGTTCAAAGTTCAATCAGAAAACAAGGAGACACATACAAATCAGACTTAAGACGTTAAGGGATTTGGTGTCTCGAGGAGTGTTGGCTGTGGATTTTGTTGAATCCAAAGACAACACGGCAGATCCGTTGACTAAGGGACTTGATAGATCTTTAGTCCTAAAGTCTAGGCTTGGGATGGGACTGAGACCCATTGGGAGTTCCTCTATAGTAGCAACCCAATCTATCTGAGTGGAGATCCCACAAAGAAGGTTCAATGTGGTAATAACAAACTGTTTGGAGAACTGGTTGGCACTCTAATCTTAATGCGTAAGCATGAGTGTCTTATCCCTGGAAGCCTGAGTATCATTTAAACTGCAAGTTTAAGAAGAGCGTAGGCTCTGAATGGGTTCAAGCCTTTGGGCAGGATGTTAGCAGTGCATCCTTGGAGAACGCCACCTATATGAGTGTTACTGTGGGCCGCAGTTAAAGGAAGAGGGTCTTTCCTGAACACACTCATGAAACAGGATAAGGGTGCATGACCTTTAAGAGCACCAACCCTAAAGATTACACCAAGAACACCGCTTTTTGTTTCTACCGTATACTCTAACACTAAGGTCTAAAGTTCAAGACGTAGTTCACTTCGTTCCTGTTAAAGTGAAAGTAGTAAACTCAAGTAGAGGTTCCAACCGGAAGGTACCTTTACTGAAAGCAAAGTGTGGGCAGCCGAAAGAAGTCTATTAAATCCTTTTGAATCTATTTTTTAAATTGGTGAATTCGTGGGGGATTGTTGTATTAAAATTGTATCTTGGTTTTAATTGAAAAACCTATTAATTACAATTGGCATTAATTTGGTTTCAATTGGGAAACCAAATGTTTGGAGGGAAAGTTGGGAATTCCCAAATTTTAAACATGTTGACTTTGGATGGAAGTTTAGTACCATATCTTAGAGATCTAAACTTTTGTCGGACTTATATATGAGTCCACACCCCAAGCTCTTGTAGCAATAGTAGAGAGGAGGAATGGAGGACCACACGCGCGCGCGCTCCACTCCGCTCCGGCTCCGGCACCGGCACCGGCTCCGGCTCCGGCTCGGCTCGGACTCGGGAGAGTTAATTCGGATCTCGGATCTCGATACTTTTGCTGCGGGTTTCATTTGGCTAAACGATTAAATTAATCAGACAAATTAATTTAATCGCGATCACATTGGGAATCGGACTTGATCCAAACGGCTCGACTTAGCCGCAGTTTTGGAATCCGAAAGGACACGACCGTTGAGGGGCGTTTTCGGAAACCGAAGGGACTGCGCGCTAGGGCACGCGAGCCCTTCTTTTTATATCCCCCACTCGACGTTGTTTTTCTTCACTCGCAAGAAAACTCCAAACGCCGTCACTCTTGTTCTCTCTTTCGCGTCTGCGATCTGTTTCTTCTCGGCTGCAAGTTCTCGGAGGTGCTTTCGAGGACGGTCTCGTCGGTGTGCGCGGACGACGACCGTGAACCGTCGTATCCTGGGAGCGGATCGCCAGTACCCAACGCACCGGTATTGTGGGGGCGAAATCCTCTCTAAGGACAGTCCATTTCATGGACGCTTCGGCGATATCTAACCTTATCTTTCGTCTATTTTGTTTGCCGCAATTTATTTATTGTTTACCCTTTTCTAAATCACGCTTATTTGATTGTTTCCGTCTGATTAATCGGTTCTGCTTTGCATATTGTAATCGGATAATGGATTGGACTTGCACGTTATTATTCTTAATAATCTGTAATATTTATCTGTCAATCCATTGGAATCTATTTGATTACTGTTTAATATATGCTTGGTTTATCTTGTTAACAACACCATCTTCCCACAATCCTTTTTTCTAAACTTTTTATGGTTTCTAAAACCAGTGGGTTTTTAAATGGGATATTTACACCCATAACCCTGAGTAATATGGTAATTACCCCAGGAACCCTACGTAAGTGCGAATTACACTAAAACCCCCGAGTAATGCTTAACGATTACGTGCGTAACCCTCCGTTACACTGGGACGTTAGGGGTAACCACAGTTGGGTTACCACCTACCACCACTGAGTTACGAGGTGGAGTTCAAATGGTTGGGATTTGTTGCCGCCACGTGTATGGTGTAGATGGAAGCAAAAGTCAAATCGATGAATAGTGCCTGGGTGACGAGGTAGAATAATCTGACTTGAAGGCTAGTGGATGGTCATCACGACAGTCCTGCCACCATTAGCAAGCTCCCACAGAGAGGACACGATACGTTGTGTCGTCGTCGAGTCGAGCCCTGACGTGGGCTCGTCGAGAAATATCAGACTAGGGTTGATCAGCATCTCCTGCCCGATGCTCACCCGCTTCCTCTCGCCACCGGAGACCCCGCGAACCATCGGCCCGCCGATGATGCTGTCACGACACGACGACAACCCAAGCTGGGAGATCACAGCCTCCGCCTGATCCGCCTTCTCCTGTCTCGTCATGTCCCTCGGCAGGCGCAGCAGCGCGGTGTAAAAGAGCGTGAGGTGCGGGTAGAGGACGTCGTCCTGTGTGACGAAGCCCATGTTGCGTTTCATCGAGACGGAGAACGGCCCGCCATTGTACGTGATGGAGCCTGACAAATCCCCGCCGAGACGGCCGCCGAGAGCGATGAGGAGCGTGGTCTTGCCGCTGCCGGACGGGCCGAGCATGGCGAGCATCTCACCGGGGAAGACAACGCCAGAGACGCCGTTGAGTATGGTCCTCTCGTGGTGGCTTTTGCCCTTGGTTTTCACGCCTCCCCCGCCATTCTTGGTCTTGATCTTGTATACCACATCCTCAAACTACATGCACCACCCAAAATTCCAAAAAATAAGGCAAATGATCGTCACATACCTCTCGCCATTGCCGGCGCAATTCTCTCCGCCGAAAGCGAGAAAAGCAACATGTGAGTCGTAACAAACGTAGTAAAAAGCTCCGGATGTTATGATCCGTTTTGGATCGGCCAAAATCGTGGAACTTATTAGCTACTATAATTGGTTTTCGTTGGAATGCACATGGATCAAAGACACTAGAATCGATGGAGGTGAATACCTTGAGCGTAACAACGTAACAAGTGTTGGATCAATTCAAACGCAAGCGACCGAATCGATGGAGGTGAATACCTTGAGCGTAACGGAACACTGCGATTTGCGGGAAATGGAAGCGGAATCTTGGCGGGTTTGGGATTCGAAGTCGAGCTGCATGGCGGGGGATGGAGGAGGAGCAGCAGTAGCCATAACTGGGCGGAGCCGGAGGGACGGGAAGGGTGTCTCCTCAAAAATACTATTTCTATGGGGCCTCCACAACTCATTTTATAGGTTTTTGCATGGGAGGGGAGACACCCAACAGATCTATTTCTAGCCGTTGGAGCCCCTCAAAGCTGAGGGTATTTTCATCTATCAACTAACGGCCGTCCAACAAAAACAAACGTCCACTAACACAGGGTTATGCTATGCAAGAGTTAAGCATTACTCGGGAGTTTTAGTGTAATTCGCACTTACGTAGGGTTCCTGGGGTAATTACCATATTACTCAGGGTTATGGGTGTAAATATCCCTTTTTAAATCACATAATATTAACATGTCGTGTGTGTCTTTTGATCCAGCATATTTCTGCAAGCAATCATCTTCTACATAGTCTATGGGCCCGTTCGGTAGGAGAATAAGCAGGAATAAGGATGGAGAATAAGGGGAATAAGGGTCTATTCTCCGTAGGGCTGGAGTATAAGAATAAGGAGAATAAGGTGAAATAAAGGTAGGTAAGGTGGGATAAAGATATGAATAAGAGTGAAATAAGATGGAATAATGGAGAATAGTCGTACCACTGGGAACCGTGTCGGGAGGAGAATTGGGCCCTTATTACAGGGCCTATTCTCCAACCAAACAGGGCCTATATGTAAAAATCTGTGACATATATTAGTTCCAACCATGTTCAGGTCCCAGTAACGTGTGAGATTGTTCCTGTCCAGATGAGATGGCACAAGGAACCCACCTCTTCTTTGGCTCCTTCTCACCATCAGGGCATATACGAGACGAGAAGAATACAGCAGGCGTTTCGGATGAGACAATCTGGATATAATATCATTTCCTTGTAATGCCAACACATGAATCGATATGGGTCGCATAATTCAGTAGCACTTGTCCTCTACTGCTTGGGAATGTAGTTCATATGGCTTTTTTTTCAACAACAAAAAAGTCGGAATCATTTCAGGGGACCAGACCCCCCACTTAGCTTTAATGAATGGAAAGATCATGTCATCATGTGTACATTACAATACATGGATACTGACAATTGTAATTATCCCTATACAACCAATATGGCCGTAGAATCACATGGTTTGATGATAAAATATCACTCATATAACATCTACTTATAGATAGAAAAATGGTTCTTAAACCCAAAAGTACATCCAAAAACTACCCAATCTGACATGGACAACTCCAGCCATCGATGTGAGCTACCAACTCGGATATAACCATCCATGGAAAAGCTTTAAAAGTTTTCAGTTGGATACTGTAGATTTACAGGAGGAAAGCTTTTAGCATGATTTTTAGATGTATACCAGGATTTCTGAAATTGTTGCAAATTTTAGGGATGTTCAATATCTTAGGGTCAAATGGATACCCGCCCCGACCCTGTGATTTGACCCTAATTTCACGGGTACCCGTGAAAAAACACCCGGGTCGGGTACCCGTAAAATGTTGACCCGAAAGCAGGGGTGACCCGATGAAAAACCCACCGGGTACCCGGTTGGGGCATCCGCCTTGGGTGAACCATTGCCCCACGAGAAACGCCTGAAACGGGAGTAACTCTCGACGCCTTGCTTTTCCCTTCACGCAATCAGAAATCACAGCTAGGGCTTCTCGGCTTGCACTCTCGTCGCCTCTCCTCGACGCCTTGCCGCCCAGCGAGCCAACACAGCCCCTCCTCCACGCCTCGCCGCCCGACGCAGCCCCTCCTCCACGCCTCGCCGCCCGACGCAGCCCCTCCTCCACGCCTCGTCGCAAGGCGCAGCTCCTCCTTCACGACGTGCCGCTCTCGTGCAGGTTTTACTTAGCATCTTTCCCCTTCTATTATTGTGATGGGTGTGGAATCATTGACTTACAGAGTTTCAATTTTTAAAAGTTCATTCGAACTCACTGCTGGGTTGGAAACGAGAGCCGATCATCTCGGCCAACTCTGTAGAAACTAAAACTATTAATTTTAATTATCTTTGTAAATGGAATAAATTTGATATTGCTGCAGAGACCTGGATGTTTGAACTTGCTAATCCTACTGAACTACTACCAATTGTATTCAGTCTTGATTTCTGAGTTAAAGATGAATGTTCAATTTCTAACGGGTCAATCTCATGGATCATGGTTATTCTGGATATGGGCAGTCTTCTGGAAAGCCAAGTGAACAGAATATGTATGCCGACATAAGGCTGTTTATAAATGTCTTGAAGAGACCTATGAGACAAAGGAAGAAGATATAATCTCATACGGCCAATTAATTGGCAGTGGCCTCACTTTGGATTTAGCAGCTTGTCAGCCTACATTGAGAGCAGTAATTCTACATAGCCCCATCTTATTTGGGCTGAGAGTTATGTATCCTGTGAAACATACATACTAGATTGACATATATAAGAACGGCAAAAAAATCTCCAAGGTCAACTTCCATGTTCTAACTCTCCATGTCAGTGCGTGCTTTCAGTAAAGATCTTAATGTGTGTTCTGTTTCTTCCGTTGATCTGTATATGTCAAATCTGAATTTGAAATTGCAACCTCCTTTAAAAGCAGATGGTTTTTTTTCTGTGTTGTCTCACTTTTGCCACCAAATGCTATGTCTTTTAGTTGTAATCATTTAAAAGTAGTTCAAAGACAAGCACAAACAACTTCCAAAGTGTTTTGGAAGCACCACAAGGATTTATTTACATAGTTAATGGTAATTGTACAGTGTACTACACCCACTAATAAAGGAACTTTAAAGTTATGCTTATTACGCCGGTGATTTCATTATCATTTTATTTGGTTTTATAGTGACATTACAACTTTATATTAAGCAGCAACAGAGATATGCATAAATAATCATTTATTAATAGCTAAAGTATCACATGGACATCTATGAAGTTTAATGCATAGATAGAAGTTTAATGGGAGAGATAATTAAGTGGACCTTGTGTTAGCGTTGTTTCTACAACAACACCCAATGGAGAAATTCAAGTGAAATACTTACAGATTCTCCTAAGCTAGTTTTTGACTCCTTAAACAGAACTTAGTTCCTTAGGAGCACTACAAGAAGAACAAGAAATCCTTTGGTGGAAACACCATATATCAAAAAAGTGGTAATGTTTGGATTCACGAGGATTCATTTGTACTTGATAGAGTGAAGATCAATGATACTATAACATTAGAAAAAAAACACTTATTTTGTGATTATCATGTTGCGTTATGATGTGAAAAATACATGACATAACAAACATGACGTGGTAAGTGATGGCATCGAGCATGCTACTCGTACTCTTAATTGGTTTACTTCGCATACAATGAAGTGGGTATAGAGTTTTTAAAACAATCTTGTTCTAACGTCCAATTGAGAATCTTGTTGAGGTTTTTAAGTTCATTTATTAACACTTTGCAGATGTCAGGCATGTTTGAAATAAATGATTCGACATCCGAAGTTCGATCCTTAGCTAGGAGTCACGAGCCTCTAATTCCAACAGATGAGGCTCATTCTGAGAAGCCGCCACGTCCCACCAACTCAGAAAAGAAAACTAGTAGAAGTTCATCTTCGAGAAGATCATCATGGGTGTGGGAGCATTTTGTTATCAAAGATTGTGGAGATATGAGTGAAAGAAGAGGAATTTGCAAATATTGTGATGAAGAGATCAAATGTCCACCATCTTACGGAACAAATAGTTTAAATAATCATTTATTAAGATGTAGAAAGTTTGATGGTAGTGTGAAACAAAAGAAGCAAAAGACATTGGAGCTTAAGTCGCATTCTCCTACATCTCACAAGTTCAACCAAGAAGAGTGTCGAGGGGCTCTTGTGAGAATGATAATTGTTGATGAGTTACCATTTAGGAGTGTTGAAAGGGAAGGATTGCGCCATTTTTGCAATATTATTGCGCCACAATTTCATGTGCCTTCTCGTTCTACCATTACTAGAGATTGCCTCCGTATTTATTCTGAAGAAAAGAAGAATTTGATGAGTTTTTTTTCGAAGTTGTCTTCAAGAATTTGTCTCACAACCGATACTTGGACTTCATGCCAGAATTTATCTTACATGTGTCTTACTGCACATTTTGTTGATACTGATTGGATTTTGCATAAGAAGATAATTAACTTTCGTCGAATATATGGTCATTCGGGAGAAGTTATTGGTAAAGCTGTGGAAAATTGCTTGCTTGAATGGGGTATAGAAAAAGTTATGACTGTAACTGTTGATAATGCAAGTTCAAATGATGTTGGAGTACAATACTTGCGAAGGAGGCTAAATAATTGGAACGGAACGATTCTTAATGGTGAATACTTGCATATGAGATGTGCTGTACACATTATGAATCTCATCGTGAAAGAAGGTTTGACGGAAGTGGATGATTGTATTTTTAGAATTCGTAGTGCTGTGAAATATGTGAGATCCTCAGATACAAGATCATCAAGGTTCAAGTCTTGCATAGAAAAAGAGAAGATTATATCCAAGAAGCTTGTCTCTTTAGATGTGGAAACTAGATGGAATTCTACATATTTGATGTTGGAAGCTGCGGTGAAATTTGAGAAGGCATTTGATTTGTTAGAAACAATTGATGCTAAATATGTAGATGAGCTCACATGCTCTAAAAACAGAGGTCTTCCTGGGCATTATGATTGGGAACATGCACGTACTTTATTACCTTTTTTGAAGGTATTTTATGATGCAACTTTGAAACTATCAGGTTCTCAATATGTTACTGGCAACGAGTATATGCAAGTCATGCTTGGTGTTGGGATGATTCTTTCAAGGAGATGTAAAAGTGGTGATTCACACATTCAATTGATGGCTTCAAAAATGAAGACAAAATACGACAAATATATGACAAATATTGACAACATAAATGTCTTGTTATTTGTTGCTATTGTCTTTGATCCTCGCTACAAGATGGGCTACGTAAATTGGTTGATTGATAATTCATATAACACGGAAAATGGAAAGGTTTTGAAAGAGAAGGTACAACAAGTCTTATTCTCTATGTTTGAGTTATATACTTCAACCACTCCACTTTCCAATTTACAGTCATCTAGTCAAGTTTATGAAACAAATGAATTTGATGTTGATGCCATTGAAAATGTTGAAGATCTTATGACTGCTTTGTATGATCAACAACATACACATCAAAAAGGATTGGAGAACAAAAGTGAACTTGACAAGTATTTGATTGAAGAATGTGAAGACCGTAACAATAAATCATTTCAAATATTGTCATGGTGGAAACTGAATTGTTCTAGATTTCGAATTTTATCATCCATGGCTCGAGATCTATTGACAATGCCAACATCAACGGTCGCATCTGAATCAGCCTTCAGTGTTGGTGGACGTGTACTTGATCCATTTCGTAGCTCTTTGACTCCAAAAATGGTGGAGACTCTCATGTGCAGTCAAGATTGGTTACGGAAGTCTAATTTACCACTTACTATTGAGGAGAGTACAGAAGATCTTGAATTGCTTGAATCTGGTATAAATCAATATCTTTTTAGGTTACATCTATTTCATTTGTTTATTTAGCTTAATTGTTTGAAATATTACTATAATATTCATGCTTTTCCCTTTTCAATAGAATTGGCAAACACTAGTGAGGACCATATTTCCATTTCCATTGACGATTAACATTGGTATGCACTTGCAAATATCTTTCTTTAGTGCTTGCTTATACACTGATATTAACTATTTGCATTGACTCTTGATATGTACAGTCACTCAATCTCTAGCCTAATATTGAGAAGAATTTTTGAGAAAATGTCTTTCCAATCTAAAGATCGAGGAACAGGTTGGGATCGAGCACTTCTCATTATATATTTCAATTTTTTACTTGGTTAAATTTGACAAATTATATTGCAGATTGAATTTACTTGTTGAGGATAGTTTACATGCTGGAGAAAAAAATAGAAGGCTTGAAGTTGAGAGGCACCCACTTACAGATTTGTTGCTAGTTTCAGCCGACTGATCCTTTTAGTTCCCTTTCTTGTCTCATTGAGTGGCACCTTATTACATATTTGTTAAGGCAGTAAAAATGGCATGCTTCACTGTTACTGTTTTGATGTTGAATCTTATGTGTATTCTTGAGAGGTCATGATTTTTCTAGTGCCTTCTAAATCTTACTATTAATATGGTTCTTCTTCTCTTGGTTGATATTGGAGTTGGATTTTTGGAATCCATTGAGAATCATGATCCTTGTGGGTATATATTGCTGGTTGCTGCGATTCTTGATGGAGAGATGTTGCTATGGACAAAATTTTAATTTTATCAGTCTTTCACATCTGTTTTGATGGAAATTTTCCATTCTGGGTTAATCTGGGGAAGATGAAAGATCTTTATTCTGTGAAAATTAAGTGTAGAGTTTCTTCTGACAGTCAAATGTTTTCTCTGTGAAGAATAATATATTGTGTATGTGTTTTCATGTAGCACCAACTTTTAGATTTTTAGGGGTGATCAAACAGGACTATGTCATACATCTGCTTCTTGTTTTAGTTTAATATGCTTAACACCACCTTCATCTTTGGAGAAAAAATGGAATTTTCTGGGCATGTTCTGTCCATCTGTTTGGGATTTTCCAGATGGGCGCTCTGTGTTTAAAAGTCGAAAATATCTGCCTCACATTTTTTACTAAATTATACTGAAACTTACCAATCAGTACGAGATCACTGATGGAATATTCTGCAACTGGAGAACTAGAGGCGGATAATGATTAGCAATGGTAGTAGAGGTCAACTGGAAGCACCTTATTTTAGTTGTGTTGAAGGAGGAGGACTTCAAATTTATCTTCAAAATTTTTTTTCCCAATTGGTTATTATACTTGTTTCACGGGTACCCGCGGGTACCCGTTACCCATTAATGTAATCTGGGTAACCATTAGAAACGGGTACCCGTTAGAATGGGTCGGGTCGACCCATGACCCAATAATTATGGGTCGGGGCGGGTCATGATCAAACGGGTCGGGTACCCGCCCCGTGAACACCCCTAGCAAATTTACAGCAGGATCTGCAACATCATCTGAAGGATTTTGAACATGCCATAGATTTACGAATTTTGGCTTAATTTTAAATCATGTTCAAAATCCTGGCACAAAGTCACGAAACCTGCTATAATTTAGAGAATGCTAAAAAAACATTCTATAAATTCTAGAATCATGTCATAAAATTAGAGCAGGTTCCAAATTCTGCTATAAAATTACGTCATATCGCAAAATTTAGACTAATATGCTAAAGTGCTTCTCTTGTATGCTGTATATCAGAACACAAAGAAACGACTGTAATTAGAGACAACTGAAATTGATGGTCATGCAGTTGTAAGTCATTTTTGAGTGTATAAACCATTTCCCCGAAGATATTTAAGTCATCTATTGCACGAAAACTTCTGCAAGTATAATGCATCTGTGTGTGTGCGGTATGCGTCTACGTGTGCGTGCTGGCAGGTTATATACATCCACTTCAATAAGAAGAAAGAAAAGCAGGCCGAGAAAAGCAGTGCGATTTAAAGACACCCATTGATGGAACAAAATTGTAATTCTTTCCTAGACAGGTTCTTGATAACTAAAACTGTGAAGGAAAAAGCAATCAATGAGGAATTGAACACTCAATCGATATGAAAATTTCGACGTACATAGATTTCTTCAAAGAGAATTGAATTATATACATAGGGGTACTGGGTTTTTTTCATACCGAAGACGTCGTCTGTCAATTGTATGCGAGAACCCCAAAACTCAAGCAGATGGGATTGATCGCCCTTTCATAACGCAGAACACGAGATCACGCAAAAAAAGACTCAGTATTGCAACTGCCAGTCCAGACCATCGTCGAAGTCCATGCTGCTTCCACAGTCCAACAAAGCACTCTGTTGATGTTCATATCTGCATATGTAATTCAGACCGACGAGAAGCTCGGATATCGCCGCTTCCGTCTTCTTTCTGTCTGCGAAATATATGGTCTGAATCAGCAGAACACTTGTCCTCAAAACAATCTGTTGCTGCTCGAAATTATGTTCCGTTTGCCATCGGATCATGTTATGAGCAAGGGGAGCAAGCCAGCTGAGTATCTTTTCTAGTTTCACCTTCCAATCATGAGCGAGAGGCGCATCATATATGGCCAAGTTCTTCACATAGGACTTGAGATTTCTCCTCAGAGAAGTCCTGAGACTCAAAGGTAGCATTTGATACAGATCATCTCTCGCTTCCTCCCCGACAAGATGCGGATGCTGCAATAGTTTCTCGATGATGATTATGACATTTGCATAATGCAAAGCAAGCGCCGACCCTCCCACAGAAGAGGGAGGAGCTTGCATTAGAATTGAGCTCTTTGGCCCGAATCTGGTCCTGCCATGTCTCCCGTGCTTGGTTTGCCTAAAGCGCGCGCTCAAGGCAGGGCTCGTCCCGATCGTGCTACTTCCCCTGTCAGTCTCAAAGCATTCGTCGGCATCCTCCCAAGACGAGGAGCTGCTCAAACTAAGGCACTCCATAAAGAGTTTTCCTGGATTAGAACTACACGAGAAGCTCACACCTTCTCCCCCCATACCAACACCATGTCTTCTCGCAAGAATTTGCCTGGACCTTGTGCCAGTAGCACTAGCGTGCAGCAGGATGGCGTGCGGCGATTGATGGCACGGGCGGGTGTTACTCATCTGCCCAGAAAGCTGCATGCTTTCATCTGCCAATGCCTCTAGTGCAAGAGTCGATTCCCCAAACACGATGATGATCCTCGCATACAGGGTGCATACTGCTCTGGCCATCAATCCGACGATCTTGTCGTATGACTGATTCCACAACGAGGATTCACGCAGATGCTTCACGTCATGTCGCTGCCACTGGAGCTTCTGCTCGAACACCCTGCGAGTCTCCTCGTGGTGCTGCTGAGCTAAATGAAACTTCTTCGCCCCTTGCTCGAGCTCATTCAGAATACCCAGCTCTCCATACAGATTGGCTGCAGAATTGACGTAGCGCTCCATCTTCTTCACCGTCCCTTCCATGTCCCTGGCAAGAAATCCCAACTTGCCAACCTCAATCCGCTTACTCAGAAGATCACAATACACATGCTCGAATCCGATCAGCGCCTGCTCGCTGCACCTCTTGCCCAATCTTGAAACAACAGCTGCGACACGGTTCAATTCATCGAGCTTCTCTGCAAGTGCGAGCTCGAGCAGGTACTGTTCTTCGGTTGAGACGAGCATCCTGACAGCATGAGACTTGAGGATTTCATTGCGAAGCCGCGAGATTTCCAAGTCCGAGAGGGATTTGTGGAGGTGGACTGCCTTCGACATGGCATTTGCAACTTCAAATGAGAGAATGCCAATGGTGGTATCCTTCTGGTTGCATTCTTGAGCTTGGGGGAGCTTCTGACCCTTCTTCTTCTTCTTCTTCGTCTTGGTGGTGGTGGTTGCAGCCATCGACGACACGGCGGCCGTGTGCCGCACCGTGTCCGTCCACGGCTCAGTGACCATGCAGACCTTACTGCAAGCTTGCCAGCAAATTGGGTAGGTAGATCTGGAAAGGGGGCTAATCGGAATTCCCTAAAAATAAGGTTTTTGTTGCGGAAAGTCAATGGCACTTGAAATTTGCAAGCAATTCCCACTCAAAACCAAGACTTTTCCACAGACGGAGACGGATTCGAGTGTGGAAATCGCGAAAAATGCGGAGGACTAAAACGTCCCGAAACCTTCCTAGTGTTCCTCCTAGACGATGAGCTAAATAGAACCCAACTTACCAGCTCAGTTGGTGTCCGTCAAGGTTGCAACTTTACACCGCGAGATCGAGTTCGAAGACAAAATCCTCGGAAAGTCGAACTCTTCGAGCGCGAAAGCTGGCGAAATCTGCATTGGCGCCGGCAAGTAGAGTGGGAGCGAGTTTAGGTTTCTTTCAGAAACCCCAGCCTGAGGGAGAAAGGTGGGATTTTTATGGAAGATTTCGAAGGGGGAGGTGGAAGAATGTGTATCTGTGGCTCATACGACAGCGATCGGTGGAATGGGAAGGGGAAGAACGTAATGGGAGAGAGAGAGAGATTCAACATGAACACTAAAGTGTTGGTGAAGGTGAAGGTAATAATAACAATCACACGTTGGTGGTGGGTGGACTCTTAACAGAGAGAGAAATTCAACGTTAACAATTTATGGAATTGAGAGGGAACCGAAGGTGGAGCAGCTGCTCACCTCTCTCTCTCTCTCTCTCTCTCCTTCTCTGTTCCAAAATTGTGAAAGTTCCAGTTTTTATTGTACTTTGTCCCCTTTTATATAATCCAGAATTAGTGCTGATCTGTATTGATTAGGCACAAGAAATTTGTTGGTTGCAGACATAAGCATATGGCATACGCATATCCATACGGACAGCATTGGGTTTCACTGTTCAAATTCCATAATGACAATATTCACTGCTCAGTGACAGGGACTAAAAAAAAGGTTGACATGAAGAGTGAAGGAGAGAGGACCTTGATTCAAATGAGGGCATTTATGAGGACCTCAGAGGAGCAAGAAAAGGAGGGGGAGAGTAGATATTAATGCCACCAAGCATACACCACCTAATCCACGATGCAGTGACACTTGCATGATGGATTCCTATAAAAAAAGTTTCAGGAAAAGACTAAAGTTGGATGATGGCCCATGAGAAAGCAAATCAACAAGAACTCCAGCAAACCCGTATGTTTGGAGGCTTCTACTTGGAAGAGAGGTGAGGTGTATGAGTTGCTTATATATCAAATGGAAGGTGGGGGAATTGATGTGATGTTGAGCAGTGCGTATCTTCCAGAGTGGTCAGCTTCCATTTTTTTATCCGATAGCTGTTCTGGTGGCAGCTGATCTCTCTCTTTTACCAGTGGAGTGGTTGCCTGCCTTTTTTTGGATGTGTATCTGGAAGAGATCCAGGGAAAAATAAATGGAGGAATGTTTGCCTGGTTGTTTTATTGGAAAAAAACTACATGTTTTGCAAGTCTCCACACTCCTAGGTGCAGCTTAGAGACAAATCACCTTTCTTAAATCCTCCATGTAATGCAAAACCGACCGTCGTCGACTTGACAGATAATTTGATGAACTTAACAGTCTGGAGTCAGCTGCTCACACACCAGAAAGCCATGGATGAATATTACTTCTGGAAATATAAACAAACAGTAATGGAAAATTACAGGCTGGAGTGCCAAGAATTCATCATGTTAATTAGTCAGTAAAGAAGGATTAGCTTGGAATAGGCAAACAAGCACAAGGGGAAACCTTAAATTACATCAAGGGTGTGTTCATTTGGGAAATAACCACTCTCTCCTTCATCATATGGTTATTCCCCTCCCCTCCCCGTTATTCCACCTTACTCTACCCTTATTCTTATCTTTATTCTACTTTACCTATTTTTATTTCATCTTATTCATATCTATCTAGTAGGAATAGTGTTTTATTTAAGCTCATTCCCACCATTATTCCTGCTTATTCCCAAATCGAACACATCCTGACGACTATGAATAGGCAAAAAAACTACTTCAAATGGAGGAACAACAACAAAGATTAAATAGAGAATCGCACATAAGGACAACCATGGATGTATAATTTTCTTAAAATTTTGTATTTCATTATTTGAGTAAAATATAAAGAGGTATTTCATTTTGACATCCAATATACAAGAGTTGTGTAACTTAAAATTTTGAGTATATTACATAAAAGTCTCTGAACTAGATGTTCAATTTCAATGTTATAGTTGAACTTTTAAAAGTAACGATGTAGTACTCAATCTTTAAGATTTATCACAATATTGTCCAAGACTACTGAAATTTGTTCCTCCTGTCTTTCTAGCCTAAGTGACATTAGTTAAAAACCAATTTGAAATGCATCTTGAAGGCCACGTACCATATTATTACTTTTTAAAGTTCGAAATGTCATCGAAATCCAGCGTAGAGTTTTTATGGTCATTTGTGTAAATTTTTGCTTTAAATATTTTTGTTAAGTCTCTACTAAAGAGAGATTTTTTGGGCGAAGATGGATTGGGTGAAAATGCCATATAACTTATTTTCTTAGAAGATTTTTATTTTGGCAGGATAAATGTAGGATAAATGTGAGTTACTCATATTTATTTGTTTCTTTGTTATTTTTGGAAATGTGAAACAAGGCATTGTTTGTTGTGGAATAGGGTGTAGTTATTGTAAAATATGTACCGCGAAGAGAAGATAATACCAATAGTTGTTTAAAAGGAGTTGGGCCAAAGCCAACAGATCCGAATACCCGACCGATTATCTGACCGAACTCTCCTCCTTCCCTTCCCTTTCCCCTGTCCGGAGGAGAAGAGAAGAGGAGGAAAGAGAGGACGAAGAGGAAAGACGAGAAGAAGAAAGCTGTGTCCGTGTGGTGGAGAGCAATGGAGGAGAACCTCTTCCTGGGCCTTCCTCCCCCCACCTCCGCCTCCAAGAGCTCCTCCCCTCCTCCCGCATCCGTCACTCCGAAGGAGGACCCGTCTCCGCCGCCTCCTCGGCCCGCTCTCAAGAGCGCCCTCAAGAGCGCCCTCAAGCGAGAGAAGCCAGCGGATCCTCAGCCCGAAGGTGCGACATTTCTGAGATCTCTTTCGACTGGAGCCCTTTTCGGGATTTGGGTTTTGCCCGTGTTGTTTCTTATATATGTTTTTTGGTAGTTCTCATGATGTTGGGGTTCCTCTGGTTTGTCTTGTTGTGGGGTTTATGGGGTTTTGAGTTCCTTTTCTTTATCTGCTTGTGCAACGTTTGAATTGAGTAGAGTTCGAGTTGGAACATGGAGTTCTCTGAAAACATTGAGTTGGGGTTTAAGTTTACTACAATTTATTTGCATTGTTAAATTCAAACTTAATTATGAACCTATTTGGAAGCTAGATGGAAAATTGATAGTGCTTTTTAAGGATCAAGAAAATGACCAGTGCCACCGTGTTTAGTTCGTAGACAAACCCTTGTGCAGGGCGATAATCAGAGGTTGATTATAATATGTGGTTATTTTTTATTTATACGTTAACCGATCTGAGTTGGCTGGGAAGAAGTAATCCGAGGAAATTAGTGATTTAAGTTTGTTATGTTAGTGGATTTTAAGCCTGGCTTTTCCTACGTAGAGTCATATTTGCATGAATGGGCTGTAGTGTGAATCCTTCCCTGCATGCGGGTCTGCCCTTCTTATAGCGCTAACATTTCTTATGCAAGTTCTGTTCTCAAAGAGGATGACTATAAGGGACCTCATGCTTTGAGAACTTTGTCCAATTCGACGAGCTAGTGATTCCAGTAAAGGAACAGGCTGCTTTTCTGGACAACTCGTGGCGACGTCAACCATATTGCAGGACATCATGTCGGACTTCTCGTTCAAAACCTGACACCACGTGATAGACGTGTGTACTCCGCACAGCGGCTTTTGTTGAAACCAGCCCTGGCTCCCAACTAATTAAGGTGAGCCTGGCTTTTGTTGAAACCAGCCCTGGCTCCCAACTAATTAAGGTGAGCCTAGGTTTCGAGGTAGTGATAGAACAAAGATCTGATGCAACCTAATTGAAGTGTGAACTAATGGCAATTTTAAAACTTGGAACTAATGGACTAAATGACGGAAACAAGTAAAATGACGTGCAATACAAGACCACATGGACAAAAATGCGACGAATTAACTGGTGGTAAAAAGACGCCTAAAAATTAGCAACAAATGACAACAAATAATCGAGTTCTAGCACCGATTTTTACCACAAATTCAGGGCAAGCCGAATAGTTAAAAGTTCCTAGGAAAGTATAGCGATGTTGCAATAGCTAGGAATCTCAATACATCACCAAACCAAGCAGCAACATAACATTCCACAATACTAATATTATGCGGTGCAGTAATAAGCTAAAGGGCTCTCATACCGCAACCGGCAGGGAAGTATGCAAGCTTCAGACCTGGTCGTCGATGGGATCAACGTCTGGGTGCCTTCGGCAGCACTTGAAGGGCCGGCGTCCAGGGAAAAAGGGGGAGCGGCGAGTTGGCGGCGATCTGGCAGGCGTTGGACGGCTGAGGGGCGGAGGCAGGGGCGGCTGGGTGGTCGCAGGGGGGTATGGATGGCTGGGGGGGAGATAGGTGGGCGAGGCGACGAAGAGGGGTGTGTGCGGGAGAGGGCAACGGTGAGGGAAGGTGGAGTCGTGCAGATTAGCGCGCGGGAGGGGGGGCCTGGGATGGGGCGAGGCCGAGGGAGGGAGGCGGAGGATGGAAGGTGGCGGCGCGTGGAGTGGCGCGCAAGGGGGGTTACAGCCAGTGAAGGGAGAGGCGGGGGGAGAAGAGAGAGGGAGATGGCTGGCGGCGTGAGGGGTGGGGGAATGGAGGAAGGCGACGGTAGGGAGAAGGGTAGGGTTCGGGGAAGGGAAAAAAACACGGGGGGAGAAGGGGAGAGAGGGATGCGGAAAACGATAAAGGGAGAGAGAGAATAAGTGAGGGGAAAATAAATCTCATTCAAACTTAATCATCCCTTCCATAGTTGGGGTGCTTTTATAGAGGCTAAACCCCACTAAACAAGCAACTACTCTATTATAAATAGAAAAGATAAGGCCTTATATAATGAGCCCTTTACATAAATAAATAAAATAAGAAAAGCAATTGTTTAACTAAAAAATGAAAATTGTCCATAGCATCATGCTGCATCAGCTCCCCCCTGCTGAGAAGAATCTCGCTCCGTCGAGATTGCGTTGCGATAATTCTGAAGTATATCAGGAGGAGTTGTCGAAGTTCATCCTCGTCAATCCATGTGCAATCTGTCAAAGGTCGTCCCTTCCACTTGACTAGATAGCGGCGGAAGAGACCACGTCTAGTCGTCATGTCTCGTATATCGGCAATATCTTCTATCTGATCAGCATCTGTCGTGGCTGGTGGTTGGTGCATATCATCAGCGGAAACTACTGGCGTGGTTGCATCTGTCTGCTCATCTCCATGATATAAGAAGAGATCTGCAACATTAAAGACTGGCGATGTCTGGACATCTGGCGGTAGATCAAGTAGGTAAGCATTCTGCCCAATCTTCTTGAGGATTCGAAATGGACCAATCTTTCGGACACTCAATTTTTGGTGGACACTCAAAGGAAACCTCTCTTTTTTTAGGTGGACCATCACTAATTCTCCAACTCTGAACTCGCTCTCTACGATGGAGGTTGGCTTGGGCTTGGTATTTCCGGATTATGGTTTGGAGTTTGGCTCGGATTTCGGTATGAATATGGGTTAGGTGTTCGACCAGGTCCTCAGCGGCTGCACTACTCCTCCCTTGCATGGTTGTGGGTGTAAGGTCGAGAAATTGGGTAAGTGGAAAGCCGTACACACTCTCAATTGGCGATTTTCTGGTGGACCTATTAGTGGAATTGTTATACGCGAATTCGACTGGGGAAGAATTAGATCCCATTTGGACGGAGAGTCCCCTGCAAGACATCGCAATAAATTTCCCAAAGATCTATTAACTACTTCGGTTTGCCCATCTCTTTGTGGATGATAAGCAGTGCTGTATTGCAAACGAGTACCAAGACGAGACAAAGCGTGCGCCAAAAATGACTAAAAAACATGGTATCACGATCCGAAGTGAAAGAACGCAAAACACCATGCAATCGAACGATATCACGAAAAAAACAAATCAGCGACATGAGATGCATCTGAAGTTTTTTTACATGCAATGAAGTGTGCCATTTTTAGAAAATCTGTCCACAACCACAAAATTAGAGTCAACTTTCCGTACCGTGAGGGGTAAGCGTAGCACAAAATCCATAGTGATGTCTTCCCAAGGCCGCAGAGGAATTGGTAGAGGTGTATACAACCCAGTGTTCTGCCTATGGCCTTTGAATCTCTGACATGTTTGGCATTTTTTACAAATTTTGTAAAATCCTTTCGCAGTTGCGGCCAATAAAATCGCTATTGGAGAAGAGTCAAGGTCTTGTCCCTTCCAAAGTGTCCAGCTAAACCACCGTTATGCAGTTCTAAAATTAAATTCTCCCGAAGGGAAGTGGCAGGAATGCACAGTCGGTGGGCCTTGAACATGAATCCCTCATGAATGACATTAGTGGCTGTCGGGATCCTGTCCAGTGTCAACACACTCGGCGTAGGCTTGTCCGAAGTCAGGGTCAGTGGGGTAAAGATCCTTGAGTGCGTCAAATCCTGTTGTGCTTACGGTCATTGTGGTCAGGACGTGTGCTCGTCTGCTCAACGCGTCGGCCACACGATTCAGGATTCCTGCCTTGTGCTTGAGATGGAACGTGTATTCTTGGAGGAAACTAACCCATTTGGCATGGTGCTTGTTAAGGTTTTCTGTGAATTCATATATCTTAAGGCTTCACGATCAGAGTTAAGGACAAATTCACGCTGGGATTAGATAATGCTCCAATGCTTGAGAGGCTTGTACCACAGCATAGAATTCGACATCATATGTAAAGTACCGTGATCGAGCTTCGTTCACTTTTCACTGTAGAATGCTACAGGTCGTCCTTCTTGACTCAGGACGACACCAATCCCGACATGCGAGGCATCGCAATCGATACGAAAACCTTGGTGAAGTCAGGAAGTGCCAAAACATGGGCATGGGTCAATTGATGGTTTTAGCTTTTTAAAGCTGGTTTCTGCTTCAGGAGTCCAAGTGGGTGCGCCTTTACGTGTACAATCTACCAACGGAGCCGACAAGTGCTAAAGTCCGGATGAAGCGCCGATAGAAAGAAGCCAATCCCAGAAAGCTGCGAATCTCAGTGAGGGTTTTGGGCACGGGCCAGCTCTGAATGACCTGAATCTTGGAGGGGTCAACTTTAAGTCCATCGGCAGTGACAATGCATCCTAAGAAGAGGACCGTGTCAGACATGAAGGAGCATTTCTTAAGATGGACAAACATTTGTTGGGCTCTTAAGGTTTCCAAGACTTGTCGCAAGTGGGCCAAATGGTCGTCTTTGGTAAGGCTGTAGATCAGTATGTCATCGAAGTAGACCACCACAAATTTACCAATGTAGGGCCGCAATACATGATTCATGGTTCGCATGAAGGTGCTGCGAGCATTAGACAGGACGAAGGGCATTACGGTCCACTCATAAAGGCCCTCTTTGGTCTTAAAAGCCAGTCTTCCACTCGTCTCCAGGTCGGACGCGATCTGATGGTACCCACTGCGAAGATCCATTTTGTAAAACAATTTGGCACCCGATAGCATATCGAGCATGTCATCAAGGCGCGGAATCAGAAAACGATACTTGATCGTTATCTTGTTGATAGCACGACTATCCACACACATCCTCCACGTGCCATCTTTTTCGGGGTAAGTAGAGCAGGAACGACCACTGGGCTCATACTCTCTCGAACATACCCACGACGTAGAAGATCGGTGACCTGTTTGTTCATTTCTTCGTGCTCCCTTGGGCTCATCCGATAATGTGGCAAATGTGGCAGGCTTGCTCCAGGAACTAGGTCAATGTGATGCTGAATGTCTCGCAATGGGTGTAGTCCCTCAAGTAATTCTTCAGGCGTAATGTCATCAAACTCCTGAATGATGGGCTTCACCTCAGACGGAATTTCGGGTGTAGTCGCTTCTTGTTTGACTACCTCACGTCCCATTAATGCGTAAATAGTAGAGCTCTCCTGAACTTCACGTTGGAATGTCTGGGCTTCCATCAACAATATTGGACCAGTAGTCGAAGGTTTTGATGGTGGAGTATTTTTACCAGATGGTGCGGTCGCGGCTCGGAGTGTGTCCACCTGTCGAGGGCTAAGGGCTTCGCGTTGTGGTCTAAGGGTCACACGTACTTTGTCTATGAAGAAATGAGTAAGTGTTCAATTTTCCTCTGTGTTCAGTGTCTCGATCGAACTGCCAAGGTCTCCCAAGTAGTACATGACAAACATCCATAGGGGCTACATGGCACCACACCTCGTCTTTATATGAAGGCCCAATCGAGAAGCTAACGAGACTCTGACGGTGGATCGGAAGTTGAGTGCCACCTCGAAACCAGGCCACACTGTAAGGTTTTTCGAGTGGTTGAGTTGGTAGACCCAACTTATCGACCATTTCTTGAGACACGAAGTTCTCAACGCTTCCTCCATCAATGATCAACGAACAGCGACGCCCTCCTGAGATGCATGTGGTTCGGAATATGCTGGTTGCAGCCAACTATCAGCGTCGTTGACAACGGGTGTAAGCAAGATGTTTGTGGGTGCGCTGTCAGGAGAGATAAAGTCCTCATGTTCAATTACCATGAAAGGTCCGGATACATCTCCATCCACTCCCAGAAACTCATAGTCATCAGCTCCCATGGGGCAGCAATTGAAGCGGTTTGATCCTCTTCGGGTGATTCCTGTTGGTCAGGGTCAGGGTCTTCAGGGTCTTCGGTGGTGTATAAATGGGCGGGCATAGCCTTAGGGTTGGGCACTCTAACCGATCGATGTCCTTTTGATAACATCGGAAACAAGTATCAGGTCCTACAACAGGTCGACTCCCAAGATGCCTGGTCTGGGATTTCCAATAGATGGTCGGGCAACGGCAGGAGTTGATGGTTTGGCTTGGGATTTACCCGTAACAATCGATGGGGAAACTATCAGTTTGGAGGTCGCCATCGGGGTATTAGTGCGTGGGACGGAGAGTTCACAGAAAAAGACATCCCTCCTTGTCTGGGACCTTAGCATGCTTAATCTCGACCCGTGCACAGTTTGTAAGCTTCGTCGACGTCTCGATAGTTGTGGAGGTAGAGTTCATACTGGATAACTTGGCGGAGTCCTTGCATATAGCGGGTGACTTCCTGGACAGGAGTCTCCTGCAATCGGTTGCGATGAATGAGGGATTAGAACCCTTCGGTGTATTCTCTCACGCTCATGGTGCCTTGTTTCCATGATTGCTGTCGCGCGTATAGATCTTGTTTGTAATCTTCAGGCACGAACTTGGTTTTCAGTTTGGCCTTCATCTTGCTCCAACTGCGGATCTTACCTTTTCCTTTTCGTTTGCGTTCAGATTGCAAACGGTCCCACCATAGCATAACATGTCCTTTAATTTGATTGTGACAAATTGAACTTTTCGTCCGCTAGGCATTGTCTTCCATACAAAGAAGTGTTCGACGGCTTGGAGCCAATCCAAAAAGACATCAGGGTCTCGTCCTCCGTCGAATTCTGGAACATCAAGACGGATGCCTCGATCCCATCCGTCATCGAGGGAGGCGGATGGGAAGGTGGCGGCGCGTGGAGTGGCGCGCAAGGGGGGGTTGCGGCCAGTGAAGGGAGAGGCGTGGGGAGAAGAGGGAGGGAGATGGTGGCGGCGAGAGGGTGGGGGAATGGAGGAAGGCGGCGGTAGGGAGAAGGGTAGGGTTCGGGGAAGGAAAAAAACACGGGGGGAGAAGGGGAGAGAGGGCTGCGGGAAACGAGAAAGGGAGAGAGAGAGAGAAAATAAGTGAGGGGAAAATAAATCTCATTCAAACTTAATCATCCCTTCCATAGTTGGGGTGCTTTTATAGAGGCTAAACCCACTAAACAAGCAACTACTCTACTATAAATAGAAAAGATAAGGCCTTATATAATGAGCCCTTTACATAAATAAAATAAGAAAAGCAATTGTTTGAATAAAAAAACGAAAATTGTCCATAGCATCATGCTGCATCAAGATCCGTATAATCTCTGTAATCTAAGGATCATGTCATGTTCCCCTAACGGCCACCTATTTATTCCAGAGAGATGAGCAGTATTTAACACATCTTGTGCCACATATATATTATATATATCCATGTATTTGTGTGTACGCTTTTGCAATGAATTGAATTTCTGCAACTATATATCTGAGGATCGAATTGCCTCTATGGTCATGCCCGAGTAGCGCCAGTCAAAGAACATAAAATAGGCTGTGAAATCTCAGTGGCAGACTAAAGCTGCGACTAACCAAAAGGTCAATCGATGTTGACCTTTCTAACTTCAATGAAATGAAAAAGCGGGTTGAATGAGACGTTTTTACGGAGTACTCTTCATGTCGAATGATGTTTACTTCCTATAGTCAAATTAGTTGGTCGATGTAGGATAGCACTAAGTGCACCAAGTGCTTTAGTAGTTCTTTTCTTAGCAGATAAAGAAAGAGAATAGGTAGGAGTATAGGTTGAGTTCACATTGACAATTGTAGGCCATCGGTAATTTTGTTATTTAGGGGGACTATAGTCTTAAAACCATGCCTAAACAAGGTGTCATGGGCTAGTAAGGTTTTAGATTTGGATTAGGCTTTTAGTCATTAAATATGATATATGTGCCAAGAGCCATCAGGAAATATTAGATCAGTAGTCTGAAACTCCCACTGGTGCAGGAGATAATTTTTGTAGGAGTTATTTTTAAGTGGGAGATAATTTTTGTAGGAGTTTTTTTTAAGATGTGTAGAAGATATATCTTTATGTTAATGACGGAAGACTATTTTTTTATCTAAATGCCAACAATGTAGAGATATTATTAACTCTACATATGTTTTTTACAGTTTATATTTTATTTCTTCTTTCTTGTGTAATTTACACATGGGTCTCTCCTCTATATAAGAGAGCCCTAGGGTTCTTTGGAGAATAGAATTTTAATCTTTTCCCAACATGGTATCAGAGCGGTGGTCGTAGACTGGAATTCTTGTACCCGAGGAAAAAAGTCCTAGCCCCACCCGCCGCCCCCCTCCCCGCTCTCTCGTCGCTGCCCCTCTCTTCGCGGTGCAATGCTGTCAAACGACTCATGTCGTCACTGCTTCTTGCGGATCCACACCACAGCCACATGCGGCAGCCACAACCGTCACCAACGGCCCCTGTCGCCACTCGTTGGGGCTTCTGCACCTCCGTCGCTCCCTGCGGCTTCCGTCACCATCCCATTACTTGGCTGCGACCAGTGTTCACGCAATCGGGCTGAGTGGCCCTCATATGCGAGTGCAGAGCCTCTAGCGTGCCGATTTCCTGAAGCCCCTCATTAAGCGCATATTGCACATATGCGGTCCGCATATGCGGGCTGTGCGGCCGCATATATGGACCGTGCGTCCGTTTCTTGCCTTTCGCGACATTATCGGGTTTCCTAATCCGGATCTCAAGACCGGATATGTGTAAAAGAGAGGACGCCCGAAACCCAAATGCCTCGATAGGGTTTCTGTAAAAATCCCTAAATCCCGATCGACCTGCTCTCTCTCCCTCTCCATCGGCTCCCAACTCCTCCGCCTCCCTCCAGTTACGCCTCCATCACCGCCCGGAGCCCTCCGCCTCCGTGCGAGAGTTCTCGACCTCCAACTCCTCCTCTATACGAGGCTTCAACGCCTCGAGCTACTCCGTACGAGGCTCCTCGGCCACCATCTCCTCCGTGAGAAAGTTCCTCCGCCTCCTAGCCCCGTCAAGACCGTGCAAAGGTAACCCTATACCCCTTTCTATAATTTTAGGCTATTTTTTGATTGTGTAAATGCAACTTAGATATGTTGCTTTTATAAATTTAATTATGTATACCATACTTCTCACCCATTAACGGAATCTATGTATTTTAAGGGACGATGGAAGTTACATAGAAATTGATGGGAGACGGGCAACAAGCTGCGCCGCCAATCCCTTTTGAATGGTTGTCATTGACTAAATTTGTTATACTGTGCAAATTTTACAGTGAAATCATATTATGAAAATTGGTTGTCATGTCTATCAAAAATTAATAAAATTTTAAACATGATGGTTGAACCAATATGTTACTAGTTTAGGGTAGAAGTTATTTATTCACAAAGGTTAAAGATCAGTAATAATATTAATATTAATAAAAGTCGAATATACTGACATTTAAATCTAGGAAAAAAAAGTTAACACGTTAATGTGTTGTCCGAATATATTTAACATTTTATTTCAAGAAAATTGTGGAGGAGATGGACGAGAGAAGTTTGGTGTAGGAGGGATGAGAGGATTATATTAAAAAGAGTGATTTAAAAGAGGATTATATCAACATAACTTAGTTTTTAAAAGAGTGATTTAAAAGTTTTTAGCTCTATTGTGCATACCTTAGCATGATTTAAATGTTATAATACATTGTTCTTTCATGAATCGATGTCTGCACACTCAAAATACACGTCTTTAGCATTGCTTCGAGAATTTTTTGATTCTGTACTAATTCAAATTTAGGGATTTTATCACTTGTGCCCCTCCGAGATATCGCAATATCAGTTATGCCCCTATCTTTTTGATAATATCAATTGTGCCCCTCACTTCTTCCCATTTATCACTTGTGCCGCTCAGGTAGTTTCCGTCCAATCCTAATACAAACGGATGTTACACTTCAAGGATACTAAGTGGAATTAAATTGAAAAAGAATGGATTGAAATGTCACA